>CM075960.1:212003666-212291166 GCA_038048745.1 Coluber constrictor foxii
AAATCTTCCTGTCAAAGAGCTGGGGATAACCAGGGGAGTGGGGGGTTCCCCTTTTCTTGGATGCTCTGGTCCCACTGTTCCTGGGTGGCCTGGTTGCTGCTTCTGAGACCCTAACCCTAGAAGCAGATCCCACCCTTTCATTGGAGGAGGGCAGAAATCAGCCCAGCATTGCAGATTCTTGATTTGTTGATCCAAGTCCTCCATGGTGTTGTTGTTTTTTTTAAAAAAAGTCACACAACAAGGGCCCCACCTCCTTTTGATGCGTTGCAGCTGCCATCTTGCCCTTTTTTGACCTCTCTCTCCCCTGTGGCCCATGCAATTATTTCCTAGAAAGCACTTCGTTCCTTCCACCGATGGTAACTTTCGTGAGTGCAAGTGCCAATTCCAATTAGCTCAATTAATTTGACTTCTCCGTTTCAAATCAAGCTAATGAGAGCTGGAGTCGGTCTCTGATTAAAATTTGAAGGCGGAAAATTAAATGCTGAGCTGTTATTGACTCCGTGAATTTTCCTTTCCTTCCAAGAAGCTTGGGAAAGGCAGGGATTCTTGGTGAGTTTGGCATGCTGATGGGCAAGCCTTAAAGTTCAGAATAGCAGAGTTGGAAGGGACCTCGGAGGTCTTCTAGTCCAACCCTCTGCTGAAGCAGGAAATCCTACACCATTGGGGAAAATGGTTGTCCAGTCTCTTCTTGAAAACCTCCAGTGGTGAAGCACACACAGCTTCTGGTGGCAAGCTGTTCCCCTGGTTAATTGTTCTCACTGTCAGGAAATTTCTTCTTAGTTCTAAATTGGATCTCTCCTTGATTGGGGCACTGGATCTAGTGGGTTTCCTCAGATTTCCACAGCAGGGAAAATCTGAATCCAGTTTGATTTGTTGGATTTTCTTGGTGTCTAAAATATGTTTTATTGGAGGGGGGCTGGGAAGACTTGTGAATTTTCTTGCAGCAGATAGGAATACAGAATAACAAAGTTGGAAGAGACCTTGGATGTCTCCTAGAAAAAAATCAAAGGTATAAGTTTAGGTGAGATCTGGCTCAAAAAGAGTAACTGTGAGAGGGACCTAGTGGACGATCCCTTAAATATGAGCCAGTCATGTGCGGCAGGAGCCAAAAAAGCCAATGCAATCCTAAAACGCATTAACAGAGTCACAGAATCAAATTCACCTGGAGTATTCGTACTGCTTTATAAAGCCTTCGTAAGGCCACACCTGGAATCCTGCATCCAGTTTTGGTCACTACACTACAAAAAGGTTGTTGAGACTTTGGAAAAAGTGCAGAGAAGAGCAACTAAGAGGATCAAAGGCCTGGAGACTAAAACATAGGAAGAAGGGCTGCAGGATTTGGGTTTGGCTACTTTAGTTTAGTTTAGTTTAGTTTATTAGATTTATATACCGCCCTTCTCCTGACGGACTCAGGGCGGTGAACTTTAAAGAAAAGGACATGAGAGCTGTATTCCAATATTTGAGGGGCTGCTAAAAAGAAGAGGGGGTCAAATTATTCTCCAAAGCACCTGAAGGCAAGACAAGAAACAATGGATAGAAACTAATCAGGGAGAGAAGCAACCTGGAATTAAGGAGAAACTTCCTAACAGTGGGAACAATTAACCAGTGGAACAACTTGCCACCAGAAATCATGGGTGCTCCATCACTGGAGGTTTTTAAGAAGAGACTGGACATCCACTTATCTGAAATGGCCTAGGTTTTCCTGTTTGAGCAGGGGGCTGGACTAGAAGACCTCCAAGGTCCCTTCCAGCTCTATTCTATTCTAATTCTTAATTCCAGATTGCAAGATTTTGCCAAAGCCGGGCATCGCCTGAAGGAGAGGCAGGGGCTTGCAATGGAACTACTGCTGGAGTTGAGGGACATAGTTTTCCTCCCTGCTGGGGGGAAGTCGAGGCAAACAGCACCACGCAACCATTCTGCATCTGTGTCACAGCGGTTGGGAAGGCTGGCGTGTGAGTTTTTTGATCCATCCATCATCCCTCTGGATCTCTCTCGGGTTTTTGTATGCCTCAAAGGTCTCAGGACGTAATGACAGGACAGGAGGAAATGCTCCAAGGAGCACCTGCAGGCAGTGGGTCAAATTCTGCAAGATGGCCGGGTTTTTTTTGCAGAATTCGGCTGCCTTTAGCAGAAGATGCCTTATCGGTCATCCCGGCATCATTCATTCATCCATTTGCAATGCATTATTTTTTTTTAATTTTTCCAATGCATTATTTTTTTATTTTCGCAATGAATTATCTTACTGTATTTTTGCAATGCATTATTTTTTTTATTTTCGCAGTGCATTGTTTTTTTATTTTCTCAGTGCATTATTTTACTGTGTTTTTGCAATGCATTCTTTTTTTAAAAATTTTTTGCAATGAATCGCAGGAAGTCCTCGGATTGCAACAGTTTAGTGACGGTTCCAAGTAATAAGCCACTGAAAGTGTGTTTTCATATTCTGCAATTAATAATTTTTTATGCTCAATATTTCAGGTTTGTTTGTTTGTTTTTTAACCCGCAGGACTCAATCAAGGCAGGGCCTTGTATTTCACTCGTGCAAATCTGCGACGCTCCCTGTGGCCAATTCTCGCATTTGAAGTACTTGGGCAGAGAGGGCGCAGGGCAGCCCCAAGGAGCACTTTTGAGTCCGTTTCCTCTAAGTTGCATTAAGATTTTGGCTGCGAGTCTAGACTCCCACTAAACGAGACGTTACTTCCCAGTAAATGGAAAAGGATTGCAATTGTGGAATTAATAAGGTTGAAGAGGAAGTGGCTCGCCTCTGAGTAGCTTTTAGGTTTAATAGGCTCGGGGTCTCTGGGCTTGAGGCACATTCAGGGGTTTCTGCAAAGCACGGTCAAAAAAGTCAAAATGCAAGACGTTTGGTCTAGTGGTGAAGGCACCAGGTTAAAAACCAGGAGATGGTGAGTTCTAGTCTTGCCTTAGGCATGAAAGCCAGCTAATGACTTTGGGCCAATCAACAAGAGACTGTAAATTTTTTTTAAAATTTGATTTATATGCCGCCCTTCTCCGGAGACTCAGGGCGGCTTACAATGCATTAAGCAATAGCCTTCATACTTTTGTATATTTATACAAAGTCAGCTTATTGCCCCCACAAACTGGGTCCTCAATTTACCCACCTTAGAAAGGATGGAAGGCTGAATCGACCTTGAGCCTGGTGAGATTCGAACTTACAGTAATTGCAGGCAGCTGAATGTTCTTCTTTCTTTCTTTCTTCTTTTTTTCCTTCCTTCCTTCCTTCCTTCCTTCCTTCCTTCCTTCCTTCCTTCCTTCCTTCCTTTTTTTAATTTGATTTATATGCCGCCCTTCTCCGGAGACTCAGGGCGGCTTACAATGCATTAAGCAATAGCCTTCATACTTTTGTATATTTATACAAAGTCAGCTTATTGCCCCCACAAACTGGGTCCTTAGAAAGGATGGAAGGCTGAGTCAACCTTGAGCCTGGGGAGATTCGAACTTACAGTAATTGCAGACAGCTGAATGTTTTCTTTCTTTCTTTCTTTCTTTCCTTCTTTCCTTCCTTCCTTCCTTCCTTCCTTCCTTTTTTTAATTTGATTTATATGCCGCCCTTCTCCGGAGACTCAGGATGGCTTACAATGTGTTAAGCAATAGCCTTCATACTTTTGTATATTTATACAAAGTCAGCTTATTGCCCCCACAAACTGGGTCCTCAATTTACCCACCTTAGAAAGGATGGAAGGCTGAGTCGACCTTGGGCCTGGTGAGAATTGAACTCGCAGTAATTGCAGGCAGCTGGATGTTAAATGCTGCCTTAGTTGGAGGCATTAGCCTCCTACGCCACTCAGGCTCTAGTTCTGCCTTAGGTTCGAAAGTTAGCTGGGCAACTTTAGGCCAGTCACCAGGTCACTAGGAGTTCTAGTCCTGTCTTAGGTATGAAAGCCAGCATCACCAGGAGATGGTGAGATCTAGTCCCGCCCTAGGTATGAAAGGCAACGGGGTGACTTCGGGCCAATCACCAGGAGATGGGGAGTTCTAGTTCTGCCTTAGGCATTAAATCCACTTAACAACTGGGGTAAAAAAAGTCATAAAACGGGGCAAAACTCACTTAACAAGTGTGTCACCTGGCAACAGAAATGTTCGGCTCAGTTGCGGTCCCTCATTCAGGACCTTATGCCTCTCTATGGAAACAGCCTCTAAAACGATATGCTATTTAAATGGTACTCCATCCTCTGTGCAAAACTGTTCCTTTTTTTCTTAGAAGACCATGTTCTAAGCCTTTCTTTCATTTAGACAGACTTGATCGCAAAATTGTAGGATAAATCAGTGTTATCACTTTCCTTATCCGGGTAGTCCTCGACTTATGCCCACAACTGAGCCCAGCATTTATGTTGCTAAAGGAGACATTTATTGAGTGAGTTTTGCCCCGTTTTACGACTTTCCTTGCCACGGATGTTAAGCGAATCACTCCCGTTGTTAAGTGAGTAGCACGGTTGTTAAGTGAATCTGGCTTCCCCATTGACTTTACTTCTCAGAAGGTCGCAAAAGTGGATCACGTAACCCTGGGACGCTGCAGCCGTCAAAAATATGAGTCAGCTGTCAAGCATCGGAAGTTTGATCACGTGTCCAAAGGGATGCTGCTGCGGTCATAAGTGTGAAAAATTGTCATAAATCGCTTTTTTCCGTGCCTCGGTCACTAAGCGAAGTATTGTAAATCAAGGACTAGGTGTACTGGAGAAGAATGAAAGGTCTGAACCTGTTTTATTTTGCTTTTTTTTTTGCCCTTTTAAGCATCTGGTTTAAGTGCATCAAGAGAGTGAAGGACAGAGACGCAACCTGAATAATGGATAACTTGACTTCAACTGAGCCAGCGTGGATTATCCACTCTGACACTTCTAAAAAAGTGGACTTTTTAAAAGTGGACTTTTAACAAAGGAGAGCGTGTTCCCTGGGGAATTCTGGGAATTGAAGTCGCCGCATCTTCAAAGTTGCCAGGTCGGAGAAAAACACTGCACTAATCAAATGAAAAAGAAAAAAAAAAGTTTTTAAACCCACACCCCCGTTTTAAAAGCCGTCAAACTTTTAGCGAGAGAAAGGAATGAGCAAGGAACCGGAAGGAAGTCAGAAGGCTCAGAAGAAATGGGGGGCAGAGAAGGGCTGGGGAAGGGGCACAGAGATCAAAAGCACCGGCCTTTTAAACTGGGTTTGGCTTGTTCGTGGAGCTGGTGAGCAGCCTGGCGAAGAACAAGAGAGGAAGTTGAAGAAAAGCCCAAAATGCACAGGGCTCCATGAGGAAGGAGAGAAGGACTGGGAATGGATGATGGGTGAGACTCAGCACAATGAGGCTTCAGGGGTCCTTGGTGCTCCCTGAGTTCGGTGGTTTTGTTGCAGACATTTCATGACCAACCTAGGTAACACCATCAATGCTAGAAGGGGGTTGGGTTTGCTTTCTGTTGATACATGTTTGACAAGACATGACTCTTGTATATAAACAGAGAGCGAAACCATCACCCTCCTCCTCCTCCTCCTCTTCCTCCTCCTTCCTCCTCCTCCTCTCCTTCTCCTCTTCCTCCTCCTCCTTCCTCTTCTTCCTCTTTTTCCTCCTCTCCTCCTCCTCCTCTTCCTCCTCCTCCTTCCTCTTCCTCCTCCTTCCTCCTCCTCCTCCTCTCCTTCTCCTCTTCCTCCTCCTCCTTCCTCTTCTTCCTCTCTCCTCCTCCTCTCCCCCTTCTCCTCTTCCTCCTCCTCCTTCCTCTTCTTCCTCTTTTGCCTCCTCCTCCTCTCCTCCTCCTCCTCCTTCCTCTTCCTCCTCCTTCCTCCTCCTCCTCCTCTCCTTCTCCTCTTCCTCCTCCTCCTTCCTCTTCTTCCTCTCTCCTCCTCCTCCTCCTCCTTCCTCTTCTTCCTCTTTTTCCTCCTCCTCCTCTCCTTCTCCTTCTCCTCTTCCTCCTCCTCCTCTCCTTCTCCTCTTCCTCCTCCTCCTTCCTCTTCTTCCTCTTTCTCCTTCTCCTCCTCTCCTCCTCTCTCTCCTCCTCCCTTTTCTTCCTCTTCTTCCTCCTCCTCTCCTTCTCCTCTTCCTCCTCCTCCTTCCTCTTCTTCCTTTTTCTCCTCCTCCTTCCTCTTCTTCCTCTTTCTCCTCCTCCTCTTCTTCTTCTCCTTCCTCCTCCTTCTCCTTCTCCCCCCTCCTCCTCTACCACCACCACCTCTCCACAAAACCCACTCCCTTCTAATACTGATGATGTAACCTAGTTGGCTCATGAAATGTCTTCAAGAAAATCTCAAGCTCAGCGAACCCCAAGAAATTCACAATTCAACCCGAGCTACAAACATTCTCTACCATGGGTAAAGCAGGGCTGAATGAAGACCAGAGCTCCTCTGCCCCTTTCTTGGCTCTGCCTCATTGCTGCCCAAGCTCAGTGGAAAGAGCAAAGGGGTTAAAATTCTGCAGCCTTTCAGAATGGCAACTCTGCTTCCACATGGTCAGCATGGCCTGGAGCTTCAGCCTCTCCCAGCCGTGCCGGTCACACCAGCTGCTCCGTGGGCTTTTGCTGGCCTGGTCCAGCCCGGGGCTGAAGCAGAAGGGAAGCGATCTTGATTGATGAGGGCTTGCAAACTTGCTGAGTGAGATGCTTCAGTGGTCCTAGAGCCCCTGAGCAAGACTTGAGATGGGAGCCCTGCTTTCCTTCCGCATGCCCCCTTCTCTTCCACAGCAGCCAGGAGTCAGGAATCAGACCCAGCAGGGATCTGAGGACCAGGCCTGGTTGGGGGACCAGAAATGGCTGAGGTGGTACATCCAGGTTCACTGATAAAGGAGAGAATGGGGTGGGGATGGAGGCAGAGTTCCCATGCTCTACGGGTGACAATCTTCCAATATTTGCCACCAGTAGCCTCTCACTGACCAGTTCGCTCCCATAGAGAGGGGCTCCTCAAGTGCCATCAGCCAAACAGTGTCGACTGGTGGCCCCCAGGGGGAGAGCCTTCTCTGTGGGGGCACCTGCCATCTGGAATGAGCTCCCCCAGGAGATATGGAGGATCCTGGATTTACACACCTTCTGCTGTGCCCTCAAAACATTTTTATTCCAACAGGCTGGTCTGGCTTGACTCTCCCTTTTAATTTGCTTTTAATCTGCTTTTAAGTTCTATATGAATTGGGTGCTTTTAAATTCGTCTTGGGCCAAAATTATTTAATGTAATTTTAAATGTTTTTTTAATTTTTGTATGATGTATTTTTATCTTGTGGCTGTTCACCGTCCTGAGCCCTTCGGGAGTAGGGCGGTATATAAATTTAATAAAATACAAATAAATAAATAAATACAAATATATTTGAGGAGCTGTCTCAAAAAGGAGGGGGTCTCCCTCTTCTCCAAAGCACCCGAGGGCAGGACAAGAAGCAACGGATGGAAACTCATCAAGGAGAGAAGCAACTTAGAACTAAGGAGAAATTTCCTGACAGTGAGAACAATGAATCAGTGGAACAACTTGCCTCCAGAAGTTGTGAATTCTCCAACACTAGAAGTTTTTAAGAAGAGGTTGGACAACCATTCGTCTGAAATGGTAAAAGGTCTACTGCTTGGACAGGGGGTCAACTCTGTCATTCTGTATTCTGTAAAAGTTCAGAAGAGAAGGATTAGGGGTGACATGATTAAGATAGAAATTGGAAATAAAAGGGATCTAATATGGGGTCAGTCTAGATGATCTCTGAAGGGCCCCTTTCTTTAGTATTGGGTTCAAAAGGTAAAACCACAGAAATAACTAACTTTTCTCAGCTGTCAAGTTCAGGAAACATTATCAGGAGCAAAATATCACACTTAGCCAAGCAGAGGTAACCACAGATATAACGACAGGAAACTTAGGTAGGCTTAAAGAGGGGATACACGTTAGTTCGCTTGTAGGATATAGTAGCAAGGGAAATGGGGAGGGGGGCTTTGTTGCGGTGGGCTGTCAGCTTTGTAATCCATCATAAGATGTTAAAAGTATGTATAAAAGTAACTGCATTAGAATCTTTTATTCGTTCAGTCTTTGCTTCTTGTCTTGCACTGAGCCTTGAGCAATAAACCTCTCTGATCACCCACGGAAATCTTGTGAGTCTTAATTTCTATAACATGATAGACTTCCGGTACTTGAGGGGCTGCCACGAAGAAGAGGGGCATTGTCCAAAACACTAGCAGACAAAATGAGAGAGCCTGAGTAGCGTAGGGGGCTAATGCCTCCTACTAAAGGCAGCAATTAACATCCAGCTGCCTGTAATTCTGCGAGTTCAATCCTAGCCAGGCTCAAGGTTGACTCAGCCTTCCATCCTTTCTAAGGTAGGTCAATTGAGGACCCAGTTTGTGGGGGCAATAAGCTGACTTTGTATAAATATACAAAAGTATGAAGGCTATTGCTTAACGCATTGTAAGCCGCCCTGAGTCTCCGGAGAAGGTCGGCATATAAATCAAATAATAATAATAATAAAAAAGGATGGAAATGAATCAAGGAGAGAAGCAGCTCTCCTTGCTCTGGTTTAAGCTATCTGGGAATTTTGATAAAGGAATTTCGAAATCTCCCCCAGACCCCAAGAATGAGGAAGTAGCAGAAGAGAGAAGAGAAGAGCTAATCTCCAAAGAATCAAAAGGCAAGTCGAGAAACAACGGATGGAAATCGCCCCAAGGAGAGAAGCAACCTGGAATTGAGGAGAAGCTTCCTGACAGTGAGGACAATTAGCCAGTGGAACTGCTTGCCACCAGAAGTTTTGGGTGCTCCAACACTGGAGGTTTTAAAGAAGAGATTGGACAGCCTTTTGTCTGCAGTGGTATAGGGTCTCCTGCTTAAGCAGAGGGTTGGACTGGAAGACCTCCAGGATCCCTTCCAGCTCTGTTGTTCTATAAACCTAGGCAGGGATGTCTCTTTTGTGGGGCCGAAGGAGAACCACTGAATTGGCCAGAATCCCCAACCGGGGCTTCTGGCATCTCTGGATTAGCTTGCGTGCAGGCTGGGGATGAGTGGATCTGTAATCCTTGGGAAGCGGAAGGGCTGCATCAGGGAAGCTGCGCTGGGGGCCCCAAACCGAACCTCCAGCCAAGGCTGAAGAGCGTCATCGTTTTTACAGAGCCAAAAGATCAATAGCTATTTGAGATAAATGCAGTTTGTCGCCCGTCCCTCTCGGATGGGGAGAAACTGTGGAAATGCAACATGAAAGTGCACTTACAGGATTACAGCCAAGGGCAGGTGGAAGGGGTCAAGCGGTGGGGGGGGGAGGAAGGATATATACACACACACACACACACACCTTTTCTCGAAAGCAGCATCTCTAGTCGCTGGATGTCTGTAGGAAGTAGAGGACTCTGGGTGGAGCTGGGCTCTGTTTGCTGCAGTCTTCCTTTCACCCAAGCAGCTATGAAGCATCTCCGTGTGAGGAAGCTGCCTAGCCATCTAAGCAATGCGCTGGAGGAATGCACTTTGCCAAACAAGCACATTGTAATTTTGCACGTGTGGGGGAGCGATCCTGAAGTGGTAACTTGGTGCTGCTTGGGGAAGGGGGGGGGGATGCCGGCTGCCGCTTTGGAAGCCGTATCTGATCCAAGCTTCCCGAGGGCGCCGGGTTGGGGAAGCTGACTTCTCTCCCATTTTTATTTTTATTTTAAATCTCCTTCTCGTGGCTGCCTTGGGAGTTTTAAAAGCTTTCCAATTAAGCTCCCAAATTTTGCACTCGCAAGACTGTCAGCCGTGCAAATGAGGCAGCTTGTGAATTTCACCGTGATCACAGAACTTGGGTGTTTGCCAGCCAGAGGTGCCAGTTGTTCGAAAGCTGTAACCGGAGTCTTACGCCTGGGCCTTTGCGTTCCTCTCTCAGTGCCAAGCGGGGTTGTGCGCCCCCAAAGCCTCACGCCCGTCCCCTCCGCCTCCGATCTTGGGTGAACTCAGCTGGTCTGCTTGGAGAGAATCACACCGGCCGATGAAGGAGAATATTTGTAGCTCAGGGTTGAACCGTGGGGTCCTTGGTACTCTCTGAGCTTGGCTGTTTTCCTGGAGACGTTTCATGACCGAACTAAGTAACATCATCAGTGGTAGAAGGGAATTGGGTTTGTGGAGAGGAGGAGGAGGAGGAGGAGGAGGAGGAGGAGGAGAATGACGATGACTATGGGGTCCTTGGTGCTCTCTGAGCTTGGTGATTTTCTTGCAGATGTTACCTACCCAACCCCTCATCAGTGGTAGAAGGGAGGGGTCGTTGCTCTCTGTTTATATTAATTTTTGTTGTTCTGTCATTGTTGGTGGGGAAATTCTTAATGATTCCTTGATTAGGCTGTTAGGCTCTTTAATAGTTTGTCTGAGTTGGTAGTTCACTACTTAATTGCAATATTGGTGACTGCTTGATTGTTGGTCTGGTGTTAAACAGTAACTTCTCTCTTCTTGCACTGATAGTGTTACCTAGTTGGGTAATGAAACGTCTGCAAGAAAACCAAGCTCAGAGAGCATCCAGGGACCCCATAGTCGTCGTCCTCCTCCTCCTCCTCCTCCTCCTCCTCCTCCTCCTCCTCCTCCTCCTCCTCCCCTCCACAAATCTTACTCCTTTCTAGCACTGATGATGTTCCATAGTTGGGTCATGAAACATCTGCAGGAAAATTGCCAGTCTCAGAGAGCATGGAAACAAGGAGGACATGCACAGATGGATAGAGGGGAGTGGCAGTCGATGTAAATGAGATTAAAACTATTTCCTTTGCTTTCATTTCTTTGTCTTATGATGT
Organism: Coluber constrictor foxii; assembly: GCA_038048745.1. Classification (NCBI taxonomy): domain Eukaryota; kingdom Metazoa; phylum Chordata; class Lepidosauria; order Squamata; family Colubridae; genus Coluber; species Coluber constrictor. The sequence goes on from CM075960.1 coordinate 212,014,343, forward strand.
CTTATCCTTTCTCCGTGCTTTGCACAACCTGAACGAGAACAGAGAGATGGGTCTGCTGTATGCAGGCATCCCCCATATTAAGAGGGACGGATTTAGATCTTACTGAACCTATCCTTGCAAGACTCTGGAAAAATTCAAGTCCATTAAGTAGAAACAAAAATACAGACTAAAAAGAGATTAAGCATCAAGAAGTATGGAATCTTTTAGAATAACAAAGTAGGAAGGGACCTTGGAGGTCTTCTAGTCCAACCCCCTGCTTAGGCAGGAAAACCTACACTGCCTCAGGCAAAGCAGACTGCTCAACATCACATTCTTCTCTATAACTCTGGTGCCAGGCTTGCCAGCTCACGGAGAGGAAGGGGCAGAACGAACAGCAGGTTGAAATTCTGATTTCTTGACACCGGGTGCAAATCACCCAGCCGTGCAGGCGGGCATAGAACTTTTGCTGAATTAGCAGAGTGTTTGGAAGAGATAAGAAGGGAAGCTCAGCGCATCGCCATCAGCTCAGCTAATCCCACCACAAGTGTGAAATGAAGCCCAGCCACGCTGCCTCGTGCTCACCAGCGGCCTGCCCTCCCTTGAGGCAACAAAATAATAAAATAATCAATAAATCAATAAAATAATCAATAAAATAATCAATCAATAAAATAATCAATAAAAGGAAAGGAAATAAAAAATAAATAAAATATAATAATAAAATAAAAAATAACATAATAATAAAATAATAATGAAATGAAATCTGAAATAACACATAAAATGTAAAACAATACAATAAAATAATACGTAAGATGCAAAACGATACACTAAAATATAAAATAATACATAAAATAAAATAATGAAATGAAATGAAATATAAATTAAATTAAAATAAAATACAAAATAAATGAAATAAAAGAAAATATAAATTAAAATAAAATAAAATACAAAATAAATGAAATGAAAGAAAATATAAATTAAAATAAAATGAAAGAAAATATAAATTAAAATAAAATAAAATACAAAATAAATGAAATGAAAGAAAATATAAATTAAAATAAAATGAAAGAAAATATAAATTAAAATAAAACAAAATACAAAATAAATGAAATGAAATGAAATAAGAAGAGAAGAGAAAAGAAAATATAAAATCCCAGGGATTGGAGGGAGGAGGAAGAGGAGGATGCTGGGGTCCTGGGTCCTCGTTCAGCCTGGTTCTTTTCTTGCAAAATGTTTTATTAATGTTCATTCAGTCATGTTTCATTCAGGGGTAGGTTTTTTCTTACCTTTACTAGTGGTTCGCAATGGGATTGCGCATGTATGCGCTCGCTTCTGCATGCACAGATCGCCAATGATGACATCCAGGGCAGTGGGCAGGGCCTCCCGCCAGTTTTACTACCGGTCCAAACCGTGGGCAACCCACCACTGGTTTCATTACCAAACTAGGTAACACTGTCAGGGCTCGAAGGGACTGGAGTTCTCTTCCCTTTAAAGAGATTTATTTATTATTTATCGCAAGAGTATTTAAGTATTTAAGAAAATACTAACAGTCATTTGCCTGAGGTGATATGAGGACTCCTGACTTGGGTTTGTCTAGATTCACACGTCGTTAAGTGAAACCATCTTCTCCCATTGACTTTACTTGTTGGAATCATGCTGGGAATGTCAATCACCTGTTCTTGGGATGCTGGGACCGTCGTAAATACGAGTCAGTTGCCAAGCTTCCGAATTTTGATCATGTGACCATGGGGATGTTGCAATGGTCGTAAATGTGAGAAACGGTCCTAAGTCCCTTTTTTCAGTGCCGTAGTAACTTCGAACAGTCCCTAAATGAACGGTCGTAAGTCATGGACTAACTATATCTATCCATGTGTAACTGCTTTCACAAAGTCCTGTCCTCAGGGTTTGCGCTGTGCTGTGTTGGGGATTTCTGGGAGTTGAAGTCCACCCGTCTTTAAGTGGCCAAGATTGGCCGGGAAGTCCTAGGAGGAAGTCCACCTTTTCCTAGGGGGAACATCTGGAGTAATCCTTCTCAACTGTGGCAACTTTAAGAGAGGTGGACTTCAACTCCCAGAATTCCCAAGCACAGCTGTGCTAGGGAATTCTGGGAATTGAAGTCCACCTCTCTTAAAAGTTGAGAAATGCTTTTTAGAGTAAGTGAGATCTTCCCAGGTTTGTCTTTTGTTGTTATTGTTAGTCACAAAGTCGTGTCTGACCCATTGCGACCCCGTGGACCACGTTCCTCCAGGCCTTCCTGTCCTCTACCATCCTCTGGTGTCCATTGAAGCTCACGCCGACTGCTTCAGTGACTCCATCCAGCCACCTCGGTCTCTGCCGTCCCCTCCTTCTTTTGCTCTCCATCGTTCCCAGCATTAGGCTCTTCTCCAGGGAGTCTTTCCTTCTCATTAGGTGGCCAAAGGATTTGAGTTTCCTCTTCAGGATCTGGCCTTCTAAAGAGCAGTCAGGGTTGAGCTCCTCTAGGACTGACCGGTTGGATCGCCTTGCAGTCCGAGGGACTCGCAGGAGTCTTCTCCAGCACCAGAGTTCAAAGGCCTCCATTCTTTGGCACTCAGCCTTCCTTATGGTCCAACTTTCACAGCCATCCATTGCAACTGGGAAAACCATCGCCTTGAATTATACTCACTTTTGTTGGCAGGGTGATGTCTCTGCTTTTTAGTAGGCTGTCTAGGTTTGTCTTAAGACAATTTAATTTTAAAACATTGTCAAATTTCTCCTCCCTTCCTCCGATTCCTCCATGCAACATCAGCAGAGCCTCCCCTCCTCCCTTTCGGCCCTGTGGTGGTGGTGGTGGGGGGGTCACCCCTCTGCATCCCACCCACCCCTTATCAAAGGCAAAACAAAGTCTCTAAGGTATTAACCGAACAATGGAGGAATAAGCACTTTTCTTTATTCATTCACCCACCGCCTGATAATATCACATTGATGATAATTTTCCTTTAATGGACCATTTGCAGTAATTATGATGCAGCGGGTGAATAATTGCATTTGTCACCTGACGGCTCAGGCTGAGCTGCAAGCAAACGGAATCCCCTTTGGCTTCCCTGACCGAAAAGGGGAGGGGAGGGGGGTGCAGAAAAGATGGACTGCTTGGCCAGCCCCAAATTTTGTACCCCAGGTTTCTCCCCCTCCTTCACTGATTTTTTTAAATAGGGTTTTGCATTCCTTCCCTTCCTCCTCCTCCTCCTGCAGCGTCAGTCCTTCCGAAGGTTTTAATGCCCAGCCCTTTGCATGTTCTCCATGTTGGTTTGTTGAGAAAATTCCAATTTACTCCATCAGTTTAGCTGAAGTTTTAATTCTTGTTCGTTTAACAACTTCTTGGGGATTTTCAAACTAAAGCAGAGTTATTTGAGAAAGCCCAGTTGCCTCTTGAAAAAAAAACAGCTATGGGACGGTAGGAAGAAATATCCTTCTGGGTTCAGCTCCAAGTGGGGAAAAAGACACTGGAAACAAGGAGACTGCTTGGAAAGATGGTTTAATGGTGGACAGGATCACATGGCTTGAGGTCCTGAACAGAAAAAGGGGCGAGATAAAGTGAGTCCCTGGGTTTTATGCTTTCTCTGGATTTGAACTTCCTGGGGCCCCGAAAGAGTATCCTGATTGGTTGTCAGACTCCCAGGGGTGGGGGGATCTTGCTGGCTAAATGTAATCTTCCCAGGTGCCATGTGGTGAGTTTCTGTCCTAGATGTGTTCCATTGTGTTAGTTTCTGTTGCTATTGTGTTGCAGATGAAGGTCCATTGACAAAAGATTGGGTTTCTGCCTCTGGCCCATTAACAAAGGGTGGGGGGCAGGAAAGTGGGAGCTGCTTTGTCTGTAAAACATGCTTCTCCATTTCTCATCCAGGGAAATATAATATTCTGCCTTTTTAATATTTCCAAAAATATTTCATTCTTCTAGGAAAGGGGTGGGTGCTAACTTCCTACAGGACAACCATGACTTGGAGGACTGAGAATCTCCATAGACATTTAACTAACTAACTAACTAACTAACTAACTAACTAACTAACTAACTAACTAACTAGATAAGCTTGTTTGGTGTAATGAAGAGAAGGACTTGTGGGGACATGATAACAGTGTTCCAATATTTGAGGGGCCGCCCCAAAGAAGAGGGAGTCAAGCTATTCTCCAAAGCACCAGAAGGCAGGAGAAGAAGCAATGGAAGGAAACTAATCAAGGAGAGAAGCAACCTAGAACTAAGGGGAAATTTCTGGACAGTTAGAAGAGTTAATCAGTGGAACAGCTTGCCACCAGAAGTTGGGGGTGCTCCATCACTATAGTTTTCAAGAAGAGACTGGACAGTCCCTTGTCTGAAATGGTGTAGGATCTCCTGGCTGAAGAGGGGTTGGACTAGAAGACCTCCGAGGTCCCTTCCAACTCTGTTATTCTGTTAAATAAATAAAATAAAGAAAAATCCAGAGCTCAGAGAATACCAAGGACTCCATCATTCAACCTTTTTTTTAAAAAAATTGATTTATATGCCGCCCTTCTCCGGAGACTCAGGGTGGCTTACAATGCGCCAAGCAATATCCTTCATACTTTTGTATATTTTATACAAAGTCATCTTATTGCCCCCACAATCCAGGTCTTCATTTGACCTACCTTAGAAAGGATGGAAGGCTGAGTCAACCTTGAGCCTGGGGAGATTTGAACTTACAGTAATTGCAGGCAGCTGAATGTTCTTCTTTCCTTCCTTCCTTCCTTCCTTCCTTCCTTCCTTCCTTCCTTCCTTCCTTCCTTCCTTCCTTCCTTCCTCTTCCTTCCTTCCTTCCTTTCTTTTTTTAATTTGATTTATATGCCGCCCTTCTCCGGAGACTCAGGGCGGCTTACAATGCGTTAAGCAATAGCCTTCATCCTTTTGTATATTTATACAAAGTCACCTTATGGCCTCCACAAACTGGGTCCTCATTTTATCTATCTTAGAAAGGATGGAAGGCTGGGTCAACCTTGAGCCTAGTGAGATTCGAACTTACAGTAATTGCAGACAGCTGAATGTTAATTATAGTGCTTTAATCTCCTGCGCCACCAGGCTCTGAGATAGAAATGTCTATAGAGATTGTCTGTCATCTAGGTTATCTTTCACTTCCCATCCAAGAAGCTTCTTCCGTTGAAGAAGCGAGGAAGCTTCTAGGATGAGAAGCGAAACGTCTTCCAAGAAAAACCAGAAAATCCAGTTGCCTCTTGGAAAAAAAGCCCCTTTGGGACTGAGATAGAGATATTGTCTTCGATGGGTCGAAATAAATGCGCAATGATATTGGAAGAGTCTGTGTGCTAGGCCTTCCTTTCCACTTCATGCAGCCAAGCCCACTTTTCCACTGACATATATATCTCCCACTAAGTCACCATCCTTTTCTGCCCTGCTCTGAATAAATGAATTCTCACGTTTCTTGGGTATGGCTTGTTTGGGATAATTGTTGGCACCAACAGGTTTTTGCAATGCAGATCTGTTTCTCATTACCACTTACACGGGCTTTAATTGCAAATCTTTTCTCTCCTTCAAACACAAAGGGGGAACTCTCCACCCATCAGGAATCGCTTCATTTTCCTAAGTGCTTCTTTCTTTCAGAGTCAATGGCAGGACTTTTGTTTGGGGTTCAGGAAGCTTTTCCTTCCCAGCCATTTCCTGGTTTAGAATCAGAATCAGAATAGAGGTGGAAGGGACCTTGGAGGTCTTCTAGTCCAGCCCTCTGTTCAGGCAGGAGAGACCCTACCATTCCAGACACTTGTCCAATCTCTTCTTAAAAACCTTCAGTGATGAAGCATCTACAACTTCTAGTGGCCAACTGTTCCAGTGTTATTTTTTTTATTTATTTAATTTGATTTATATTAGGAAGTTTCTCCTTAATTCCAGGTTGCTTCTCTCCTTGATGAGTTTCCATCCATTGTTTCTTCAGGTATTTTGGAAAATACAGTAAGTTGACCCCCTCCTCTTTCATCATCTTAGTTGCTCTTCTCTGAACTTTTTCCAAAGTCTCCACATCTTTTTTGTAACGTGGGGACCAAAACTGCATGCAGGATTCCAGGTGTGGCCTTAAGAAGGCTTTATAAAGTGGTACTACTACTTCCACGTGATTTTGATTCTAGGCCTCTGTTTATACAAGCCCGGATTGTGTTAGCTTTTTTGGCGGCCGCTGCACACGGCTGGCTCATGTTTTAGAAGCAGAGCAGCAGTTTCTCAACCTTTGAGGCTCTACCGGTGTGTTACCTGTCTGTTGGATCTACCTGTTTATGGAGCACTCTCTGCGCGTGTTACACACTAAAAAGGCCTGGGTGACACCTCCCTGGGAAGGGGCAGAGATGGACATCAACAGCAAACGGATGCCAAGGGGTTTGCTATAACTGAATTCATCCAGAGATTGAGGATGCAGAATAAGAGAGTTGAAAGGGGCCTTGGAGGTCTTCTAGTCCAACCCCTTGCCAAAGCAGGAAACTCTATAGCAGTGTTTCTCAACCTTGGAAGCTTGAAGATGGGTGGACTTCAACTCCCAGAATCCCCCAGCCAGCGCTGCTGGCTGGGGGATTCTGGGAGTTGAAGTCCACTCATCTTCAAGCTACCAAGGTTGAGAAACACTGCCCTATAGTATTTCAGACAAATGTCTGTCCAATCTCTTCTTAAAAACTTCCAGTGATGGAGCACTTACAATTCCAGGAGGCAAGTCCTTCCACCGATTAATTGTCCTCACTGTTAGGAAGTTTATCCTTAATTCCAAGTTGCTTCTCTCCTTGATGAGTTTCCATCCATTGCTTCTTGTCCTGCCCTCAGGTGCTTTGAAGGATAGCTTGATCTGTTCTTTTTTGGGGCAGCCCCTGAGATATTGGAAGAATGCTATCACATCCCCCCTCGTTGTTCTTTTCATTAATTAGACATTTCCAGTTCAGCTTTATAATGTTGCCGTTTACTTTCTGTGGTAAATTCTTCGCTTACAAACAGAACACGCAGCAATCATGCACCAAGGACCCCACAGTTTCCTCCTCCTCCTCTTCTCCACAAACCCAACTCCCTTCTAGCACTGATGATGTTCCCTAGTTGGGTCATGAAACATCTGGAAGAAAGCCACCAAGCTCAGAGACCAGCAAGTCCTCTTCCTCCTCCAGAAGCTGTGAATGCTCCAACACTGGAAGTTTTAAAGAAGAGATTGCACAACCATTTGTCTGAAATGGTGTAGGGTATCCTGTGATCTGTCCCCCTCTACACACACCCACAAAAACACAGCCAGTCGAGGGTTAAAGAAGCACTTGGCACACACCACAGTCCTTATCTCCAACTTGGCAGCGATATTCACACCGTCTGCCAAGTGCTTTAATTGTTCACAGAAAGAAAATCACATACGTAGCTTTGCCAAAATCCGTTCTTTTAGCTCCAATGACTACCAGATTGAGTTTTGTTCGTCACAGGGATCACTGACCACCACCCTCTCTTATATAGTCTCGGGGGTGTGATCCGGTGACTCATTGGTCCTGTGACTCAAGTCCAGTGACTCAGGTCTATTCCCTCGCACGCCTCCTCAGCTGCTGCAAGCGCTTATCTCGCCTCCGTTGACGTGCGTCCAGGAATGACGTCTCTCCCTCACTCTCATCTGAGACACCTGTTTCCCCACTACTTTACTCTCTTTCAGCTGGCACCTGAGATGGTGCCGGGGAGGGGGGGGGCTGGGAGATCTGGCTGGCTCCTCTTCCTCATGCTCAGAGCTTCCTTCCTCCAATGGGATAGGCTCAGAGGATGGGGCCACAACATCCTGCCTAAGTAGGGGGTTGGACTAGAAGACTCCAAGGTCCCTTCCAAGTTGGTTATTCTATTGTTCGCTTCCTCCTTCTCCTCTCCCTCCTCCCTTCCAGCACTGAGAGCTTGTTTGGACGGGAGCATCTTACAGCATCTTATATGTCCATTAGGTCAACTCTTAACAGCTTTAGCAGCCAACTAAAATCCCATTTTGATACAGCGGAGAGGGAAGAGAAAGAGGCAGCTTGGGAATGGACCGAGATTGAGATCGGTGCCAAACGGAGGGCAGGAATTGTGCCACGGAAGAACAATGGAAGTGTCAGGCAGTTCTCTTGAATTTGCTGTCTGACTAAATCTTATTCACTCCTTTATGATCCTCCAAAATCCCGACCAGGTGATAAACGGTGAGCCCTCGGGGGCTCGTAACCCGAAAACCCACAGTAGCCGACCTCCTCATGCGGTTCATCTCGATACCTGAAAACATTTAACTGCATTAACTATTAATAAAATTGTTCCACTCTACGATTAATGCATTTGGATTACTTACCACCTGGGGCAGCCCTGAGATGCAAAGGTATGTGATATAAGTTATTATATTCTCAACAGGAGCCACTTCTGCTTGCAAGAATGTGCACTTCTCCCTGTATAAAGAGGCAGCTTTGTCTGCAGATTCTGCTGAACGGTGGGGGGCGATGGGGGGAAGGTGGGAGAGGAGGGGAGGGGAGGAAGATGGGTCTGGTAGGGATCCCAGAAAGGAAGATGCTTAAGCCACTCAACTAAGGTCCAACAGGGCTAGAACACAGAATAATAGGGTGGGATGCTGGGCCGAAGAAGGGCCCCAGGTCAGAGAGAAAATTCTTTATTTATTTTATTTATTAGATTTATATTACCACCTATTCACCATGGTGACTCAAGGAGGCTTACAAATGGGGAATTAGCAGGTAGTAACCTGCCCCACTGGGGTCAAACTCCCATAGAGAAGACAAAGCAGCAGTTGGGTGTTCAGGCATCTTCCAATTCAGAATAGAATAGAATAGAATAGAATAGAATAGAATAGAATAGAATAGAATAGAATAGAATAGAATAGAATAGAATAGAATAGAATAGAATAGAATAGAATAATAAAATACAGAATGGAATGGAATAGAAAAGAATAGAATAGAATAGAATAGAATAGAATAGAATAGAATAGAATAGAATAGAATAGAATAGAATAGAATAGAATAGAATAGAATAGAATATAGAATATAGAAAGTGGAATAGAATAGAATAGAATAGAATAGAATAGAATAGAATAGAATAGAATAGAATAGAATAGAATAGAATAGAATAGAATAACAGAGTTGGAAGGGACCTTGGAGGTCTTCTAGTCCAACCCCCTGCCCAGGCAGGAGATCCTCTACCAGGGAAGTCCAACCTTATCAACTTTAAGATCTGTGGACTTCAACTCCCAGGATTCCCCAGTTCCTCTCTCTCAGCTCTGGAAAACAATAGGCCAGGACCAACCCCCTTCCAAAAAAGCTTGCTGAGAAAACTACAGAACCAGGTAGTTGCTCACCTCCCCCCCCCCACATAAAAACACCCCTACACCCACAAAGCAATCCTGAAAATTCACAGATGGATCTTCAAGACCAAGTCAAGGTGTGCTGACAGTGGAGAGAAGAGAGAATTCATGAGAGGGATGGACATAGGACATTTCTTGGGGAAATTTAATGACTCGAAACGGATGACATGTTTAACTCCACCTTTCAGCTGGTCTCACGCTGATGGAGGAAGAAAGTTCTCCAGATGATCCTAGCAACTCAATGAAGCCTCCAGGTTTAGAAGTTGTCCAAAGACAAGCAGGTAGAGCACCCACAAAGATGAGTCCCAGAAGTCAAGATGGTGGAGATGGCACACCTCAAAAGAGGCCAAGCTTTGATAGCATGATTATCTCCATCATGTGGTTATTTTTGATCTCCATCTGCGGAGAACCCGAAGATGAACTGCAAACTGAACTGGAAGGTGGAGTTAAACACGTCATCAGTTTTGAGAGATTGCGTTTCCCCAAGAGAACTAATTCTAGCCCTCCCATGAACTCTGTTGACCCCTATCTAGCAACAATTTAGCTTTGACCATTAGTTAGTCCACCATCAAAGCTGATACCATCCAGAGCATAGAACAAAGAAGTATTACAAGATCAGAAGATGTAAGACCACACCTAGAGCACTGCATCCAATTTTGGTCACCATACTATAAAAAAGATGCTGAGACTCTAGAAAGTGTGCAGAGAAGAGCAAGCAGGATGATGAGGGGACTGGAGGCTAAAACATACCCAGTTGCAGGAACTGGGCCTGGCTAGTTTAGGGAAGAGAAGGACCAGGGGAGACAGGAGAGCATCTTCCAATATTTGACGGGCTGCCCTAGAGAGGAGGAAGGGGTCAAGCTATTTTCCAAAGCACCTGAAGGCCAGACAAGGAATCATGGATGGAAACTGACCATTAACAGAGTTGGAAGGGGTCTTGTAGGTCATCTAGTCCAACCCCCCACCTCCCACCCCCAAGCAGAAGACTCTACAGCATTTCTGACAGATGGCAGTCCAGTCTCTTCTGGAAAGCTTCCAGGGATGAAGTTCCCACAACTTCTGAAGGCAACTTCTCTTCCATGGGTTGATTGTTCTCCCTGTCAGAAAATTTCTCCTTATTTCCAGGTTGAAGGAGAGATTCAACCTCTGAACTTGGGCTTCAGGCCTCACCATGCAGCTTCTGCTTTCCTTTAACCCTTCTTGACCATCATCCCCAATCGGGGCCACCTCTTTGCAGTGATTTTTTACTACCGGTTCTGTGGGCGTGGCTTGGTGGGCATGGTGTGGCTTGGTGGGCGTGGCAGGGGAAGGATACTGCAAAATCCCCATTCCCTCCCCACTCCTGGGAGAAGGATACTGCAAAATCTCCATTCCCACCCCACTCTGGGGCCAGCCAGAGGTGGTATTTGCCGGTTCTCCGAACTACTCAAATTTTCCGCTACCGGTTCTACAGAACCTGTCAGAACCTGCTGGATTTCACCCCTGCCTCCTTGCTTTCTGATCTGCCCCCCCTGCCCAGCTCCGCTGCCTGGCCTTCCCTTCTCTGCCAATCTCGCTCGGGGTTTCGCCGTGCTCTTAATAATGAGAATGAAGCAGCTAATTTGATCAGACTCCCTGCCTCTATAACCCAAGCCCTCAGCTCCGACAAGCCAATAGCTCAGAGCTGGTTCTACTGATTATTTTAATCTCATCATATGTCTTTTCTGGTCAATAAACTCCCTCTCAAATCAAATTGTTACCGAACATAACCCAACGCTAATGTCCATTGGACTCGGGGCCGATTCAGATAATGTAGTTTGTCATAATTAAGTGTAGGGCCTAATTAATTGAGTGGTTAGGACGCTAATTAGCCAGGTTTATTGAGACTGGAGGAGACTGAAGGGCAATATGAGGGCATTGAAGCTGAGATGAAGTATGTCTCCGTTTCCCATTTCTGGACACACTGAGGGACCGGGGGGCCAACTGTCTTTTATGGATTCCTGGTCATCTTGGCAGGAAGTGAGGCCACCTCGAAACATCAGTTTCACCCAAAGAGATTTGAGGGGTCACCTCAGTTCTGAGGGCCCTCCGCAATGCTTAGATTTACCTGACATGGCAGGCCGAGAGAGCCAAGTTAAGCCATTTTGACTTTGCTGAGGTAGAAATTGAATTTGGAATGAAGAATAATAAAGTTGGAAGGAACTTTGGGGGTTTTCTGGTCCACCCTCCTGCTCAAAATAACAGAATAAAAGATTTGGAAGATACTTTCCTGCCTGAGAAGGGGGTTGGACTAGAAGACCTCTAAGGTCCCTTCCAACTCTGTTATTCTTGTCTAATAAAGGAGGATATTTGTAACTCGGAGGTTGCCATTAGGGATCCTTGCTGCACTCTGAGCTTGGTAGTTTTCTTGCAGACATTTCATGACCCAACTAGGTAACAGCATCAGAAGGAGTGGGGTGTGTGGAGAGGAGGAAGAGGAGAAAAAGGAGGAGGAGAAAGAAGAGCAGGAAGATAACGAGGAGGAGGAAGGGGAGGATTGTGGAGTCCTTGGTGCTCTCTGAGCTTTCTTGTTTTCTTCCAGGCATTTCAGGACCCAGCTAAGTAACAGCATCAGTGCTAGTAAAGAGTGCGGTTGGATGTCAGTTTATATGCTGGTGGCTTGTCCTGTCAGTGTGGGTGGAGGTGGTCTTGGAGATTCTTGGGTTGGGCTGTTTGCTGTTGGCCCCTTTGGCAGTTTCTTCATCGGGGTGTGGTTGACTTGAGTCGATCTATGCTGACCTGGGTGCAGATGGGGAGGTGATGGAGTCATTTTTTGGTCTCTTTGGGGCTGGTTGAGGGTCTCCTTTGCATCGTCTATAGATGCTGTTCATGTCTCTGTGCGTATTGATGGCTGATTTGCCAGGGTGCCAGGCTGCTAGAAATTCCCTGGCATTTTGGGACTCGGCCCGGTCTAGGATGGTCACATCTCCCCAACTGAAACTAGGGTTTAAATCTGTCTACATGTAAAGTGTTTTCATCCTGTCTTCTGGCTGCCAGTTAGTGTTCCTGGATGCCTTCTCCAGTCTTCTGCCTGTCTGTCCTCTCTAGGGGTTGTTGCAATCTTTACATTTGTGAGTTGTAGAATGGATGACTCCTCTTTTTCCCTCTGGGGTAGTTGGGTCTTCTGCTCTTCTTAGGATGTTTGAAGGCCTTCAGTTGGCCTGTGTGCTACACAGCTTCCATGCGGTTGTAGGAGTGTATTTGTGCTTTCTGAGATATTCTTAGTGAATGACACTATTGGAGGTGGTGGCCCTTTGAGAACTGTATGCAACAAAATTTCATTTTAATGCATGCCGATTAGTATTGTTTTTTTTAAAAAATTGATTTATATTCCGCCCTTCTCCGGAGATTCAGGGCGGCTTACAATTAAGCACTAGCCTTCATACTTTTGTATATTTATACAAAGTCAGCTTATTGCCCCTACAAACTGGGTCCTCAATTTACCCACCTTAGAAAGGATGGAAGGCTGAGTCGACCTTGAGCCTGGTGAGATTCGAACTAGCAATAATTGCAGGCAGCTGTTCTTAATAACAGTGCTTTAGTCTGCTGCGCCACCAGGTAGTGTACATTCAAAGTGACAATAAAGTTATTCTAAGTCTATCTATCTGTCTATCTTCTATTCATCCTCCATCCCTTTCCCTTTCTCTCTCTCTGATCTCTCTATCATTCTATCACTGTCATATCTGTTTGTCTGCCTGCCTGCCTGCCTGCCTGCCTGCCTGCCTGCCTGCCTACCTACCTACCTACCTACCTACCTACCTACCTACCTACCTACCTATCTATCTATCTATCTATCTATCTATCTATCTATCTATCTATCTTTCTACCTATCTCTATCCTAGGGGTGGGTTCTACTGGTGTTGCATTGTACCCATGCGTGTGCGCTCTTCTGCACATGCTCAGAAGCTTCTGCCTATGCGCAGATCAACTTTGATGATGTCCAGATCAGTGGGCAAAGCCTCCCGCTGGTTTTACTACTGGTTCTTGCGAATCGGTCCAAATCGGGGGCAGCCACCACTGCTCCATCCATCCATCCATCTATCATCTCGCCAGACTACCAGATTCTGGAGCAGCTTTGTTCCCTCTGCCATTCGTCTGGTAAACTTGCAAGATTCACCTTAAGCATATATAGACATTATTTACTAAATTGTTTTTCTGTGTCATATCATATATGTGGGTATCTACATAATTTTCCATTTATTTATTCTGTCATGCTTATGTTGTGTATCTTGGAGGTGGTGACCCTTTGAGAGCTGCCTGCAGCGAAATTTCATTTTAACTTATCCCAATTAATGTACATTCAAAAGTGACAATGAAGTTATTCTAAGTCCCATCACACATGAACTTTTCATGAAACCTCCCCCCCTCCCCGAAGGATATTATCTTTGTCTTCTGGGATGGGGCGAGCTTTGACTGCTGTTATTTTTTAACCTTACCTAAGGTGTTTTATCTGAAAAAATATGGAGAGTATAAAATATTGCCAGCGAACTGTGGGACCTCAGGTGAACTCACCCAGTGAGATCTGGAGTTGGGAACGGGGTGAATCCATCTGCAAAATTCCTCAGTTTTCAGCCCAATTTTTAGAAATTGTGTGTCCACAGTGAGAATCCAGGAATAGAGAACATAGAATAATAGGGTGGACCTTGGAGGTCATTGGATCAACCCCCTTTTTTTTAAACAACCTGTAAGTGTCACACAGAAGATTGTAAAAAGTCTTTGCTAGAGTTGGAAGGGATCTTGGAGGTCTTCTAGTCACACCTTGCTCAAACAGAAGACTTAGAATAACTTTATTGTCATTTCAAATGTACGCTTATCGGCATGCATTAAAATGAAATTATGTTGCATACAACTCTCAAAGGGCCACCATCTCCAATAGACACTACATAAACATGACAAAATAAACAAATAAATTCAAAATTATGCGCATAGAAGTCCCTATACTAGGGGTGTCCAACCTTGGGAATTTTAACACTTGTAGACTATACCAGCTGGGGAATTCTGGGAGCTGAATCCCACAAGTCTGGAAGTTCCCAAGGATAGACACCTCTACCCAGAAACACCCCAGAGAAATAGGATCCAGTCTTTTCTTGAAGGCCTCCAATGATGGAGCACCCATAGCTTCACCATTCAGATAACAGAATAACAGAGTGGAAAGGACCTTTTAGGTCATCTGATCCAACCCTCCAACCAAGCAAGGCAGAGCCTACACCATTTCTGACACAAGGCAGTCCAGTCTCTTCTTGAAACCTCCAGGGATGAAGCTCCCAAACTTCTGAAGGCAACTTCTGTTCCGTCAGTTGATTGTTCTCACAGTCAGAAAATTTCTCCTTATTTCCAGGTTGAATCTCTCCTTGTTTAGTTTCCATCCATTATTTCTTGTCTGGCCTTCAGGTGCCTTGGAAAATAGCTTGGGACCCCTCCTTTACCCAGCAAGTCTCAGGTTTATGGAAATCTGTCTGTGGAGATTCCTTCTGTACTTTTATATCTTTAGTGAGACGCCAGAGGCTGAAAGATTGAGAAGGAAAGACCAGCAGCCTCCAGATCTGTGTTGAAGTGGGAATGTCTCCCAAGGAAGAAACAAACCCAACCACAAGAGGAATGCCCTCAGCTCTTCGTGGAAGGATTTGCTCAACAATGTGGTCAGCAAATCATGGGTTCTTCCCCATGGCAACATCATCTGAATGCCAGGCTTGGGTTGACTGTGGTTTTGTGGCTGGGCAGCGCTGATTTCCTTTGCAGGCTAATGGAAGATCAAGCTTGACTGCTTGGTGGGTATAATAGCATCAGAGTTGACCACAAACTAATAGCTGAGGGAAACTACAGGCCTGGGACCTTAGCGATTCAAGGGTTTCCCTTCAGTGTTTGCAAGAAGAAGCTGCAGGAACATCAGATGTGGGAGCATGCATCTCAAGAGCTGAAATTTGGTTTTTAAGCAGCAGCATGCCAGAAGATGATCCTGGTCAAAAAAAAACCTCAACAATGTATTCAAATCTATGTGTATATGCCATAAAGCTCATAGTGTCATGGGATTTGTCTAGTGAAGGAATCCATGCTCAAGAAACAGAGGTTTCCAGAGGTGGCCACTTTAAGACTTGTGGACTTCAATTCCCAGAATTCCCCAGCCAAAAAAACTTCCTCCTCCTCCTCCTCCTCCTCCTCCTCCTCCTCCTCCTCCTCCTCCTCCTCCTCCTCCTCCTCCTCCTCCTCCTCCTCCTCCTCTTCTTCTTCTTCTTCTTCTTCTTCTTCTTCTTCTTCTTCTTCTTCTTCTTCTTCTCCTCAGATGCCTGAAGTCTTTAGAGATGGATATTTTGTGCCCCTTAAGAAATCCAGCCTATTCACAGACAATACACCTTCACCTCCAGAGATGGGGATTAAAATTTACATCCTTCTCCCTCCAAATTCTAAGAACAGGACATGAGCTATAGGCAGTGGTGAAATCCAAATTTTTTTTTACTACCGGTTCTGTGGGCGTGGGCTTGGTGGGCGTGGCTTGGTGGGCATAGCAGGGGAAGGATACTGCAAAATCCCCATTCCCTGCCCACTCTGGGACCAGCCAGAGGTAGTATTTGCCGGTTCTCTGAACTGTTCAAAATTTCCGCTACCGATTCGCCAGAACCTGTCAGAACCTGCTGGATTTCACCCCTGCCTTTAGTACATAATAGGATTAACCCACCACCATTAGAGTAGCAAAGGACGCCTAGCTCATTATATTGCACAACTCCTTAGGGCCGTGTTTTTCAACCTTGGTAGCTTGAAGATGGGTGGACTTCAACTCCCAGAATCCCCCAGCCAGCGGCTGGGGGATTCTGGGAATTGATGTCCACCCATCTTCAAGCTACCAAGGTTGAGAAACACTGTCTTAGGAGCGTTTCAGCCATAAGTGCTGTCGTAACTTTGAATAGTCATTAAAAGAGGACTAATTTTGCGTGACCGGAAGTATTTGGTGAAGCCTTCAGAAATGTTTCAACGGGCGGAGCCACCATCGATGAGGGTAGACTTAATACTCAAGGTGTTCTCCCCAAAACTTTTGGTTGAAAAAAAAGTCACTCATCAAAGGTTAAACTTAGCAAATACGATGGGTTTTACCGCAGATCATTACCTGGTTAAACTCCACAAAAAAAGAGTCAAAGGAAACGGTCAAAACCGCTCAGGGATGGAGCAATGGGATCCTCAGGAATTATCTGGGCCAGAACCAGACGATTCAATTCTGGAATGAAGGCTGAAAGGTGAGGAAATCGAAGAGTGTAAACGACATCGAATTATCCATGGTAGTGAAGAGGCAAATGGATTGCAGAGAGCTTGAAATGTTCTTCTCCAGAGAGGTTCAGCAGGCAAGAAATGGCAAATTATTAAGCAGCGGTCACTGTTGCTGAAATTCTCATTTGACTGAACATAATGTCGGCTGGGTCCGATTTGCATATTGGCCTCTTCTTCCAAGGCCTGGAGACTAAAACATAGGAAGAACGGCTAAAGGATTTGGGTTTGGTTGTCTGACGAAAAGAAGATTGAGGGGTGACATTAGTATTCCAGTATTCCAGCGATTCAGGGTGCTGGTTACCACCTTTAAAACACTCCATGGCTCAGGACCAGGGTATCTCCGGGACCGTCTTCTGCCACCAATAGTCTCCCACCAGCCAGTTCGCTCCAGTTCGCTCCCACAGAGAGGGACTCCTCAGGGTGCCGTCGGCCAAGCAATGTCGGCTGGCGACACCCAGGGGGAGAGCCTTCTCTGTGGGGGCACCCGCCCTGTGGAACTAACTCCCCCCTGAGATATGCATGATCTCCGACCTCCGGGTTTTTCACTGTGCCCTCAAGACCCTGCTCTTCTGACAGGCGGAGCTATCTTTGTAAGTGAGTTTTTAAATTTGGAGTTTTAATTGAGGTTTTTAATTATTTGCCCAAACAGTGTAATCATTTTAACAAATTTTTAAAATCTAAATTATGATGTTTATATATTGTGTTTTTATTAGGCTGTACACGGCCCCGAGTCCTTCGGGAGAGGGGCGGTATAGAAATAAAATTATTATTATTATTATTTGAGGGGCTGCCCCAAAGAAGAGGGGGTCAAATTATTCTCCAAAGCACCAGAAGGCAGGGCAAGAAACAACGGATGGAATCTAATCAAGGAGAGTAGCAACGTGGAACTAAGGAGAAATTTCCTGATACTGAGGACAAATAACCAGAGGAACAACTTGCCACATGAAGGTGTGCGTACTCCATCACTGGAAGTTTTTAAGAAGAGTCTAGATCCATGATGGCGAATCTATGGCACGCGTGCTGGAAGTAGCACACAGAGCTATATTTCCGTGAGTGTCGCCCAACTCACTTGAAGCTGCTCAGGCAAGCACGTCCCAGCTGGTGTTTAGAGCTCCAGTGCGCATGCGTGCAATTCAGGTCTTCGCATTTGCACATCCGCATGAAAGTATTGGTTAGCAAAATTACAGAATGTGCAGAAATGGATAGACTTACAAAAGAATTACAAGAAAACGACGATACAGACTGTTATTTAGTATGGCAAAAATGGTATAACTGGTTGGAGAAAAAGAAAGGAATATAAACATAGGGGCACAACAAAAGGGGTCAAAGAGACAAAAATTGAGTACCAACTAAGGAACATAACAAATTAAATATGGAGTTCATCATATTGCCTTATATGTAAATATATAGATAAGGGTATAAAAACAATCTACTGATGTAAAAAGGAAGTCGTAAGACTTGATTTATGTTTATTTGTTTTGTATGTTGTATTGTTGGATCTGTGTTTGTTCACAGATTGCATGCACAGCGCATGGGGCACACACGGAAAAGCTGTGTGCATGCACAGATGGTACGGTTGTGCACGCAGCATATGGGGATGAGACGCGCATTAGCGCAGATGGCATGCGTGCATATGAAGTGTGCGAAGCACTTACTCACAGCACTCGGTGAGTAAAAGGTCCGCCACCACCACATGGTCTAGACAGTCACTTGTCTGAAATAGTGTAGGTTCTCCTGTGTGAGCAAGGGGTTGGACTAGAAGACCTCCAAGGTCCCTTCCAACTCTTATTCTACTCTACTCTACTCTTCACAACTCTGCAGTTGGATTTTTAGCGGGTACGTTTCTGCAAAATTAGGCATTTGGATACATGCGTGCTTCCACAAATGCGCACATTTTCCTAAAGTACAATGTCTACAGTATTGGCTTTTTGCTTTCTTTTAACAGCCAAAAGAAGGACCGTGTCACCGTGTGGCCCTTGGTTGTTTCAGGAACCGTCGTGATATAGACCAGAAAATCATGGTCGTGTACAGAGGCCTTTTTGTGACAAAAAGAAAGAAACAAGCCAAGGCCAAGGCCACAACACTTATGCATTCGGAAATAAGGGAAAATCCTCTGCCTTTAAGTTGACTAGGAAATTTATGTGCGGGACTTTTAATTTTTTAAAAATGCCGAAGAACACCACGGGAGGAGACACTGGCGTAGCAAAGGAGGGAATCGAAATGGATTGGATTTACACCAGCCTTCACGTTCTTATTCTGAGTAAGCAGATCTTCAGAGTGGCTCGAGTTTAAGTGCATTCTGAAATAATTTTAAATGTCATGTAATTTTGGGATCCTGTTTAATTTATGGCAACAAAGGGCTTTGCGCTAAATCATTTTCCCTGGAAAAACCTGAATGGGACCAGCAGGTCTAACCTCTGCAAGGTGTTACTGAAAGCCTATTTTCTCTTTTTCTATATTTTTCTATTTTCTACGTATATTCTATATATTTCTAAGATTACTACTAATCTTCTCATCGTTCCTATCACTCATCTCCTCCCATTTATGACTGTATGACTGTAACTTTGTTGCTGGTATCCTTACAATTTATATTGACTGTTTCCTAATATGATTTGATTGCTTATTTGTTCTCTAAGACTATCATTAAGTGTTGTACCTTATGATTCTTGACGAATGTATCTTTTCTTTATGTACACTGAGAGTGAATGCACCAAAGACAAATTCCTTGTGTGTCCAATCACACTTGGCCAATAAAGAATTCTACTCTACTCTACTCTACTCTACTCTACTCTACTCTACTCTACTCTACTCTACTCTACTCTGTTCCGTTCCGTTCCGTTCCACTCTACTCTACTCTACTCTACTCTACTCTACTCTACTCTACTCTACTCTACTCTACTCTACTCTACTCTACTCTATTCTTCTATTCTATTCCATTCCATTCCATTCCATTCCATTCCATTCCTTCCATTCCATTCCATTCCATGTTTTCTCTATTCTATTCTATCTATTCTATTCTATTCTATTCTATTCTATTCTATTCTATTCTATTCTATTCTATTCTATTCTATTCTATTCTATTCCATTCCATTCCATTCCATTCCATTCCATATTTTTTTCTATTCTATTCTATTC
The DNA here is from genome assembly GCA_038048745.1 of Coluber constrictor foxii. Lineage (NCBI taxonomy): Eukaryota > Metazoa > Chordata > Lepidosauria > Squamata > Colubridae > Coluber > Coluber constrictor. Next base: position 212,034,028 of record CM075960.1, read on the forward strand.
TATTCTATTCTATTCTATTCTATTCTTCTATTCTATTCTATTCTATTCTATTCTATTCTATTCTATTCTATTCTATAATTCTCTGCAATGCTGGAAAAGGATCTCCTGTGCTCTCTAAGCTTGCTGGTTTTCTTCCAGATCTTTCATGACCCAACTAAATAATATCATCAGTGCTAGAACAGAATGGAGCTTGTGGAGAGGAGATAATAATGATGTTACTGAGGTGGTGGTGGTGGTGGAGGAGGAGGAGGAGGAGGAGGAAGAACGCTGCCACGGCTGTTAAGTATGAAAAATAGTCATACGTCACGTTCTTCAGTGCGGTTGTAACTTCGGACAGTCTCGAAACAAACAGTTGTAAGTCAAGGACTCCCTGTATGTGTTGCCCCTGTGCCTTGTCCCAAATCTCATTTCTGGAACAATTCCAACCTTGTTTGGCTGAAGGAAATAAACCGTGTTCTGGGTCTCCAGGGAATCCGTGCTTTTCTGAAGAGGTTTTTAAAACTTTAATTTGCCTCCTGCCTGTCTCTCCCCGTCTAGCAGGTCCGGCCTCCATCTCTTCTTACCAGTGGCCTGATTATCTCTGCTCTCTCGCAACCCTTTCGATTGCAAACCACGTCTGTGCATCGTGGTTTCCCATTTCCTGGCAGGGACGTGAAGGTGACGGAGGTCAGAAGCTGGCTTGCTGGTCCAATTGTTCCTGTCAGCCTTCTCCATTCCATCCCCCTGCAGCTTGAAACGACCATCAGCTCTCAATGATTGGAGCTGCCCGAAGCAAATTCCTTCCATCACCAAAGCCTAAATGAACTGGAACAGCCCTGGGTGGACTTCTTGAATCTCCTTGAGCTGGATAGCCCTCCCGTGGATTGGTCTCCTGGTGAAGAACGCTTGCAGGAATTGAAGAGAAGAGAAGGACCAGAGGTGACTTGATTGCAGCCTTCCAATATCTGAAGGGCTGCCCTAAAGAAGACGGGGAGGGGTCAACCTATTCTCCAAAACAGCTGGAAGCAGGAGAAGAAGCAACAGATGGAAACTCATCAAGGAGAGAAGCAACCGAGAACGAAGGAGGAATTTCCTGACAGTGAGGACAATTAACCACTGAAGAGAAGTTGCCTTCAGAAATTGTAAGTGCTTCATCACTGGAGGTTTTTAAGAAGAGACTGGACAGTCGCTTGCCTGGAATGGTCGAAGGTCTCCTGCTTAAGCAAGGGGTTGGACTAGAAGACCTCCAAGGCCCCTTCCAGCTCTATTCTGATTCAATCCTGGAAGCGAATCGTGAAAAAGGAGCTTTCTGTCCCTATGGGAGGAACGGAGGCCAAAAGGGTGAAGATTTGGGGGGGCAGGCTTTAGATGACCCTGATGGAGAATCTCGCCCAGCTTTCTCCCTTCCTAGCAATGCTGAAAATCTCTTCTGGATGGAACTAATGGCGGAATTTGTGTGGCTAATGAGCTGTGGCAGGCATGGGTAGTTAACTGTCGAAAACTGCCTAGTGGTACCGATTGAATTATTATGAGATCAGGAGGGAGATGAAGGCTCCAATTAAGGAGAGACAGAGGAATTCATGCAGTGGGTGCTCCGGGATTGTCCGTATTTCACAGGGGCCATTTAGAGAGCTCAGTCATGGAGAAAGGGACGGGGGAGAGAAGAGAGGATTCCTGGCCTGCTCCAGGTCTCCGTTCTTTGAAGATTTGTCTTTCTACGGATGTCCCTGGAAATCTAAGCCTAAACAGCACAGAGAGGGTTAAAGGTCTGTAAAGATTCTCAGTCCCAAAGGTGCTTTTTCTGGAGGCAACTGGACTTTCTTCTTTTACTTTGAAGAAGTTTCACTTCTCCTCCAAGAAGCTTCTTCAGCCAGCTGACTGGATGGTGGGGAATGAAAGGATTGATACTCCTTGCAGACACAGCTGGTCCTTTGCATCCTTTTCTCAACCTTGGAAGCTTGAAGATGGGAGGACTTCAACTCCCAGAATCCCCCAGCCAGCTGGCTGGGGGATTCTGGGAGTTGAAGTTCACCCATCTTCAAGCTTCCAAGGTTGAGAAACACTGATTTAGATGCTAATCCCAAACTCCTGGGGGGAAGGATTCAAAGTACAAATTCTAATACAGATAATTGAGGCACATTATAGTAATTTACATCTCTTTATTGTTAAGTACGGACCATTTCTTCTAAGTTTCCACATCCTGTTTTTGAGCAATTGCTGATCCATGAGAAAACTTCCCTTATTGTAATTGTTTATTCCGGATTTTTTTGAATGTCCAGGTAAAACCATCTCCATGAGATAATTCTGACCACTTGCATCAGGCATTGGTCAGACCAGTTTTACTACCGATTCCGTGGCCGTGGCTTGGTGGGTGTGGTGTGGCTTGGTGGGTGTGGCTTGGTGGGCATGGCAGGGGAATGATACTGCAAAATCTCCATCCCCACCCCACTCTGGAGCCAGCCAGAGGTGGCATTTGCCCGTTCTCCAAACTGCTCAAAATTTCCACTACTGGTTCTCCAGAACCTGTCAGAACCTGCTGGATTTCACCCCTGGGTCAGACTCTCTTACAATGTTCTCAAATATGGTCCAACTTGAAGGACATGTGAATGAGGAGCCCTTGGTGCTCTCTGAACTTGGTGGCTTTCTTGTAGACATTTCATGACTCAACTAGGTGAGGAGGAGGAGGAGGAGGAGGAGGAGGAGGAGGAGGAGGAGGAGGAGGAGGAGGAGGAGGAGGAGGAGGAGGAGGAGGAGGAGGACGACAACGACTGTGGGGTCCTCATGGAAAGGAGGAAGAGGTGGTGAAGGATGAGAGGAGGAGGAGGAGGACTGTGGGACCTTGGCATTCTCTCAGCTTGGTGACCCAACTAGGTAATATCAGTATTATCTTAGCCTAGCACTGATGATGGTATCTAGTTGGGTCATGGAACATCTGCAAGAAAACCATCAACAGACCATCCTGGACTCCTCAATTTAACCACGAGCTACAAGTGTCCTTCCAAGGGGTCAGCCCTGGGTGAAGATCACCCTAATCAATTTTGGCAGCCTTCCCAAACTGACACTGATTGGGGGAAACAATCCAACCTGAAAATGAATTGGGATGAATGATTGATAGTCCATTTCCTAGGAAGCCAGCTATTATTCATGATAACACAGAAAACAGAATGAAAGAAGATGGACATGCAAGAAATTGTTCCTGAACATGAAGGCATTCCACTCACGAGTGTCTTCTTTCTTCCTTAACAGGTATCACATGAAGACAAAGATTTGGGAGGATGTCATGAGTTGGGAGGCAAAGAGAAAAGAGATGCATATTAGAAATTATGCTTCAGAATTTTTTATGTTTAATTGCATAACAGAATAACAAAGTTGAACGAGACCATGGAAGTCTTCTAGCCCAATTGGGTTGGAGCAGGAGACTCTATACCATCCAATGGCTGTCCAGGGTCTTCTTAAAAACCTCCAGTGATGGAGCATTCACAACTTCTGGAGGCAAGGTTTCTTCTGAGATCTAGGTTGCTTCTCTCCTTAATTAGCTTCCATCCGTTGCGTCTTGTCCTGCTTTTGGGTGCTTTTGAAAATAGATTGACTCCCTCTTCTTTGGGACAGCCCCTCAAATATTGGAACGCTGCTCTCATGTCTCCCCTAGTCCTTCTCATCATTAAACTAGACATACCCAATTTGCACAATGGCAACTGTTCTTCATCTGTTTTAGCCTCCAATCCTCTAATATTTTTTGTTGCTCTTCTCTGCACTCTTTCTAGTGTCTCAACATCTTTTTTGGTGACCAAAACTGGATGCAGTAGTCCAAGCGAGGTCTTATCAAGGCATTATAAACCTGTAGTATCACTTCTCATGATCTCAACGCTATCCCTCTGTTGATGCAGCCAAGGACTGTGTTGGCTTTTTTGGCCAATGTAGCACATTAAGTTGCTTCCATTCCTACTTTCCTCAATTGGGCCACCCTCCCTGTCTTGTTCTGAAGGAGCTTCCATCATTTTCTAGGATAATCATACTGCGTAATTAAAAAGAAAATAGAGTATTAAAAGAGGGAGAGAGAACCCACAGTCCAGTGATTTAACTCAGAGAAGAGTCTTCATGAAAAGGCCTTCTCATTTATGGAGTTCCTGAGCTACAAATATTCTCTTCAAGGCATCAATATAACGCCTTGGTAAGGCCACACTTGGAGTACTGCATCTAGTTTTGATCACCAAGATGTAAAAAAGATGTTGAGACTCTAGAAACACTACAGAGAAGAGCAACAAAGATGATTAGGGTTGCATGTCTAGTTTAATGAAAAGAAGGACTAGGGGAGACATGATAGCAGTCTTCCAATATTTGAGGTGCTGCCCCAAAGAAGAGGGAGTCAAGCTATTCTCCAAAGCACCTGTGGGTAGAACAAGAAGCAATGGGTGGAAACTGAACAAGGAGAGAAGCAATTTAGAACTAAGGAGAAATTTCCTGACAGTGAGAACAATTAATCAGTGGAACAACTTACCTCCAGAAGTTGTGAATGCTCCAACACTGGAAGTTTTTAAGAAGTTGTTGGATAACCATTTATCTAAAGTGCTGTAGGATTTTCTGCCTAAGCAGGGGGTTGGACTAGAAGACCTCTAAGGTCCCTTCCAACTCTGTTCTACTAATTTCTTTGATTGGCCTTCTCATTTCTCAATACTACTTCTTTGATGTCATTTCCTGCCTCTTTCCAACCATTTCTTTCACTTCCAGCAAGGAATCCTAAGTTGCCAATAACCTGTTGTGAAACAGAGCCTGAGAAACCCTAGGAATCAAGGACTGAAATGGACTTGAGTCTATTCTGGGAATAAATGTTTCTGATCTCGCTCCAAAAGTCTTTCATTCCCACTTGACTTTGAAGAGATATTGACCTCTTCTACTGAGAAAGCCACTAAAGAACGATATGGAGACTCAAGAACCTCAGGATCTGGCATATCAAGGAAGATTCATACCTTGCGTGGCTAAAGACAAATCCCTTCAGGTAAAGGAATGGTGGTCGATCTGACCTTCATGCTGCATGTAGTTGTCCAGAACAAGGTTCAACCTTGAAGAATAAAGTTAATGGGTGAGAAATTAAACCACTTAAGGATCATAAATACCATTCCAGAAAGGTTTTATCATGTCCGAATGTCCCATTAGTGGATAGAGAAGGTGCTTAGATGTCAACCAGATATACCTAACCTCCACTCTTGAAGTTGCTGGATGGTAGCCGTACCTGGTTGCTTGACCATTTAAGACAAGAACAATCTTGCCGAAATGAACGGGAGGTTCAGAAGTGGGGTCCTCAGAAGAACGTGGAGCCCCCGAAGATCTCCTCGCTGCTCCTGTGGGTCATCTCCGTCCCTTCTCTTCTCTTCCTTTCACCCTTTCCGTTGTTGTTCTGCGAAGCGAACAGATGTTAGAACGTGCTCTTTCCTCCCCCTTCTGCTGGAGCAACTTCACCTCCCCATGTGGGAAGAGCCCGGAGCAACCTGCTTTACAACTCTGCCGAGTCTGTGTCACTTCACCTGTCACACAAGCTGGTGACAAGAGCGTAGCAGCAACCGCCACTACGGGCTGATGGGGAATTGGGGTGGGGGGTGGTGGGGGGAGAGAGGGAAAGGAGGAGGGAAGCAGATGCACCGTGACTCACCCCCAACAGCGTTCTCGCATCAGGGAGGTGCGAAACCGAGCATGTGACTTCCACTTTCAACCAAAGACACCGGAACAGATGATAGTGGCTACAGGCCTACCACTTTATCATGGCTTGCTATTTCTAGGAGATGTCAAACATGCAGCGCTAAGCAGCTATCCCTGTTACCATCTGCCGAAGATGCGAACGTGGCTTGTGGACTGTTAGATCAGCTTCTTGAGAGCAGCTGGTCTTCTCCTCCTCCTCCTTCTTCTCCTCTCTCCTTTTCGTTCTTCGGAATTTAAAGGCGAGACGAAGAAAATCAGAGAACACGAGGAAGAACAATTACAGGAATTGGGTATGTCTGGTCTAATGAAGAGAAGGACCAGGGGAGACATGATAGCAGGGTTCCAATATCTCAGGGGCTGCCCCAAAGAAGAGGGAGTCAAGCTATTCTCCGAAGCACCAGAAGACAAAACAAAGAAACAATGGATGAAAGAGAGAAGCAACCTGGAATTAAGAGAAACTTCCTGACAGTGAGGACAATTAACCATGGAACAGCTTCCCTCCAAAAATTTTGGGTACTCCATTCCTGGAGTTTTTAAGAAGAGACTGGACAACCATTTGTCTGAACCAGTGTAGGGTCTCCAGCTCGAGCAGGGGGTGGATTAGAAGTCCTGTAAGGTTCCTACCAACTCTATTATTGTACGTTCTACCTTCTAGAGCAGTGTTTCTCACCTTGGAAGCTTGAAGATGGATGGACTTCAACTTCCAGAATCCCCCAGCCTGGCTGGGGGATTCTGGGAGTTGAAGTCCACCCATCTTCAAGCTTCCAAGATTGAGAAACACTGTTCTAGAGAGAGCCACCAAGCAATGTGGAATGATAGCAAACTTACCAGCAATCGGGTAACATGGATAGAAAAAAGGGATCGCCTCTAGTTTTCTCAAGGTCCTTGGGAAACTCTGAAAAATGAAATTAGAAAAGCCCAGTCAAACATAATTCCACAGAGAAAGAAAAGCAAGAGAGGCTAAACCATATGACGAACGGTTGTGGGAACTGAGTACGTCTAGTCTAACGAAGAGAAGGGCTAGGAGTGACAGGATAGCATCTTCCAATATTTAAGGGGCTGCCCCAAAGAGAAGGGGAGTCCACCTAATCTCCAAAGTACCTGAAGGAAGAACAAGAAGTAACAGATGGAAACTAAACCAGGAGAGAAGCAACCTAGAATTAAGAAGAAATTTCCTGGCAGTGAGAACAATTAACCAGTGGAACAGCTTGCCTTCAGAAGTTGTGAGTGCTCCATCCCTGAGATTTGACAGCCATTTGTCCAGGATGGTGAGGGATCTCCTGCTTGATTAGAAGACCTCCAAGATGCCTATTCTATGTTCTATGTTCTAGGTCCCTGGGAGGGCGAGAGAAAGGTGGTTAATTTGCTTTTCATGAACACAGACCTCATATATCCACCCCTGACTGTCTCTATCGACATGCAGGCAACTCTACAACTCATTAATAGAAAATACTCAAAAGAATGTTGACCATTATATAGTGTGTCCATGGCGCCATGTTCTCAGGCCACACCTGGTTTTCCAGAAGAAATGGCACGATAATATTTTTTATGTGGAGTTACCTCATTTTTCTGTGAAAAGGAAAGGTACGAACCAAGTGAAAATTGCTTCTTGACTTGGACCAAGTGGTAGAAGAAGGTGGAGGTGAGGTGGTTGCCTTACCTTCAATCAAAGTTGTTCATTTCTTGCGTCAGATAACTTCAGGGTTCAGAGGTAGCTGGTGTCATAAGTACCCAGCTCTGGTGAAGGGATATATGTTGGCCTGTGGAAGTTCTGAATTCCTTTGTGGTCCTCTTCTGCTCTCAACTGGTGGTGAGAACTTAGAAGGTGTCTCTCCATTACTGCTGTCACATAATATAACACTGGGCATCTCATCTGGGTGTTTTCCCCCCCACATAGCTATGGATGCTTACATATCCCATAAGTCATCTACAAGAAAGATGAGTCCAGAATAATAACATTAAGTCAAAAGGGGTGACTGATAGCAACGTTCCCATGTGTGAGAGGCTGCCAGAAACAATAACAGAGTAATAGAGTGGGAAGAGACCTTCCTTCCTTCCTTCCTTCCTTCCTTCCTTCCCTTCCTTCCTTCCTTCCTTCCTTCCTTCCTTCCTTCCTTCCTTCCCACTTAGCAAGAGCACTTAGATTTATATACCGCTTCACAGTGCTTTCCAGACCTTTCTAAGCGGTTTACGGAGTCAGCTTCTTGCCCCCAACAATCTGGGTCCTCATTTATTTATTTTATTATTTTTATTTAGTCATATTTCTATGCCACTCACTCTCCGAGGACTATGGGCGGCTTACAACAAAGACAGTACTCTAAATAGCATATTGCCCCCAACAATCTGGGTCCTCATTTGACCCACCTTGGAAGGATGGAAGGCTGAGTCAACCTTGAGCTGGTCAGGATCAAACTGCTGGCCTTCAGGGGAGAGTTAGCCTGCAATACTGCACTAACCACTAATGCCACCCTTCCTTCCTTCCTTCCTTCCTTCCTTCCTTCCTTCCTTCCTTCCTTCCTTCCTTCCTTCCTTCCTTCCTTCCTTCCTTCCTTCCTTCCTTCCCTTCCCTTCCCTTCCCTTCCCTTCCCTTCCCTTCCCTTCCTTTCCTTTCCTTTCCTTCCCACTTAGCAATAGCACTTAGATTTATATACCACCTCACAGTGCTTTCCAGACCTTTCTAAGCGGTTTACAGAGTCAGCCTCTTGCCCCCAACAATCTGGGTCCTCATTTATTTATTTTATTTATTTTTATTTAGTCATATTTCTATGCTGCCCACTCTCCAAGGACTGTGGGCGGCTTACAACAAAAACAGTATAGTAAGTAGCATATTTTCCCCAACAATCTGGGTCCTTATTTGATCCACCTTGAAAGGATGGAAGGCTGAGTCAACCTTGAGCCGGTCAGGATCGAACTGCTGGCAGTAGGCAGAGTCAGCCTGCATTACTGCACTCTGTGCCACCAAGGCTCTTATTCTATAATATTTCACATAAATGGTTGTCTTGGAGGGGCTCAACCTATTCTCCAGAGCCCCTGAAAGCATAGCAAGAAGCAATGCATGGAAACTAATCAAGGAGAAAAGCAACCTGGAATTACAATTTTCGGACAGTTAGGACAATTAACCATTGGAACAGCTGGCCTCCAGATATTGTGGATGCTCCAAACCCTGGAGCTTTTGAAGAAGAGATGGGAGACCATTTCTCTGGAATGGTTTAGGGCAGGAATGTCCAACTTTGGCTACTTTAAGAACTGTGGACTTCAAACTCCCCAAATTCCCCAGCCAGTCATGCTGAGGATGGTTAAAAAACACTGTGTTTGCCAATGAAACTAATTGTTAAATGATGTCATGATTTTCTGACTGTATCCTTTGAAACCCATTGCCTTAGAACAAATATTAGCCATTCCAGGTATATCTGGCCTACCAAAGAGAAGGATTGGGGGGACACGATAGCCGTCTTCCAACATCTCAGGGACTGCCAGAAAGAAGAGGGGGTCCAGCTATTCTCCAAAGCTCCTGAAGGCAGGACAAGAAGCAACGGGTGGAAACTAAACAAGGAGAGAATCAACCTGGAACTAAGGAGGGACTTCCCGACAGCGAAGACAATCCATCAGTGGAACTTCTTGCCTCCAGAAGTTGTGAATGCTCCAACACTGGAAGTATCAAAATCACATGAAGTATTAGTATCGCTTTATAAGGCCTTAGTAAGAGCACGCCTGGAAAATTACATCCAGTTTTGGTTGCCACGATGTAAAAAAGATGTGGAGACTTTGGAAAGAGTGCAGAGAAGAGCAACCAGGATGATGAGGGGACTGGAGGCTAAAACATATGAAGAACGGTTGCAGGAACTGGGTAGGTCTAGTCTAACAAAGAAAAGGACTTAGGGTGACATGATAGCAGTCTTCCAATATCTCAGGGGCTGCCATAAAGAAGAGGGAGTCAAGCTATTCTCCAAAGCCCCTGAGGGCAGGACAAGAAGCAACGGATGGAAGCTAATTAAGGAGAGAAGCAATCTGGAACTAAGGAGAAAGTTCCTGACAGTGAGGACAATTAACCAGTGGGACAGCTTGCCTCCAAGTTACTGAAGGTTTACAAGACAAGATACAGCAACCATTTGGAGGCTGAGTGGTGTAGGGGCTAATGCCTCCTACTAAGGCAGTAGTTAACATCCAGCTGCCTGCAATTACTGCGAGTTCAATCCTAGCCAGGCTCAAGGTCAACTCAGCCTTCCATCCTTTCTAAGGTGGGTAAATTGAGGACCCAGATTGTGGGGGCAATAAGCTGACTTTGTATAAATATACAAAAGTATGAAGGCTATTGCTTGGCGCATTGTAAGCCGCCCTGAGTCTCCGGAGAAGGGCAGCATATAAATCAAATTAAAAAAAGAAAGAAAGAGGAAGGAAGGAAGGAAGGAAGGAAGGAAGGAAGGAAGGAAGGAAGGAAGGAAGGAAGGAAGGAAAGAGGAAGGAAGGAAGGAAGGAAGGAAGGAAGGAAGGAAGGAAGGAAGGAAGGAAGGAAGGAAGGAAGGAAGGAAGGAAGGAAGGAAGGAAGGAGAACATTCAGCTGCCTGCAATGACTGTAAGTTCGAATCTCACCAGGCTCAAGGTCGACTCAGCCTTCCATCCTTTCTAAGGTGGGTAAATTGAGGACCCAGTTTGTGGGGGCAGTAAGCTGACTTTGTATAAATATATACAAAAGTATGAAGGCTATTGCTTAACACATTGTAAGCCACCCTGAGTCTCCGGAGAAGGGCAGCATATAAATCAAATTTAAAAAAGAAAGAAAGAAAGAAAGAAAGGAAGGAAGGAAGGAAGGAAGGAAGGAAGGAAGGAAAGAAAGAGGAAGGAAGGAAGGAAAGAAAGAGGAAGGAAGGAAGGAAAGAAAGAAAGAGGAAGGAAGGAAGGAAGGAAGGAAGGAAGGAAAGAGGAAGGAAGGAAGGAAGGAAGGAAGGAAGGAAGGAGAACATTCAGCTGCCTGCAATGACTGTAAGTTCGAATCTCACCAGGCTCAAGGTCGACTCAGCCTTCCATCCTTTCTAAGGTGGGTAAATTGAGGACCCAGTTTGTGGGGGCAATAAGCTGACTTTGTATAAATATACAAAAGGATGAAGGCTATTGCTTAACGCATTGTAAGCTGTCCTGAGTCTCCGGAGAAGGGCGGCATATAAATCAAATTTTTTAAAAAAAGAACCCATCTATCAGGAGGGTTGGACTAGAACAGGAGTCTCCAACCTTGGCAATTTTAAGCCTGGCGGACTTCAACTCCCAGAATTCCCCAGCCAGGAATCAGTCTAGAACTGTGATGGTGAATCTATGGCACGCGTGCCTGAGGTGGCATACAGCACCCTCTCTGTGGGCACATGACCTTTCACTCAAGCTCAGCTCCATGTGCATGCACTCACATCTCCTGCCAGCCAGCTGGTCTTCAAGTCTCTGCCACACATATGCAGGGGGGCACATGTGGGGGATGCGCATACATGCGCAGGGGGGTAGCGTGCATGTGTGGGGCGGCACATGCATGGGGTGGGGTGCATGCAGGGATCACGCATGCATGCTCAGGGGCAGGGAACGTGTGGGGGCATGCATATTTGGGGGTTGGGGTGCATGCAGGGGCCACGCACACATTGCATTTTGGGGGTTCATTCACACTTTGGGCACTCAGTCCAGAAAAGGTTAGCCATCACTGGTCTAGAATCTCTATGTAGCAATAGCCATAGCTCTTAGACTTATATACCACTTCACAGTGCTTTCCAGCTCTCTCTAGGTAGTTTATAGAGTCAGCCTCTTGCCCCCAACCATCTGGGTCCTCATTTGACCCACCTCGGAAGGACGGAAGGCTGAATCAACCTTGAGCCAATCAGGATTGAACTCCTGGCAGTGGGCAGAGTCAGCCTGCAATACTTCCCTCTAACCATTGCACCACCATGGCCCTTCCTTCCTTCCTTCCTTCCTTCCTTCCTTCCTTCCTTCCTTCCTTCCTTCCTTCCTTCCTTCCTTCCTTCCTTTCCTTCCTTCCTTACAATAGCACAGACTTATATACTGCTTCATAGTGCTTTACAGCCTTCTCTAAGCACTTTTACAGAGTCAGCCTCTTGCCCCCAACCATCTGGGTCCTCATTTGACCGACCTTGGAAGGACTGAAGGCTGAGCCAACATTGAGCCGGTCAGGATTGAACTTCTGGCAGTGAGTTAGCCTGCAGTACTGCATTCTAACCACTGGACCACCATGGCTCTTCCTTCCTTCCTTCCTTCCTTCCTTCCTTCCTTCCTTCCTTCCTTCCTTCCTTCCTTCCTTCCTTCCTTCCTTCCTTCCTTCCTTCCTTCCTTCCTTCCTTCCTCTAACACTTAGACTTACATACTGCTTCCCAGTGCTTTCCAGCCCCCTCTAAGCAGTTTACAGAGTCAGCTTCTTGCCCCCAGCCATCTGGGTCCTCATTTGACCCACCTCGGAAGGACGGAATGCCGAGTCAGCCTTGAGCCTGGTGAGATTTGAACTGCCAAACTGCAGGCAGCCGGCAGTCAACAGAAGTAGCTGGCAGTACTGCACTCTAACCACTGCGTTACAAGCGAAGTAAGCCTACACTCCCTTGAATTCTATGGATCCTTGTCTTATGCCAAGATAGCGCTAACTATGAGTTATATAGTTGTGTGCATAGGCATGTTAAATGATCAATTAGTTTAACTGCAACTTCATTTGTAGTCCTGGTCTTTTGACCTTGACGTCTGGACATCCCATCATAATCCCTTCCAAATGCCCATTACCAAGTTCTGACTGGATGGAGGGGAATGGAAGGGTTTATACTCCTTGCAGACATAAGCTGGTCCTTTGCATCCTTTTAGAGAGTCCTTGAGGCCACTTGGAGTGTGGTGTTTATCTGTGTCCTCAGGATCACCTGAGTAGTGAAAATATCTGTGGAGACTTCTTGGAACGGCTGAAAGGAGAATTGTGTTGTGGAGCTGTGCTCTCTGCAAGACGTTTTCCTGCAACCGTGTTGAACCTTCGCTGTGGAAGATGGGCACAGGCTGCTGGGGATGAGGCTGTGTTGTCTGCATCTCAAATCCCCAACAGCCTGCGCCCGTCTTCAACAGTGAAGGGATACAAGACAGAAAACACCCTGCAGCCAAGAAGGTTCCGCGCCCCATTTGCACCACTCGGACAGTTGTAAACTCCGCTGCCTTCTAACACGGATGATGTTACTTAGTTGGGTAATAAAACATCTGCAAGAAAGCAACCGAGCTGACATAATACCAAGGACACCATAGTCCTCTCCTCCTCCTCCTCCTCCTCCTCCTCCTCCTCCTCCTCCTCCTCCTCCTCCCTTCTAGCCTGATGATGTTACCTAGTTTGGGTAATGGAACTTCTGCAAGAAACCCACCAAGCTCAGAGAGCACCAAGAACCCCACAGTCGTCCTCCTCCCTCCTCTTTTCCACAAACCCCATTCCCTTCTAGCACTGATGGTATTATCTAGTTGGGTAATAAGAAGTCTGCAAGAAAATAACTGAGGTCAGAGAGCACCAAGGACTCCATAGTCATCGTCCTCCTCCTCTTTCCTGCAAATCCCACTCCTTTTTAGCATTGATAACGTTATCTAGCTGGGCACTGAAATATCTGCAAGAAAACAAGAAGCTTAGAAAACACCAAGATCCCCACAAACTAAGCCAGCGTGGTACAAGAGGCTCCCCTGATGTGATCCCAGTGTGTGAGGTCAAAACCTTACGCAGAGAGAACTGTATTTACCTCAGCCTCTTCAGCCTGTTGTCCACATACATCTCCATTCAAATCCTGGGTGTCCAACTTCCGATATTTCCACTCTGTGGGGCACTTGGCAGATATCTCTTAGCTGAGACAGTCAGATGGATGTCAGATATCGGCTGAGGACCTGAAGGACAAAGCAGAATTCTGATTGATTGATTGATTGATTGATTGATTTATATGCTGCCCTTCTCCAGAGACTCAGGCGGCTTACAATGCGTTAAGCAATAGCCTTCATACTTTTGTATATTTATATTTATACAGAGTCAGCTTATTGCCCCCAACAAACTGGGTCCTCAATTTACCTACCTTAGAAAGGATGGAAGGCTGAGTCAATCTTGAGCCTGGTGAGATTCGAACTTACAGTAATTGCAGGCAGCTGAATGTTCTTCTTTCTTTCTTCTTTCTTTCCTTCCTTCCTTCCTTCCCCTTCCTTCCTTCCTTTCTTCCTTCCTTCCTTCCTTTCTTTTTTTAATTAGATTTATATGCCGCCCTTCTCCGGAGACTCAGGGCGGCTTACAATGCGTTAAGCAATAGCCTTCATATTTTCGTATATTTATACAAAGTCAGCTTATTGCCCCCACAATCCGGGTCCTCATTTTACCTCCCTCGGAAGGATGGAAGGCTGAGTCAACCTTGAGTTTTAGTCATGAATCCTTGGATGGGTGTAAACTGGCCAGAATCTTTAGCTTCAGCCGTATGAGATCCTCATGATTCATGATCCGTGATATTTGACAGAATGTCTGTTTGACAGAATAACAGAATAATGTCCAGCCCCCTACTCAAGCAGGAGACCTTATACCATTTCAGATAGGTGGCCCCTCATAAATACTGTTAATGTATCCCTGCTATACAGAGCTGTCCAACCTTGTGGACTTCAACTCCCAGAATTCCTGGTGGTTGGCTGGGGAATTCTGGGAGTTGAAGTCCACAAATCTTATAAAATCCTCAAGGTTGGACACCTCTGCCCTATGATTGTCCAGTCTTTTCTTGAACACCCTCAGTGATGAAGCACCTACAACTTCTGAAGGCATCTTCTGTTCCATTGGTTAATTGTCCTCACTATTAGGAAGTTTCTCCTCAATTCTAGGTTGCTTCTCTCCTTGATTAGTTTCCATCCATTGTCCTGCCTTCTGGTGCTTTGGGAAATAATTTGAATCCCCTCTTCTTTGGGACAGCCCTTCAAATGTTGGGAAACTGCTATCATGTCACCCTTTTTTATCCTTCTTTTCATTAAACTAGACATTTCCAAGTTGATCAGCATCTTCTGCACGGAAGCTAGAGGAGTCTGAGAAGCTCTGAGGGTTAGCCCCAGAGCAGGACAGAGAACCAACCTCAACAACTTAAACAGAATAACAGAGCTGGATGGGACAGAGGTCTTCTAGTCCAACCCGATTCCATTTCAGACAGATGGCTGCCCAGTCTCTTCTTAAAAACCTTCAGTGAGGGAGCACCACAATTTCTGAAGGCCAGATGTTCCACTGATTCATTGTTCTCATTGTCATGAAATAGTTCTAGGTTGCTTCTCTCCTTGATGAGTTGCTTTTTGTCCTGCCCTCAGGGATTTGGAGAGCAAGCTGACTCCCTCTTCTTTGTGGCAGTCCCTCAGATATTGGAACATTGCTATCACCCCTAGTCCTTCTTTTAGTTAAACTAGGCATACCCAATTCCAACAACCATTTTTTAAACATCCGGTTTTCCTTTCTCCTTTGTTATAGCTAGGCCTTAGGTCAGATCCAGTAGGATCCATCTTGTATTCTAAAGGATTTTAATCAAAGTAGAAGCAATGTGTTGACAACCATACCAACATCCTCAGTCATCCAGCCCATGGTTGTCCCAAAGGTGATTTTTTTTTCAAGAGATAACTGAACTTTCTGGTTTTTCTTTGAAGACGTTTCGCTTCTCATTGAAGAAGCTTCTTCAACTCTGACTGGACAACGGGGAATGGAGGGATTTACATTCCTTGCTGTTTGAGATGCAGACAACGCATTGTGTTCAACCATGAAGAGGCACAGGCCAGAAAACATTCTGCAGAGAGCATAGCTCAGTTCCAAGAAGGCTCCACACTCATTGGCACCACTCAGGTGACCCTGAGGACAGAGATTAACCTCCAAGTGGCCTCAACGACCCTCTAAAAGGATGCAATGGACCAGCTGTCTGCAAGGAGTATCAATCCTTCCATTATCCGCCATCCAGTCAGAGCTGAAGAAGCTTCTCGGATGAGAAGTGAAACATCTTCCAAGATAAAACAAGGACGTCCAGTTGCCTCTTGAAAAAGCACCTTTGGGATATTCACCTTATATTTCCTATTTCAGAATGTCACCTTCAGAAATCATGATCTTTCTCAGGTGCCCATCTCTTAAACATGTTGTTGGTACCAACCTTCGGCCGAAGATGAACACTTTACATTCTTCTTCTGTTGCTGCTGTCCATCATCTTGGGGCTGATCTGGTTTTGATGGACACTTGGAAAATCTTCTCTTGAAATCCATGGCGAGGTTCATTTCCAATCTTGAGATTGGAGTTGTCGTGAAAGACACCTGGAAAGTAATGCAAAATGAGGGCTTAAAGAAGAACTCCCTTCCTTACCCACAGCTCTCCCCAGAGCATCATAACAACACTGAGGTGGCATCTCCAAATCTGCAATCATCATATCTCGAAGACAGAACAAACCTTGTAGGTCAGGACCAAGAACTGGGCATGGTGCAGGTGTGATGTACATTAAACAACAGTTGCAATCACCCTCTGTAGACCCCCTCACCCAGGACTACCTCCAGTCTAATCTCAGCATGGATGGGATAATGACCTGAATGCAATAATCTGGATCTGCCTCCCTGACCTCAGATACCTCAACAGGGACTGATGGCCATGTGGGTCAGCCTACCCAAGGATGAGTCATAGAAGACAGAAAATATAGGACCATAAGGCTGGAAGAGACCTTGGAGGTCTTCTAGTCCAACCCCCTGCCCAGGCAGGAAACCCTACATCACTTCAGACAAATGGTTATCCAACATCTTCTTAAAAACGTCCGGTGTTGGAGCATTCACAACTTCTGGAGGTAAATTGTTCCACTGATTAATTGTTCTCACACTCAGGATATTTCTCCTTAGTTCTAGGTTGGGTCTCTCCTTGATGAGTTTCCATTGGTATCTTCCCAGCCCATTCTCAGGAGCCCTCGCCCAAGCAGGAAACCTCATACCATTTCAGTCAAATGGCTGTCCGGTCTCTTCTTAAAAACTTCCAGTGATGGAGCTCCCACATCTTCTGAAGACAAACCGTTCCGCGAGTTAATTGTTCTCACTGCCAGGAAGTTTCTCCTTAATTCCAGATTGCTTCTCTCTTTGTTCAGCTTCCATCATTGTTTCTTATCTTGCCTTCAGGTGCTTCGGAGGAAAGTTTGACCCCCCCTCTTCTCTGTGACAACCCTTCAAATATTGGACGCCTGCTATCCTGTCACCTTCCCTTCCTTAGGCTCGCCCACCCCCAAGACCAACCAAGGCCCCCATTAAGATCTTTTGGAGGGGGGGGGAGGCATGTAGATTGCAAAACCCGCTTTCAATTTTGCCAACTCAGCAGCCTTCTTTGAATCCAGGAAAATCACGGGGTTCGTTCTCTGGTGGATTGTATCCTGTTTTGTTTTTCTGTTTGCTGTTTGCAACTCTCTTCTTTTCTCTTCTCCTCCTACCCTGTTTTGCCACGGATGCTCTCATTAGCCCAGTCCCTTCTGGCTGCCCCCCCCCCGCCCCCACCTCGGTCCCCCTTCCTGATTTCACAGCCCTGCAGGTCAGAACAGGCCCCATTTTCCCCGGCGCCCCCCCAGCCCACCCCCCACCCACCTCCCTTCAACTTATTACCGAGGTTCGTTAACAATTTGCAAGCCCTTCTGAAGCCAATCAATTATGCATCAAACAACTTTTTCATTCCTTACCTCGAGTCAGGCAGAGACACGGGAGGGGAGGCCTTTCTTAAAAATGTAAAAAAGAAGGGGGGGGAAGCATTCCTTTTTTCCCTCTCTTTGGGGTCTTTTGTTATTATTTTTATTATGATGATTTCTCTCTCTTCCCCCCCCCATCCCCACCCCTTCTTCTACCCCCACCCTCCCTGCACTTTTGAAAGGTCTGCCTCCCGGTGTTGAGATTAAAATGCATCAGATGCGCTGTTTAATTGGCAAGCGACACCCGAAAAAAAGAAGGAAAGAAAAGGGAGGAAAGGAGAGCTGGGGTTGGGGGATTTGTTGCTTTTGTGTGCAACTCTGGGCAGTGGGGAGGCGGGTGGGGGGAGGTAGAGGACAAGGTGCCCAGCCCTCTGGAAGGGAGGGGGCAACTTTAAGTCTCCTAGGAGATTCCCATTGTCGCCCTGTGCACAGATAAACAGTGGACATCTCTGCAGAATGACAGAGTTGGAAGGGACCCTGGAGGTCTTCTAGTCCAACCCATAGCTCAAAGCAGGAGACCCTACACCATTCCAGATCAATGGGTGTCCAACCTCTTCTAGTGATGGAGCACCTGTTTCTTGTCCTGCCTTGAATTGCTTTGGAGAATAGTTTCACTCTCTCTTCTTTGGGGCAGACCCTGAGATATTGGAAGACTGCTATCATGTCTCCCCCAGTCCTCCCTTTCATTAAACTAGACATACCCAGTTCCTGCAACCGTTCTTCCTATGTTTTAGCCTCCAGTCCCCTAATCCTCTTCGTTGCTCTTCTCTGCACTCTTTCCAGAGTCTCCACATCTGTTTTACATCATGGCGACCAAAACTGGATGCAGGATTCCAAGTGTGGCCTTACCAAGGCATCATAAAGTGGTATTAACACTTCACGTGATCATGCTTTGACGTTGGTTAAGTGCCCCGTTTTACGACCTTTCTTGAACCACGGCCGTTGATAAGTTAGTGACACCGTCGTGAAGCGAATCTGGCTCCCCTCGTTGACTTTGCTGCTCAGAAGGTCGCAAAGGAGAATCATGTGATCCCAGGACTCTGTGACCGTCATAAATACGAGTCAGTTGCCAAGCGTACGTAATTTTGATCACGTGACTACGGGGGTGGGGGTGCGGATGCAGCCATGGTTGTAAGTGTGGAAAATCTGGTCACAAGTTTCTTTTTTCAGCGCTGTTGTAATTTCGAGCGGTCACTAAATGAACGGTCGTAAGTCCAGGATTGCCTTTATTGTTTATTTGTATCCTGGAATATTGTAGATCTGAAAGACACAAGATAGCAGCCAGGATGCCTTTGCATGGGAAAAAACCCAGAGGAAGGGTTGAAAAACTCGCAGTCGTGAAGAAAAGAAGTTGGGTTGGATTCACACCATGGCAGCGGCCATTTTGACTTTTTTGACTGATTCCTCTTCCCTGTGGAACTCCCCGCTTGGACAGGCAGATCCAATGCATGCATCTAGGACAGTGTTTCTCAACCTTGGTAGCTTGAAGATGGGTGGACTTCAACTCCCAGAATCCCCCAGCCAGCAGCGCTGGCTGGGGGATTCTGGGAGTTGAAGTCCACCCATCTTCAAGCTTCCAAGGTTGAGAAACATTGATCTAGGATGTTATCTCCTCTCTCCCTTTACTTTGCCAATCTCAGTATTGCATTTGTATTTCTGAAATAGAATTATCCCATTTGGTAGGAAAATGACAAGCGTTTTATCGTGATTTAAATTCCTCCCCCCTTCCCCACCCCCCTCCAGAACAGCAGCCTTTTTATTCAACTCCTCAGACCGGTAAATGCATTCCTTGCGATTCATCATCCCGGTAAAATTTACTGTTATCCATTAGAATTTCAGGTTTTATGAGAATATAACTGTCTGCAGTTAAGTCGGGTCCCGAGTACGGAGAAAGCCTCTAAAATATGAACGATCCATAAAAATTATGAACAAGTGAGGAACTCGGCTTTGGCCTATAAATAAAAGCTTGGGAGTTGCTGATTAATCTAAATTCGGTCAACATCAGGATTTCTTCCTTCGTTCCGAGATGCATTTTTTTTGCACACAGGTCTCGGAGCTTGGGGGTGGGGTGGGGTGGGGGTTTCTCCTAAGGTGCATTTTTAAAGCAAACCACTTTTCCTAATAGACACTTTTAAAAAATTAATTTTCTTTTTCTTTCTCTCTTTTTTTTAGTATTTACGCCATCACAGGATCCTTTCTACTGAATTGTCCTACCACTGCTTCTTCAAAACCGGTGTTTCTCACCCTGGGCAATCTTAAGACGGCTGGGCTTCAACTCCCAAAATTCTCCAACCCAGCCAGCTGTTTGTTTATTTTATTTTATTTTATTTTATTTTATTTTATTTTATTTTTTATTTTATTTTATTTTATTTTATTTTATTTTATTTTATTATTTTATTTTATTTTATTTTATTATTTTATTATTTTATTTTATTTTATTTTATTTTATTTTATTTTATTTTATTTTATTTTATTATTATTTTATTTTATTTTATTTTATTTTATTTTATTTTATTTTAAATAAATAAATAAAGACGGCTGGGCTTCAACTCCCAGAATTCCCCAACCCAGCCAGCTGTTTATTTTATTTTATTTTATTTTATTTTATTATTTTATTTTATTTTATTTATTATTTTATTTATTTTATTTTATTTTATTTTATTTTATTTTATTTTATTTTATTTATTTTATTTTATTTTATTTATTTTATTTTGTTTTGTTTTATTTTGTTTTAAATAAATAAATAAAGATGGCTGGGCTTCAACTCCCAGAATTCCCCAACCCAGCCAGCTGTTGGAAATAGGGCTCTGGCATGCTGGCTGGGGAATTCTGGGAATTGAAGTCCACCCATCTTAATATTGCCCAGTGTGAGAAACACTATTCAAAACCTACGGTTTTGGAAGGAGGGAGACTGCGGTGATAGACAGAATTAATAATGTGGGGTGCTGGGTGCTCTCTCAGCTTCAGGGGTGGGGGTTCTACTTACCTTTACCACTGTTTTGCAATAGGATCACATGCACTCCGAGCTTCTGAGCATGCACAGATTGTCTATGATGACATCTAGGTAGGGTTGACGGAGTTCCCCCCCCCCCCCGGTTTTATTACCGGTTTGCAAGAACCAGACCGAACCAGGGGCAACCCACCACTGCTCAGCTTGGTTGTTTTCTTGCAGACTTTTCATAACCCAGCTAGGTAATTGAATCAGTGCTAGGAAGGAGTGGGATTTGCTCTTATTTTTATATGCTGATGATGTCACCTAGTGGGGAAGAGAAAATCACCAAGTTCAGAGAGCACCAAGGACTCCATAGGCCCCCACCTCCTCCTCCTCCTCCTCCTCTGGACCCCACAGTCCTCCTCTGCCCCCTTGTTCCTTTCTCCTGCACTCCAAACACCACACTTCCTTTTAACACTGATGATGTTACCTAGTTGGGTAAATAGCTGTCTGCAAGAAAATCACCAAGCTCAGAGAGAACCAGGGACCCCAGAGTTCAACCCTGAGCTACAAATATTCTTTTCTATCAGAATGAACACTCAAGTTATATCTTCCAGGGTGAAGTTCACAAATGGACAACAGAAATGCCTCATTTCAGGGAACAATTTTGTCCCCTGATAGCACAGATTTTACTTATTTATTTTATTTAAAACATATACCCTCCTATTTTATAAGCCACTCTGGGCCATTTCCTAATCAAAAGATGGGAAATCTTGAAGGCCCAGATGGGATTTTTAAACCCCTGACAAATCATAATTTTTAATAAGTTGCATATTATTAGAAGTCTGGGGAATAATCATATTACCTGCTTGATGGATAACATTTTAATTAAATGTACATTTAATCAATAGCTCATCTTTGGCTTGATTCTACTTATATTGGAATCCAGGTTGCAGTCAGTTTTGGAATTTATGTTGTCCATATATCTTGAAGGAAGAAGCAGACTGGTCCCAGTGTGAAAAAAGTTGTGTGTCTTTGCACCAAGCGACACAATGAAGTGCACCAATAAATTGCTTCTCAAGTTGCTAAGAATGGGCAGATTTACTCAAGCCATGATGAAAACGAAAGCAGCAGATTCTAGAAAGGGGGGGAGGAGGTGGGAGGAGGAGGACAAGGAGGAAGAAGGAGGAGGAGGAAGAGGAGGAGGAAGACGACGAAGAAGAAGACAAAGAAGATGAAGAAGAAGACAAAGAAGAGAAGGAGGAAGAGGAAGAAGACGAGGAAAAGGATAAATAAGAAGAGGAAGAGGAAGAAGAAGTGGAAAAAGAAGAGGAGGAGGATGAGAAAGAGGAAGAGGAAAAAGAAGAAGACAAGAAGAAGGGGAGGAAGGGGAGGGGGAGGAGGAGGAGGAAGATGAAGAACAGGAGAAGGTGGAAGAAGAAGAGAAGAAGAGAAGCAGGAAGAGGAAAAAGAAGAAGAGGAGGAGGAAAAAGAGGAAAAAGAAGAGGAGGAGGAGGAGGAGGAAGAAGAGGAGGAGGAAGAAGAAGAGGAAAAGGAAAAGAAGAAGAGGAGGAAGAAGAAGAAGAGGAGGAGGCAGAAGAAGAAGAACAAAGAAGAAGAGGAGAAGGAGGAAGAGGAAGAAGAAGAGGAAAAAGAGGAAAAAGAAGAGGAAAAAGGAAAAAGAAGAGGAAGAGGAGGAAGAGGAAGAAGAGGAGGAGGAGAAGGAAGAGGAAGAAGAAAAAGGATGAGGAAGAGGGAGGAAGAAGAAGACAAAGACAAAGAGGAGGAAGAGGAGGAGGAGGTGGAAGAAGAAGACAAAGAAGACGAGGAGGAGGAAGAGGAAGAAGAAGAGGAAAAAGAAGAGGAGGAGGAGGAAGAGGAAGAGGAGGAAGAGGTAGAGGAAGAAGAAGAAGAGGAGGAGAAGGAAGAGGAAGAAGAAAAAGAATGAGGAAGAGGAAGAGAAAAAGAGGAAAAAGAAGAAGAGGAAGAGGAAGAAGAAGAGGAGGAAGAGGAAGAGGGAGAAGAGGAGGAGGTGGAAGAAGAAGACAAGAAGACAAAGAAGAAGAGAAGGAGGAAGAGGAAGGAGGAGGAGGAGGAGGAGGAGAAAGTATTGCTATTCTCCAGAGAGAATCCCCTTGCTTTCTACTCCACTGTGGAATCTATTTGAGGAAGCAAAGACGGAGAGATATTCCATCCTTCGGTCTGTCCATTGTCATGCCAGCTGCAGAGAGGCCAAAGCAAAAAAAAAAGGGGGGGACATGTTTATTTTTGCATTTAAGTGGGGTCACGACACGGAGCTAAATTATCTCCCCTCCGTCTGTGGCCAGACATGTTGACTTAGCTGGCTCAGATTTTTGCTTCCCATCCTCCGGGATAAGAAAGGAGCCAACTTCAAGGGAAGAAATATTCTTTCCAGGGGTTTGAGGACTCTGGGCGGCTGACAACAATCGACAGTATACTAAATAGCCTCTTGCCCCCAACAATCTGGGTCCTCATTTTACCCACCTCGGAAGGATGGAAGGCTGAGTCAACCTTGAGCCGGTGAGATTTGATCCGCTGATCTGCTGAACTAGCAGTCAGCTGAAGTAGCTGCAGTACAGCACTCTAACCACTGTACCACCTTGGCTCTTTTTAATGACCATTTTTCACACTTACGACCGTTGCAGCATCCCCACGATCACGTCATCGAAATTCGGGCGCTTGGCAATGGGTTCATAATTATGACGGTTGCATCCCAGGATCATATGATCCCCTTTTGCGACCAATGGGCCAGTTTGACCAAAAAATTGGAAGTAAATGCCAGGTTTTCCGCAAAACCGTCACAAAATGTGGTCATGTGACTCAGGAGCGCTGCAAACGGCCATAAATGCTGGACATGCAGTCACCTGAGCATGATGATGAGCGTGTCAGCCCTGAAGGTGGCCCGACTGACGCCATTTTGCGACTTCACCACAGGAGAAGAGGGGAAGGGAGGGGCCAATGGAGATACCGTATTTTTTGCTCCATAAGACACACTTTTGTCTCCCAAAAGTGGGTGGAAATGTCTGTGCGTCGTATGGAGTGAATATTGCTGAAGCCCCGTCCACCCACTGGCCCCCACCCTTCGGCCATTTTTGGCTTCCACGTGCCCCATTTTCAGCCTCCACGCACCTGTTTTCAGCCTCAGGGTGCCCGTTTTCAGCCTCCATGAGCCCCATTTTTGGCCAAATGGTGGGGCTGGTGGGCAGGGTGCACCGAGGCTGAAAACAGGGTGCATGGAGGCCAAAAATGAGGTGTCCGGAGGCCGAAAACAGGATGCACAGAGGCTGAAAACGGGACACACGGAGGCCAGAAATGGGACGCACGGCCTTGAATTTGACACCCCTGAACTAGACAGCATCCTGATTGGACCGTGTGACTGATTGTTTTGAGAAAGTGACAAACTTTTACTTTTCATTAGGTGAAAACTGCGGGAATAATCAGAGTCGGTTTTTACCAGTCTGTGCCAATAAGACATAGCCAATAAACTTATTCTTTGAGGAATCTACCTGCCTCAGAGTTTTGTTTGCTACTTGGAATCCTCTTCTCTTCTCTTCTCTTCTCTTCTCTTCTCTTCTCTTCTCTTCTCTTCTCTTCTCTTCTCTTCTCTTCTCTTCTCTTCTCTTCTCTTCTCTATGCTGCCTGCTATCCAGAGCGACCTCTTACTGAATGAAGGGAGAGGAGAGAGAACCAAGCGTGAAATTCTGAATTTTAGCTTTGGGATTGAAAGTTGACTTCAGCTTTTGAAGGGTCTCAGCTTGGCAATTTCTTGATGGTTTGATCCATTTCTCTCTCTCTCTCTTTCTCTCTCTCTCTTTTTTAAACAAAAAATGAAGCCTTAAATATCAAATGCTCTGAGCTGCCAAGGATAAAATATCTCAGTGTTTCAAGTAGTCAGTCCTGATGAATTATATACCACTTCATAGTGACGGAAACTTATTGCATGTCAGATATTGTCAAATATTGAATTGCGCGGCTGGCCATCAATTAAAGTCAAATGCTAAATATTGTACCGTGTCAGCCAGAAAATACTGTCACTAAAGGCGGTTGATGTCAGATGTCAATTAATACCGTCAAAAGCCAACTGTCAAGTGCAGTTAAATATCCGGGCTGGAGGCGTAGATCACCGCACGAGAGTTACGGGTGTTAAATATTAAAACACTCGCTATAAGATATATTCCGCATCCACGGCTGCCCAGCACAATTTCCTAAGGAAGTGGGGCTGATATAAAAATTGAATTAAGTCCCAATCCTGCACGACAGGGAGTCACTCGGGAGCACAAGGCCTCGTTCAAGGAGCGTTTAAGGACCGTGTTAAAAGCTGAGGGGGGGCGACACGGAGGGCAGACCGACTGCCTTAATTCCACCCAGCATCGTTAAAGGAAGTGAAGGGAAGAAAGTTACCTGCGAAGGGGAAAAATGCAGGGAGAGACCCACAAGGTGGAAATAGCAGCAGCCAAGTGGATGTTACACTCTCTTGAAGCTTTAAGGATCTATCTATCTATCTATCTATCTATCTATCTATCTATCTATCTATCTATCTATCTATCTATCTATCTATCTATCATCTATCTATCTATCTATCTATCTATCTATCTATCTATCTATCTATCTATCTATCTATCTATCTATCCTGTTTCCCCAAAAATAAGACCTCCCCTGATAATAAGCCCAATTGGGCTTTTGAGTGCATGCACTAAAATAAGCCCTCCCTGAAAATATTTCCAGCAGAGCTGGAAATCAGGTAGGAAGACAAGAGGAGCCCCATCTTGCTCCATGCACCCCAAAATAATGACTCCCCTGAAAATAAGGCCAAATACTTATTTCAGGGTTCACAAAAATATAAGACAGGATCTTATTTTTGGGAAAACATGGTATCTATCTATCTATCTATCTATCTATCTATCTATCTATCTATCTATCTACCTACCTACCTACCTACCTACCTACCTACCTATCTATCTATCTATCATCTATCTATCATCTATCCATCCATCCATCCATGCATCCCTATCTATCCATCATCTATCATCTATCTATCATCTATCATCTGTCTATCCGTCCATCCATCCATCCATCCACCCATAGCTATCTATCCATCCATCCATCCATATCTATCATCTATCATCTTTTCTATCTAAGGAGAAAAAAAGGAGGGAGGGAGGGAAGGAAGGAAGGAAGGAGAGAGGGAGGGAGGGAGGGAAGGAAGGAAGGAAGAAAGAAGGAAGGAAGGAAGGAAGGAAGGAAGGAAGGAAGGAAGGAAGGAAGGAAGGAAGGAAGGAAGGCATTGACAAGATGGATGAATGAGAGGGTGGAAGGAAGGATAGATGGATGGGAGGGAGGAGGGAGGGTGGGAGGATCCTTCCAAGAAAGCAAGGGGTGCTCCGAAAGGATTGGGTTACCGGAGGGTGGATGCCCAGCGATGAAGCCAGCTAAGGGTCCTCCAGGCTGGCATCCCCAGCACGGCGAAGGCTGGTGCTGAAGCCAGCTGGGGGTCTGGGGCCCCTTCTCTCCTCCTCCTTCCTGCCCTTCCTCACATGCCTGCCTTTCACAGAGCCTGGACTTTGGGTCCACCTCCAAGTTCCAACCCCCCTCCCACCCACCCAGCCGGGAGCCACAAAGGGGCTTTCTTTTCCCTTGGCCCCTTTGTCTCCCAGCCCCGGCATGGAGCTGCCACCATGGAAACAGGGATGGCCCCCGTTGCCCCTCCGGCAGCCTTGGAGATTTGCTGGGGAGGGTCTTTTCTGCAAATGGCCAGCCTGGCTTTGGCAAGAAGAGGCTGGTTTGGGCAGGGGGGAGTGGGGGCGGGGGGCAGACCAAGGGGAATGAAACAGCTTCCCTCCAGAAGTTGTGGGGGCTCCATCACTGGAGGCTTCTAAGAAGAGACTAGACGGTCACTTGTCTGAAATGGTAGAGGGTCTCCTGCCTGAACAGGGGGTTGGACTAGAAGACCTCCCAGGTCCCTTCCAATCATAGGATTGTATGTTCTATGATGAAGGTCAACTGTTGGATGGGCTGAGGCTTCCTCTTCCTCTCTTCCATGTCTACCTCTCCTTATCTTCACTTTCTTCTTTTTTCTGTCACTTTTTATGTTACGCCCCTCGGATCACCTGGGAACGAGGAGTTTTGGCCCCTTTGGCAGTCACTGTGATTTTAGGGTTATTAGTTTCTCAGAACTTGGTGAGGGGTGTGTGTGTGTGTGTGTGTGGTGTGAAAGAGAGAGAGATCCCCATCGCACCCCACTCCTTTCCTCCTCTTCCTCCTCTTCCTCCATTCCTTCTCCTCCTCTCTTCCTCCCCCTCTCCATCTCCTCCTCCTCCCCTCCCTATCCTCCCCTTCCTCTTCCCCTTCCTCCCCTCCTCCTCCCCTCCCTCTCCTCCTCCTCCTCTTCCCCTTCCTTGTCTCCCCCACCTCCTCCCCTCCCTCTCCTCCTCCTCCTCTTCCCCTTCCTTGTCTCCCCCACCTCCTCCCCTCCCTCTCCTCCTCCTCCTCTTCCCCTTCCTCCTCCCCTCCTCCTCCCCTCCCTCTCCTCCTCCTCCTCTTCCCCTTCCTTGTCTCCTCCACCTCCTCCCCTCCCTCTCCTCCTCCTCCTCTTCCCCTTCCTCCTCCCCTCCCTCCTCCCCTCCCTCTCCTCCTCCTCCTCTTCCCCTTCCTTGTCTCCCCCACCTCCTCCCCTCCCTCTCCTCCTCCTTCCTCTTCCACTTCCCCTTCCTCCTCCCCTCCTCCTCCCCTCCCTCTCCTCCTCCTCCTCTTCCCCTTCCTTGTCCTCCCCCACCTCCTCCCCTCCCTCTCCTCCTCCTCTCTCTCTTCCCTCCCTCTTACTCCCCACTCCCTCTCCTCCTCCTTCTCTTCCCCTTCTTGTCTCCCCCTCCTCCTCCCCTCCTCCTCCTCCCTCCTCCTCCCCTTCCCCTTCCTCCTTCTCCTCCTCCCCTCCCCTCCTCCTCCTCCCTCCTCCCTCCTCCCTCCTCCCCCCCTTCCCCTTCCTCTCCTTCTCCTCCTCCTCTCCACCTCCTCCTTTTCCCCTTCCTCCTCCTCTCCTTCCCCCCCTCCTCCTTTTCACAGACCCCCCACCTCCTTCATGCAAACACTGGGCCCGGGGCATTCCTGTCGCCAAATTGGAAACGCACCTGCCAGAAGATGCAGGCCCTGCCCGGCACATTTTAAGTTCCTGCTGAGTTTGAAAGAACCGTCAGCATTAAGGAAATCAGAGGCGCCCAAGTCGCTTCTCCCAAGTCGTATGTCACATGTGAATATCTGCACATCAAGAGAGAGTTTCTCTCCCCTGCCTCGCCTCTCTCTCTGCCCCTCCTCAAGTCCTCCCCTCTCTGCATTCCTTAACAAAGGGAGAGTTGAAGGGAGGGAAATAGCCATCAAACTCCAGTTTCAAACCTCCTTCTTCTGTGTGGTCTCCCATGACAGCCTTCCTCACTCTCCTAAGACAGAGATTGGACTGGGAAGGGACCTTGGAGGTCTTCTACTCCAATCTGCTACTCAAGGAGGAGACCCTATACAATTCCAGACAAATCTGGGCTTCGTTTAGAGTTTGGGGACTCCTGATCTTGAGGATCAGGCTGCACCCAGGCATGGCTTCCAGGCTTGTTGTTGTTAGTCACTAAGTCGTGTCCGACCCATTGCAGACCCACGGACAAGGTTCCTCCAGGCCTTCCTGTCCTCTGTCATCCTCTGGAGTCCATTGAAGCTCACGCCGACTGCTTCAGTGACTCCATCTACCGTACCCTTCTTCTTTTGCCCTCCATCGTTCCCAGCATTAGGCTCTTCTCCAGGGAGTCCTTCCTTCTCCTTAGGTGGCCAAAGGATTTGAGTTTCATCTTCCTTCTAGAGAGTAGTAAGGGTTGATCTTCTCCGTTTTCAACAAAAACGGGCCCATTTTTGCCAAAACAGTGCTTCTGGGAGCCAGGGTGGGTGAAAATGCAACGCACGGAGGTTTCAGGAGGCCAAAATGCCTGTATTCAGTCTATAAGATGCACCTAAATTTTCACCCACTTTTAGGGATGAAAAATACAGTAGATGTTTTTCTGGAACTCCCTAGCTTTCTCCATGATCCAGCGTATGTTGGCAATTTGATCTCTAGTTCCTCTGCCTCTTCGAAATCATGCCTGTACTTCTGGTAGTTCTCGGTCCACATACTGCTGGAGCCTAGCTTGTAGGATTTTGACAATAAAGGATTTTAAAACTCTAGCACCTAGCCGGATTTAGATTAGATTAGATTAGATTAGATTAGATTAGATTAGATTAGATTAGATTAGATTAGATTAGATTAGATTAGATTAGATTACTACTTTTTCCAATAAGGCATCATCTCCTGTTCTTCCTTTTTCTCCTCCACCTCCTCCCCCCCCCCCCACTTTTAGTGGCCACTGCATTATAATGTGAGAACTGGATTTCCTTTCTGACTTCTCTTGCAGCAGCAGCCTCAATTGTCCCCCTGATTCCTCCTCCTCCTCCCTCTTCCATTTCTGGGGTTGTGGAATCATACAGGACCTTCCAAATACCCCAAGCTGCTAAAAGCCACTTGCCATTTCCCCCTCCCTCTCCCTCTCCTGCTCAAGCAGGAGGCCCTGTTTGCAAGTCTTAAAGTTTGGGAACTTTAAGACTTGCAAACTTCAACTCCCAGAATTCCCCTGGCAGACACCCCTGCCCTATAACCATCTCGGACAAATGGTTGTCCCATTTCTGTTTGAAAATCTCCAGGGATGGAGAACTCACAACTTCTGGAGGCAACTTCCATTCCATTGGTTCAATTCTCCTTTATAGTTTATAATTTTTGCACTATTTCTGCAAAATAGAGCCTGGATAGCTCAGCAGACTAAAGCATTGTAATTAAACACCAGCTGTCTGCAATTACTGTAAGTTCGAATCTCACCAGGCTGAATGGATTCAGCCTTCCATCCTTTCTAAGGTAGATGAAATGAGGACCCAATTTGTGGGGGCAATAAGCTGACTTTGTATAAATATACAAAATAATGAAGGCTATTGCTTAATGCATTGTAAGCCGCCCTGAGTCTCCAGAGAAGGACGGCATATAAATCAAATTTAAAAAATAATTAAAAAAAAATAGTTGCTCCTGCTGAGGACTGCTGGTGCTTGGTCAAATGACAACTACCTGCTTGGGAATCAGGAAATGGATTATGGCTATCGCTAACTATCTTGGATGTGGATTTTCTTTCGCCTGATATTGAGAAAGAAAGTATCTTCTATCTTGTCCGAAAGGAGCTTTTTTCAAGAGGCAACTCGACTTTCTGGTATTTCTGGTATTTCTTTGAAGACGTTTTGCTTCTCGTCCAAGAAGCTTCTTCAGCTCTGGCTGGATGGTGGGGAAGGATTTATACCAATGGTGAAATGTAAAATTTGTTACTGTGGGCGTGGCTTGATGGGGGGGGAGGGTATGTGACTGGGTGGGCATGGCCAACTTTTTTTTTTCTTTTAAAAGCATTTTTTCTACAACCTCTTCGGCCGAAGAGGTTTTAGAAAAATGCTGTCAGCACTTCAAGCTGCATTTACTCTAGTGCTGACATAGAAGGAGGAGAAGAGGCCTCTGGCAAGGGACGTTTGACTTTTCACCTACTTATTTTCCCTGGAGATGATATCCCCTAGGAGATGGGATGGGAGGGGGGAAATTCCTTTGAGCTGGAGCAGTAGATTAGGGGTAGAGTGACTTGGAAGATGGCCAATGGGTGCAGAGGAGTGGGGAAAGGAAAGGGAGGGTTTGGGGTCAGGAAGCCAGTGTTGGCTACGATGGAGTCGGGCATCGGTTGTTGTGCTTAATAAATGAGAGATTTTATCAAAGACTTTTTGTTGAAATGCAATTTATTTGAAACTTGACAAATGCTTTTAAAAGTTTTTTTAAAAAGCCTCTGATGATCGCACAGCTCAGCTAGGCACGGGGAGGGTGTGGGGGGAGGGATTTTTGCTACCGGTTCTCCGAACCACTCACCGCCATTGCTACCGGATCGGGCGATCCGGTCCGAACCGGGAGCATTTCACCCCTGATTTATACTCCTTGAAGACAGCTGGTCCTTTGCATCCTTTTAGAGGGTTGTTGAGGACACTCGGAGGTTTATCTGTGTCCTCGAGTGGCACCTGAGTGGTGCTACTTAGCACTGCTGATCTTGGAGATCTTTTAATCCAATCGTCTCCAGAGACTCTGCACCATTCCTGACAAATGATTGTCCGATCTCCTATAATTTCTGATGGTTTCTGGACTCTTTGGCAGAAATAAGCCTTCCCAGACAATCTCCTGAAGGAGGGAGGCCCTGAGACAGTTCTCCTTTATCTTGGACTCTCTTGAATATCATCGCATCCTAGGGCTGGATCCTTGGAGGTCTTCTAGTCCAACCCCCTGCCTATCTGGGATAAATTCTGTCTTGGATAAAGGCAAGTTGTCCAATTTTTTCTTGGCAACCTCCAGCAATGGAGCATCCAGAACTCTGGGAGACAACCCATGTCACTGTCAAGAAATTTCTCCTGGCTGACTGGGGAATTCTGGGAGTTGAAGTCCACCCCTCATCAAGTGGTCCAGGCTGAGAAACAATGCAAAATTTTAGCCTGCAGCCTGAAAACCAGAAAGGATGCTGCGGTCAGCTTTTGAACTCTGGTCTCCCATCCTTTCTTCGAACCCCTTTCCTTCTTCCTTTTTCCAGGAGCCCTTTTCCTCTCCCTTCCAGCTCAGAGGTTTTATTTCATTCCTTCCATGGGGGAGGGAGGGGGGGAAAAAAAAGAAGAAAAGAAATAGAACCAGAAACCCTCGCAAAGAAACGAGCCAGAAAGGTAAAAAGAGGGCCAGGATCGCTCAAGGAAAGAGGATGAAACGCTGAGCCAGCAGATCTAAAGAGAGAAAGAAAGAAAGAAAGAGAGAAAAAAAAAACTCCCTTCAAATCTTCCAGTAATTCCAGGCGAGGGGCTCCAGCCGCAGCAGAAAAAGTGGGGTGGGGGCAACCGGCACCCTTAATGAAGTTACCACCATCGGCCGATTAAGTTAGCCGGTCCTGCGGGATCGGCCGGGGAGGTGATGGACTGAAAGTTTAACGGGAACTAAATTGCATTTCATTTCAATTTGGCCATAAATGTGATGATTTCGTCAAATATGTGGAAGGGGGAGGGAGGGAGGGGTGGGATGAGCTAGTGAGACCCACGGAGACTCGGGCTGCCTTCGGAAAACTGCTATGATGGTGTTTCCGCAAGCATTAATTAGACAAAGGGAGGATTTGGTACCGAGAGAGGCGAATATTTGTAGCTCAGGGTTGAAATGGGGGGGATCCTTGGTGCACTCTGAGCCTCCTGGTATCTTTGCAGACGTTTTATTACCCAACTAGGGAACATCATCAGTGCTAGAAGGCAGTGGGGTGTGCAGAGAGGAGGAGGAGGAGGACGGTTGTGAGGTCCTTGGTGTTCTCTGAACTTGGTGGTTTTCTTCCAGATGTTTTATCACCCAACTAGGTAGCATCATCAGTACTACAAGGGAGTGGAGCATGTGGACAAGAGGAAAAGGAGAAGAAGGGGGAAGAAGAAGAAGAAGAAGGTGGAAGAGGAGGAGGAGGAGGAGGAGGAGGTGGAGGTGGAGGAGGAGGACTGCAGTCCTTGGTATGGTTTGTATACATGTAACTTACTTTCAGAGAGCAAATTTACTTCCCTCTATCACTGATGATATTACCTAGTTGGGTAGGTAACGTTTTAAGTGTGAGGACCGGTGGTAAATAACGTTTTTCAGTTCTGTTGTAACTTGGAAAAGCCGCTAAACAAATGATTTTAAACTGAGGATTATCTGCATTAAACCCCTCCCTCCCCCATGGTTAAAACCCTGTCCATTTTTAAAAAAGGGTTGATGCTGCACTGCCAGAGGATAATGGGCACTGTAATCCCATACGTAAAGGCAGAATGTAAAGAAAAGAATTGAAAATAGATCAAGGTAAAAAATATCATTCTGAAAGAAATCACTGTTTTGAATTAAAAACAATCCGACTGCTCAGTGGCATTTTTTTAATGACTATTAAAACGACTTTTATTATTATAAACTGGTCAGTTCTGGAAGGTAGATGTAAATTTGTACAAATGAATGGATATCAACTTCCTAGTAAATTATCGCAGGTATAAAAACTTTACTGCTTATATAAAAGTCAATTATTTTGCAGGAGAGAGAGAGAGAGAGAGAGAGGAAGATTTGCTGTCCCCTCCCACCGCGTTCCCCATCTCTCTATTATTCCCCAAACACTTTTAAACACTCAATTCCAACATGCTGAAATTATGTTCGGAGACATATTTTTCTCCCCTCCAGAAGGGTTTAAAAATATAAGTTAACTCTTTGGGGTCTAACAGTCTAAGAGAAGAGAGAGGAGAGGAGAGGAGAGGAGAGGGGAGGAGAGAAGAGAAGAGAAGAGAAGAAGAGAAATAGAAAATAGAAAATAGAAAATAGAAAATAGAAAATAGAAAATAGAAAATAGAAAATAGAAAATAGAAAATAGAAAATAGAAAATAGAAAATAGACTAGATTAGACTAGAATAACAGAGTTGGAAGGGACCTTGGAGGTCTTCTAGTCCAACCCCCTGCTTAGGCAGGAAACCCTACACCACTTCAGACAAAGGGTTATCCAGCCTCTTCTTAAAAACTTCCAGTGTTGGAGCATTCACAACTTCTGGGGGCAAGTTGTTCCACTGATTAATTGTTCTGCCAGGAAATTTCTCCTTAGTTCTAAGTTGCTTCTCTCCTTGTTTAGTTTCCACCCATTGCTGCCTCAGATGCTTTGGAGAATAGCTTGACTCCCTCTTCTTTGGCGCAGCCCCTGAGATATTGGAACATTGCTATCATGTCTCCCCTAGTCTTTCTTTTCATAAGACTAGACATACCCAGTTCCTGCAACCGTTCTTCATATGTTTTAGCCTCCAGTCCCCTAATCCTCTTCTCTGCACTCTTTCCAAAATCTCCACATCTTTTTTACATTGTGGTGACCAAAACTGGATGCAGGATTCCAGGTGTGGCCTTCCTAAGGCTTTATAAAATGGTATGAACACTTCAGGTGTACAAATTATAATTTAGGAAGAATCAAAACTGATGATCACTCACCAGGCATAAAATGATCTAAAGAGAACCTGACCAGAAGTAAACTGATGTGCCCACCCAAAATATCCTAAAGTTTTGCAACATTGCTTAATATGCAGGAGTTGCTCAGACTTTTTTTCCTGGTGTTTAATGAATTTCATGTCTCTCGTAAAATTAGTGGCTTCTGATTGATCCAGTTGCCAGAAGCCACGATTATGTCTATATATTGCAGGGAGCGTCTCTAGGAAGTATATTTGGAGACATTAATTTATCCCACTAATTAGTTTGTTATCTGTTTTTGGGATGCTTCGAAGCAATTTATCACTTTAAATACCCATCTATAAAATGATGTAATATAAAAAAAATAAATTAAATCAGCAGAAAAATTACCAGGATCACAGCAGGAAATTTTCAAAAGAAATAAAAGAAGGAATTTGAGCTGTTATTCTCATCATTGAATACAAAGAAACTGAGTGTTTTCCTTCCTTCCTTCCTTCCTTCCTTCCTTCCTTCCTTCCTTCCTTCCTTCCTTCCTCCCTCCCTCCCTCCCTCCCTCTCTCTTCATCCATCTTCTTGATGCCCTATTTTTCCCTTTCTTCCTTTCTTCCTTCCTCACTCTCTCCATCCCTCCTTCCCTTCCCTGTTTCCTTCCTATCTTTCTTCCTTCCCTCCTTCCCTTTCCACTGTCCTTCCTCTCTTCCTCCTTTCCTCCCTTCATTTGTGGTTTCCTTCCTTCCTTCCATCCTTCCTTCTTTCCTCCCTCCCTTCCCCCTCCCTCCCTCCCTTCCCTCTCCTTCTTCTGCAACTCCTTTCTTTCTTTCTTCCCTCCCTTTTTTTTCTTCCGTCCATCCATCTTCCTATCCCTATCCCTCCCTCTCTTCCTTTCCTTCTTCTCCCTCCCTTCCTTCTCTTTCTCTCCCTTCCCTTCTTTCCTCCTTCTTCCCCCCTTCCTTCTCCATGCATGCCAGGTGATCTACCATTCCAAGTTCCAACCCCAGTAGCGTTCCTCCCTCCACTTGGTGCCACCAAGGACAGGGTGAGGAGGGGGCCCGTCACAGAGAATCAGGCGAGGGCCGCAGACAGCCAGGTCCTGAGGGAGCAGAGCTTCTCTCCCCCCAGCTGCTCCGTCCCGGGGGTCCGAGGCACTTGCCAGCTGGAGCTCCCCAGCCAAGGGCACCCCTGCTCGGCTGGCCCAGGTGAGGCAGCGTGAGATTTTCAGGCTAGGTAAACAGTCAGCCAGCCCATTTAAACACATCCCGCCAGGGACTCTCCTTCTCGGTCTTGTCACCTGGGCACATCTGCAGGCCTGCCTGGCAACATCTGGAGAACGTCACTTTCGTAACTTTGCATTTCTGCTGGACTGCTTGTCTCCAGATGCAGCCTGGCCTCCCCGGAGATTCCACTCGGAGATCCTGGCTGCACCTTCACTGCCTCCTCTGTTTTGGCCAGAGGTGCTTTTACCGACTTCCAGCCGGTGTGAGCATGGGAGTTGTAGTCCAGGGCATCTCAGGCATGCTTTGTGGAGGAAATCTGATTTTTTTTTTCTAAATCAAAGGCCTGGAGACGAAACCAAATGAAGAAAGGCTGCAGCTTTGGGGACTGGCTAGTCTAAAGAAAAGAAGAACTGGGGGTGACATGAGAGCAGTATTTCAGTACTTGAGGGGCTGCCACAAAGAAGAGGGGGTCAAATTATTCTCCAGAGCACCGGAGGGCTGGACAAGAAACAATGGACAAGTCAACCTTGAGCCTGGTGAGATTCAAACTTACAGTAATTGCAGACAGCTGGTGTTAATCACAATGCTTTTAGTCTGCTGAGCTACCAGGCTCATCATCATTGGCTGATCATCGTAAGGGAGTTCATGTTCTAATTTATTTCCCCCCCTCTCACCCTCCCACTTTGTCAGGGCAAATAACCCCCAACAATTGATCATTCTGCTTTAAATCTTACAAGCCATTTTTTCTGGCCTGCCCAAAATTAACCAGGTTAAACCGGAGTGGACCATTATCAATCCTCCCTTCAGAGCTATCAATGTCTCTACCCCCCCCCCCCCACAAATGTCTCCCCCACCCCTTCCCCCTCCCTCCCTAATTCATCCCTTCTCTAACCTTGAGTTGATTTGCCGGTCAAGAATCCAAGTCCTGCTAAATGTGACGAGACCAGTTTAACCATTTGATTTATCGGCCCTCCTTCCATGCGTCACTTGGTGTACAGGCATTAAATGTTCATTTTAATAATAAAATTTATGTGTCACCTGCGCAGGCGGTGGCCCTGTGTTTGCCCGAGCAGACACGCCTGGCCGAGGGGCCGTTATTTCACGGACCAGGGCTTTAAAGCGAACCATTATTGGGCCAGCTTAACTGATGGCTGCCTTGCAACCTTTGGGGAATTAATCCCTGGCTGACAAAACCCAGACAGATGTTGGGGAACTGCTGGAGGAATGAAACAATAGCAGGCATCCTGATTCCCAAGGATAGATAGTCCTTACAGGGCAGGATAAGAAGCAACAGATGGAAACCAATCCAAGAGAGAAGCAACCTGGAATTAAGGAGAAATTTCCTAAGAGTGAGGACAATTAACCAGCGGAACTGCTTGCCACCAGATGTTGTGGATGCTCCATCGCTGGAGGCTTTTCACAAGAGATTGGACAGCCATTTTCTGAAATGGTCTAGGGTCTCCTGCATGAGAAGGGGGTTGGACTAGATGTTCTCCAGGGTCCCTTCCAACTCTGTTATTCTGTTATTCTTCTCTCCTGTACCAATTGCCGGTAATGCCTCAGAAAACTGTACCTTTGTCTGTTTCAGCAGAGGGCTGGACTAGAAGATCTCCAAGGTTCCTTCCAGCTCTATGATGCTATGTCCTATTTTCCAAAGCCCCTGAAGGCAGGACAAGAAGGAGAGAACAACCTAGAACAGGGATGGCTAACCTTTTTGCCCTCGCGTGCCAAAAGCTGGGCGAGCGTGGGAGGGCGCGGATGCGTGTGCCCACATCCATAATTCAATGCGCCCCGCCCTCCCATGCATGCGCACGTGACCCCCACACACACTTCCCCCTGCTTTTGGCACGTAGTGACACGTTGGGCCTGGTAGGCCCATTTTTCCCCCTCTCCAGGCTCCAGAGGCTTTCTAGGAGCCTGGGGAGGGCACAAACAGCCTTCCCCATTCCCTCTGGAGGCCTTCCGGAGGCCGGAAACTGCCAGTTTCCCGACTTCCGGTGGGACCGGAAGGCCTGAAAATCAGTTGGCTGTTGCGCACATGCGCGCTGGAGCTGAACTAGGGCAACACTCGCGTGTCCACCGATATGGCTCCGCTTCAGCTCTGACAGGATAATCCTCCCATTCCCCACTGTCAGAGCCGAAGAAGCTTCTTGGATGAGAAGCGAAACGTCTTCAGAAAAGAAAAACCAAGAAGGTCCAGTGGCCTCCTGAAAAAGCACCTTTGGCATAACCAGTGGAAGATCTGGCCTCCAGAAGTTGTGGGTGCTTCATCAATGTATGGGCTCCTGACCCCCAAAGATTGCTGGGCCTGTCTGGAGCACAGAGGCTGCATGGGCCATAGGTCAAGTGCATTTTGCAAAAGATTTCCCAAAAATCCCTCTGCTGGGCCGCTGGGCTGCCGGATGAGAGGAATGCCCAAGTTCTAAATTCAGATTTTAGGGAGAGCCTCTGGTCCCACGAAAACTTACAGAAAGGGCCGGTGACTGAGACAAGAGCACCTTGGATTTCCAACAGGTAGCAGGAAAAACCAAGGAAAAAGGACAAGGAGGTGTTGCACCGAGGTCAAAGACCACCTGAATTTCAGCAAAGGTTCCCCCCTCCTTCCATTTTTATGGGGTCATTTGGGCCCAGGGAACTCTGTTTTTTTTTAATTGAAATGAAGGAAAACTATTGACTAGCTATCAACACTTCTACCTAGGCAGCAATTCATTTCCAGCCTCTGGGGAGCATGCACACACACACACACCCCAGAATAAATGTTGCCATGTCTCCGTCTAGCCCGTAACATGGAAGAATTTCAGAATGGAAAAATAAATACCAGAGCTTGTGTCTGAAGATCAATCTTGGTTGGGTGGGAGTCAGAAAGCCTCTTCTCAGTACCAGATGTTCGAAAACAGCCTGAAGCAAAAGTTAGAAAGCCTTCTGGACTCTGCTTCAAACGATATTTCATGCAAAACCACGGAATTCACCACTTTGCCAAAGAACCGAGGAATTTCTACCTACTTAGGGATGCTCTTCCTTGCAAAGAGCTGGATGATCTCATCACAGAAGGAAGAGGAAGAAAGTATATGCTTTCTAGAAGATCTAGAAAAGGTTTTACAGAGATAGTTCCGTTCTGGGCATCAACCTTTAAGGAAGGCCAGAGAAGGGCAATGAAGTGGATCAAGGGACTAGAAATTAAGTCATATGAAGAGAGATTGAAGGAGAGATTGGGTTCGTTTGTCTTGAGAATAGATGATTGAGTTTGGATGGCTGTACCAACACAAGAGAATCTTTGTAGCTCGGGGTTGAACTTCGGGGTCCTTGCTGCTCTGTGAGCTGGGTGGTGGTCTTGCTGACATTTCATGACCCAGCTAGGTTACATCATCAG
The DNA here is from genome assembly GCA_038048745.1 of Coluber constrictor foxii. Taxonomy (NCBI): domain Eukaryota; kingdom Metazoa; phylum Chordata; class Lepidosauria; order Squamata; family Colubridae; genus Coluber; species Coluber constrictor. The sequence continues at coordinate 212,071,970 of CM075960.1, forward strand.
TGGTAGAAGGTAGTAGAATTTTCAGGGAGGAGGAGAAAGAGAAAGGGAGGAAGGAAGGAAGGAAGGAAGGAAGGAAGGAAGGAAGGAAGGAAGGAAGGAAGGAAGGAAGGAAGGAAGGAAGGAAGGAAGGAAGGAAGGAAGGAAGGAAGGAAGGAAGGGACTATGAAGTGCTCTTAGGAGCTTGGTTACTTTCCTGCAGATGTTTCATTAATGAACTAGGAAACAGCTGGCTGGGGAACTCTGGGAATTGAAGTCCACCAGATCTCCTTTCTAGGTGATCGGCTCAATGATCAAATTGTACTTAACACAGTGACTTTTTCATGCATTTCACTTGGAAATCTGGAACTCCGATCCATTGTTCTCTGCCAGGGGGAGCTCGCCTCTGATTCTAGTGTTCAATTTTAGTTCAATCTCTTAAATGGGATCCTCCTGGCTGTCAAGTCAGGTCATGAATGTCCTGCAGAGGACAAAAGGCCCTGCTGATGCCTTCAGCTCAATGGGCATCTCTGCAAAGACGCGGAAGGCTCCCCTCCACCCATCATCTCTCTCTCCTTGCCAACTGTCAGGTCCCAAGGAAAACTAATCAGATCAGATTAACAGAGTTGGAAGGGATCTTGTAGGTCATCTAGTCCAAACCCCCCACCTACCCACCCCAAGCAGGAGACTCTACAGCATTTCTGACAGATGGCAGTCCGGTCTCTTCTGGAAAGCTTCCAGTGATGAAGCTCCCACAACTTCTGAAGGCAACTTCTGTTCCATGGATTGATTGTTCCCACTATCTGAAAATTTCTCCTTATTTCCAGGTTGAATCCCTCCTTGTTCAGTTTCTATCCATTATTCCTTGTCTGGCCTTCAGGTGCTTTGGAGAATAGCTTGACCCCCTTCCTCCTCTCTGTGGTAGCCCCTCAAATATTGGAAGATGCTATCCTGTCTCCCCTGGTCCTTCTCTTCATTAGACTAGCCAGGCCCAGTTCCTGCAACTGGGTATGTTTTAGCCTCCAGTCCCCTCATCGTCCTGGTTGCTCTTCCCTGCACTCTTTCTAGAGTCTCCACATCTTTTTTATAGTGTGGTGACCAAAACTGGATGCAGTGCTCTAGGTGTGGTCTTACTAGGGCTTTACAGAGTGGTATTAGTACCTCCCTTGATCTTGATTGTATCCCTCTGTTAATGCAATTTAGGATTGCATTAGCTTTTTTGGCTGCTGTTGCACACAGCTGGCACCTATTTAGCCGATTGTCCACTAAGACTCCAAGATCCCTCTCACAGTAGTCGCTCTTAAATGTTTTCACCCCATCTGGATGTTTTCTCCCTTGGAAGGCTCTTCCTTGTTGTCAGAGAGGCTTGGCTGCAGCATCTTTTCGGCCAGACAGTTATAAACCAGCCCCAACCGCTGCTGCCAATGCCTGCTTACTGTAAGGAATCCATCAATCTTGAGTGCCTCTGTGGCAAGAGGTGTGAACCGAGAATATTTATACGCTCACTCAATCTTGGCTCGGGAGGAACCTCCACACTGCCAGGTTAGGGATGCGGGGAGGCCTGGAAACCTGATCGGTGGTCGGGCAGTGCGAGAATAAACCTGTTTTTCTTTACTTTTTGGGAAGCTGGAAATGCATTTTTCCAATGCCTACCTCCTGGCAGATGAATTGGCCAAGCGTGTCACTCCAGAGTCTTTGCTTTGGGTTTGCCTGCCCGCTCCAAGGTATATTTATTTATTTATTTATGATTAAAATGTATATGCTGCCCTTCTCCCATAGGACTCGGGGCGGCTCACACAGTAAAAACAATAACGGTAAAATACTAAAATCCAATCCAAATTTAAAATCCCCAAAGTTAAAAACCCCATAATATCATTTTGGCTGGAAGAAAAATGGAGCTTGGAGAGAGCTAGTCCTCAACGTACGGCCGTGAAAGTTTCTGTGTCTGAGCAAGACGGTCGCTAAGTGAGTTTTGCCCCATTGTACGACCTTCCTGGCCACGATTTTAAAGGGAATCCCTGCAGATGTTTGGTTAGACCAGGGGTCTCCAAACTTGGGAACTTTTAAGACTCGTGGACTTCAACTCCCAGAATTTCCCAGCCAGCATCGTGACCATGGGGATGGTGCAGCGGTCGTAAGTGTGAAAAACACACATAAGCCACTTTTTTGGTGTGTTATTGTAACTTTGAATAGTCATTAAGTGAAGTGTTGTAAGGTGAAGAATACCTGTATTCCATCAGAGTCTGGACTGAGCAGACCTAAAAGCCTTGCAGAAAAAATCTTCAGGTGCCATGAATACAGAATAATAAGAATCGAACCTAGTTGGAAGGGACCCTGGAGGTCTTCAGAGGTTTTGACCAGTTCTGGCGAACTGGTAGCGGAAATTTTGAGTAGTTCGGAGGACTAGTAAATGCCACCTCTGACTGGCCCCGCCCCCATCTCTTCTCTGCCTCCCGAGTTCCAGCTGATCGGGAGGAAATGGCGATTTTGCAGTAACCTTGCCCCGAAGTGGGATGGGAATGGAGATTTTGCAGTATCCTTCCCCTGCCATGGCCACCGTGCCACGCCCACCAAACCATGCCACGCCCATCAAGCCACGCCCACAGAAACCCACCACTGGTCTAACTCCAGTATCTGAGGGGCTGCCCCAAAGAAGAGGGGGAGTCAAGCTATTCTCCAAAGCCCCTGAAGGCAGGACAAGAAGCAACGGATGGACACTAATCAAGGAGGGAAGCAACCTAGAACTAAGGAGGAATTTCCTGACAGTGAGAACAATTAACCAGTGGAACAGCTTGCCACTAGAAGTTGTGGGTGAATAGAATAGGGTTTCATGCTTGAATAGCTCACGCAGGAAACCCTATAGCATTTCAGGCAAGTGGCTCTCCAGTCTCTTCTTCAAAACCTCCAGTGATGGGGGGCACTCACAACATGTGGTGGCAAGTCGTTCCACTGACTAATCGTTACAACTCAAGAAGTTTCTGCTTATTATCAAGGTTGCTTCTCTCCTCGATGCGTTTCCATGCATTGCTTCTTATCCCGCCTTTGAGTGTTTTGGTGTTTCGCTGCAGGAGACAACTCCAAGATCCCGTTGCATGGCCGGGCTAATCTGTGCACCCCTGTTTTTGGCTTGCATGCTTGCAAAAGCTCCCCCTTAGCCCCTCCAGGTTGCCTCGGTGTGAGCAGGAGACCCTCCACCTTCCCCCAGCCAAGCCACCCCGGAGATCTGATCAATTACTCATCAAATCTTAATGGATGCTTTAACTCAAGTGTGGCATCTTAATCAGAGTGATGACTGCGGAGTGTCAGGGCCATCGACTGGGGAAAGCGGGCGGACAAATGATGCCATCGACCTGCCCTAGGCAGGGCCTGGATCGGCCTGCCCGCCAGGGCCGGTGTTGGCCTGCCCCCTATTGGCTGCCAGGGGGAGGACAGGCAGATCCCCCACGAAGGACTTGCTTGCCCTGAATTTTCATGGAGGATGAAGTGGCTTCTGACAGGATGTGTTCCTCTCACCTCATCGCCTCCGCCCACCCCTGAAATAAGGAATAACTTACAACTTACTTACTAATAACAAACAATTATTTTGAAAGACCCCAAATGTAGACATCTATTAATGTAACATATTAATAAAAAATAAATGAAATGAAATGAAATAAAATAAAATAAAATAAAATATAAAATGAAATGAAATAAAACAAAAGGAAAGGAAAGAAAAAAAAGAAATGAAATGAAATAAAACAAAACAAAACAAAAAAGGAAACGAAATGAAAGAATAAAATAAAATAAAATAAAATATGAAATGAAATGAAATGAAATAAAATAAAATATAAAATGAAATGAAATAAAACAAAAGAAAAGAAAAGAAAAAAATGAAATGAAATAAAATAAAATAATATAATAAAATAATAAAATAAAATAATAAAATAAAATAAAATAAAATAAAATAAAATAAAATAAAATAAAATAAAATAATAAATAAAATAAAATAAATAAAATAAAATAAAATAAAATAAAATAAAATAATAAAATAAAATAAAATAAAATAAAATAAAATAAAATAAAATAAAATAAAATAAAATAAATAAAATAAAATAAAATAATATAATAAAATAATAAAATAAAATAATAAAATAAAATAAAATAAAATAAAATAATAAAATAAAATAAAATAAAATAAAATAATAAATAAAATAAAATAAATAAAATAAAATAAAATAAAATAAAATAAAATAAAATAAAATAAAATAAAATAAAATAAAATAAAATAAAATAAAATAAAATAAAATAAAATAAAATAAAATAAAATAAAATAAAATAAAATAAAATAAAATAAAATATGAAATGAAATGAAATGAAATGAAATATTAATTTCATGGAGGGGCAGGACCTGAGAGATTGCATTTTTTTAAAAAAAAATTATATTATATATATTATTGCTTTATTTGCATATACATGCAGTCCTCGACATACCTCGGTTCATCTAGTGACGATTCAAAGTTACAATGGCACTGAAAAAAGTGACTTATGACTGTTTTTCACCTTTACGACCGTTGGGGCACCCTGATCAAAACTCGAATGTTTGGCAACTGGCATGTACTTACGACGGTTGCAGTGTCCTAGGGGGAGGGAGGGTCACATGATCCCTTTTTGCGACCTTCCGGCAAGCCAGATTCACTTAACAACCACATTGCTAATTTAACAAATACGATGATCCGCTTAACGCTTGTGCCAAGGAAGGTTGTAAAAAGGGGTCATAATTTACTTAATGACGGTCTTGGGACCCTTTTCCTTACCCCAAGAAGTGAGACGCTGCCCCTTCTCCTGTAGGTGGCTCTGAGCAGCATGCAGAGTTTTAAAAAATCTCGAAACCCCATAGAGACGGATCTCGCTGAACCGTCACAGGGTTCAAACTTATGACGGTGTTGAATGAGTGGCAGCTACGACTGGGTCTCGCCATCGCAACCCATATGACGGTGGTCATACGATCCTCGTTTGCCATCTTCTTTACCAGCATCTCCCACAAGCAAACCCCAAGTGGGAGAGGGGGGGCAAAGGGTGAGTGTGTGCCATCCTCGTTTAACAACTCAGCAGGGTTTCCCTTAACACAAGAGACCCCATACTCCTCCTTCCACATCTCCTCTTCCTCTTTTCCATCCTCCTTCTTTTCTCCTTCTCCCTCTGCTTCTCCTTCTCTTTCTCCTTTCCATAAACCGCACTCCCTTCTAGCACTGATGATGTTCCCTGGTCTGGTAACAAAAGATTTGCAAGTGGCTCAGCAGACTAAAAGCGTTGTGATTAACATCAGCTGTCTGCAATTACTGTAAGTTCGAATCTCCCCAGGCTCAAGGTTGACTCAGCCTTCCATCCTTTCCAAGGTAGGTCAATTGAGGATCCGGTTTGTGGGGGCAATAAGCTGACTTTGTATAACTATACAAAAGTATGAAGGCTATTGCTTAACGCATTGTAAGCCGCCCTGACTCTCCGGAGAAGGATGGCATAGAAATCTAATTAAAAAAAGAAGAAGAAAGGAAGGAAGGAAGGAAGGAAGGAAGGAAGGAAGGAAGGAAGGAAGGAAGGAAGGAAGGAAGGAAGGAAGGAAGAACATTCAGCTGCCTGCAATTACTGTAAGTTCAAATCTCCCCAGGCTCAAGGTTGACTCAGCCTTCCATCCTTTCTAAGGTAGGTCAAATGAGGACCCAGTTTATGGGGGCAATAAGCTGACTTTGTATAAATATACAAAAGGATGAAGGCTATTGCTTAACACATTGTAAGCCGCCCTGAGTCTCCGGAGAAGGGCGGCATATAAATCAAATTAAAATCAAAATCAAATTAAAAAGAAAAAAGAAAAAAAAACCAAGCTGAGAGAGCATCAAGGACTCCCACAGTCTTCCTCCTCCTCCTCTAGGCAAACCCCGTCCCTTCAAGCACTGATGATGTTCCCTAGTCAGGTCATGAAACGTTTGCAAGAAAACAGCCCAGCTCAGAGAGCACCAAGGACCCCTCCCCTCTCCACTTCAACCCTGAACTAGGAATATTCTCTTCTATCAGTTTTTCTTCCTGTGTTTCTTGAATTCCCAGTCTAGCCTTCCATCCAGATATTTCTTAGCGTCTCCCTCCAAGAGCTGACCCGGACCAACTCTGCTTAGCATCCAAGACCTGGCAGGATTGTCTGCCACTTGGCTGATCCACCAACAACCAGCCCTGGGGACGGTCGGGAGAGTAGGGGGGGCATTTCTCTTTACAGAAGGGAAACTGAGTCCCTGGGTTTATTGCAACATCTTCTGCCTTATCTGCTTCCGGGTCTCTTTCCTCTTTCACCCGCTTCCCCAGATGTCAGAGTAAATGAGCACGACCGCTCTGCATGTTGCTAAATGCACTCTGGCCCTGTTGCACCGTTCGGACAGATCTGCAGCGAGAAGAGATGAGCTTCTTGGCAAGGAGGGGAAAAACACTCAGCCCCTTTTTCTGAACGAGGAAGGGATGGCGAGGAAGGCTGCTCTCCTGGGAAGGGGCTGTGATTTGGCACCGGCCGTCTCCCTCCTGCCAGGTATCAGGAGGGCGTAAAGTTTGAGTGGTGGACTAAAAGCCTCTACACGGAGACCTCCCCGTGCAATCATTCATTTAGAACTAATGCTTCTCACAATGCAAGAGAATATTTGCAGCTCAGGGCTGAACGGAGAGGTCCTTGGGGTTCTCTGAGCTTGGGGATTTCCATGCAGACATTTCGTTACCAAACTAGGGAACATCATCAGTGCTGGAAGGGAGGGGGGTTTGGGAGGAGGAGTGTCAAAATTTAAGAGTATAGTTTTGTTTCCACTCAGAAACGTCTTCTGGACTTTATGCCTGAAACAGAAAAAAAAAATAAATGAAAATTTGATTTTTAGGTTATGATGATGACGTTAACCTTCTTATCACAGAAAAGGCTAGCATCTCCTGGAAATGCAAAGCAAAGCATTGAGATTGTAACCTTACCTTGTGATTCTGTGGTAGTGAAAAAATAAAGGAAAAAAAGAAGGAAATCAATGTCTTTCCTTTTCTCCTTTGCACTCCTTCTCCTCTTTTCTCTTTTTTTTTCTGAGCTTTGTATTTATAAAAAACCTTCATAAAAATACAAAGAAAGGTTCAGTTTTCTGAGCCAGAACTGGCAATTGGTGCAGGAGAGAAGAATAACAGAGTTGGAAGGGTTCTTGGAGAACATCTAGTCCAACCCCCTACTCGTGCAGGAGACCCTAGACCATTTCAGAGAAATGGCGGTCCAATCTCTTCTTAAAAGCTTCTAGAAATGGAGCACCCACAAAAATTTCTGGTGGCAAGCTGTTCCACTGGTTAATGGTTCTCCCTGTCGGGAACTTCCTCCTTAGTTCTAAGTTGCTTCTCTCCTTGATGAGTTTCCCACCTGTTGCTTCTCATCCTGCCTTCGGCTGTAGAGAAGCAAGAACAGAAGTAGCGAAAACATCAAGGCCTCGACCAGAAAGTAGATCCAAGAACGGAGATGAGATCAAATGTCACACAGAGCTGGATTGTCCACTCTTGTCTTCTAAAACAGGGATCTCCAAACTTAGCTACTTTTAAGACCGGTGGACTTCAACTCCCAGAATTCCCCAGCCAGCTGGCTGGGGAATTCTGGGAGTTGAAGTCCACCGGTCTTAAAGTGGCCATGTTTGGAGACCCCCTGCTCTACAAGATGAGATCTTCTGGTCTTCAGCTTCTTCCCAAGCCTTGGTGTTGGTAACCTTCGCACCCTCTCCGAATATGCAGATGCAATTGACTTCTTGCTGAGGTCAGTGTCTAAATTTATTGACCGCGGGCAGGAATATTGACCCAAGAGGAAGCTGAGGTCAACTGGAGTCCCTCCCGGGGTCATAAATTCTGCTATTGACTCCTGCAACAGAAGTCAATAAAGCAACGGTTAATATAAACATTGTCTTACAAAAATTAATTCCCGGTGACATGGGTGTGTGGCGGGCAGGTTTTCGAGTGAAATATGGAGTGGCATGTCAGTCAAGTCCAAAGAAGGAGGAGAAGATCAGATTAGGGGGGATAATTAAATTGCCCAGGTCGGAAAAAAGGAGACCCAGTCCAATTATGGGTTCGTGGAAAGGGATTACAGTGATGGAGAGACTTGGTTCCCAGATATGCTGACAAGCGGACTCTGTCATAGTATGGGAATGATGTTAGGGAGGAGGAGGAGGAGGAGGAGGAAAAGATGAAGGAGGAGAAGGAAGAAGAGGAAATGAAGGAGGAGACAGAGGAGGAAGAGAAGATGAAGGAAGAGAAGATAGAGGAGAAGATGGAAGAGGAGGAGAAGGAGAAGGAGAGGAGGAGGAGGAGGAGAAGGAGATGGAGTGGAGGAGGAAAAGGAATAAGGAGGAGGAGGAAGAGATAGAGGAGAAGGTGGAGGAGAAGGAGAAGAAGATGAAAGAGAAAGAGAAGGAGGAGGAGGAGGAGAAGGAGAAGGAGAGGAGGAGGAGAAGGAAGGAGGAGGAGGAGGAGAAGGAGGAGGAGGAGGTAGAGAAGGAGGAGGAGGAGAGGAGGAGAAGGAGAAGGAGGAGGAGAAGGAGAAGGAGAAGGAGAAGGAGAAGGAGAAGGAGAAGGAGAAGGAGAAGGAGAAGGAGAAGGAGAAGGAGAGGAGAAGTAGAAGGTTAGGAGGAGGAGAAGGAAGAAGATGGAGGAGGAGGAGGAGGAGAAGGAGAAGGAGAGGAGGAGGAGGAGGAGAAGCAGATAGAGGAGAAGATGAAAGAGAAAGAGAAGGAGAAAGTGAAGGAGAAGGAGAAGGAGAAGGAGGAGGAGGAGAAAGAAGAAGGAGGAGGAGAAGGAGGAGGGGGAGGTAGAGAAGGAGGAGGAGGAGAAAGAAGAAGGAGGAGGAGGAGAAGGAGAAGGAGGAGGGGGGGAGGTAGAGAAGGAGGAAGAGGAGAAGAAGAGGAGGAGGAGGAGAGGAGGAGGAGGAAGAGAAGGAGAAGCAGAAGCAGAAGGAGAAGGAGAAGGAGAAACAACAACATCAACAATGACAACGACAGCAACAACAACAGCAGCAGCAGCAACAACAGCAACAACTTGGTTCCTGGAAAGACCACCTGGCGCCTGGCCGGTGGAGAAGCCATTGCAGTTCCGCTGTCCATGTGTCCAGTGGCTGCTGGGCTTTGAGCGGGCGGCTCCCCCCGTTGATCGCAACCCAGTTCTGGAGGAGGAAACGTCTCCCAACCGATATTTTAAACAGGTCAGTAATTTAAACAATCCAATAATTTAAATTGCTGGTCATAGTTAAGAGCCTCCTGAATTATTCATCGCCTTAATGTTGGTTGAAATTTATATATATATTTCATATCCACTTTTTGGAATTGTCAGGCCAGCAATTTCAGGAGCAGGATTGACATCGGGGAGGCTTCGCAGTGCAATTCTGCTGCCTTGTCTTGGGTTGAACGACAGCCACAGTTCTTTGGAGTCGGCTTGGCACTTTAAGACCTGTGGACTTCTACTCCCAGAATTCCCCCTGCTGTGCTGTGCTGTGCCGGCTGGGGAATTCTGGGAGTTGAAGTCCACCCATCTTCCAGTGGCCCAGGTTGAGAAACACGGCCCTACACCATTGGAGACGTCCTTTCTGGCGTTACGATCTCCGTCTTGGGGGCTCAGTGGGAACCCGGGAAAAGCCCTGCTTGGAACACGGCTTCCTTGGCAACCTCTCTCGCCAGTCCCTGACTTATAACAGTTCATTTAGTGACCGTTCAAAGTTACAACAGGACTGAAAAAGGGGTCACGTCATCAGCGCTAGAAGGGAGTGAAATTTGTGGAGAGGAGGAGGAGGAGGAGGGAGGAGGACTGTGGAGTCCTTGGTGCTCTCTGAGCTTGGTTCTTTTCTTCAGAAGTTTCATTACATAGCTAGGTAGCTTCATCAGTGATGTCACCCTTCCTTCCTTCTTCCTTCCTTCCACCTTTTTTCCTTCCTTCCACCTTCTTTTCTTCCTTCCACCATCCTTCCTTCCTTCCACCTTCTTTCCTTCCTTCCACCCTTCCTTTCTTCCTTCCTTCCTTTTTCTCCATCCTTCCCTCTTCCTCCTTCATTCTTTCCTTCCACCATCTTTCCTTCCTTCCTTCCACCTTCCTTCCTTCCTTCCTTCCTTCCTTCCTTCCTTCCTTCCTTCCTTCCTTCCTTCCTTCCTTCCTCCTTCTTTCCTTCCTTCCTCCTTCCTTCCTCTTTCCTTCCTTCCATCATCCTTCCTTCCTTCCACCTTATTTCTTCCTTCCACTATTCTTCCTTCCTTCCTCCTTTCTTCCCCACTTCCTCCTTCATTCCTTCCTTCCACCTTCCTTCTTCCTTCCTTTCTCCTTCCTTCCTTTTTCTCCATCCTTCCCCCCTTCTTCCTTCATTTCTTCCTTCCACCATCCTTCCTTCCTTTCACCATCCTTCTTTCCTTCCTTTCTTCCTTCTTTTGTTTTTCTCCTTCCTTCCTTCCATCCTTCCTTCCTTTCTTCTTTCCTCCTTCCTTCCACCATCCTTCCTTCCTTCCACTATTCTCTCCTTCCTTCTTTCCTTCCTTCTTTCCTTTTTCTCCTTCATTCCTTCCATCCTTCCATCCTTCCATCCTTCCTTCCTTTCTTCTTTCCTCCTTCCTTCCTTCCTTCCACCTTCTTTCCTTCCTTCCACCATCCTTCCTTCCACTATTCTTCCCTCCTTCCACCTTCCTTCCTCCTTCCTTCCTCTTTCCTTCCTTCCATCATGCTTCCTTCCTTCCCCCTTCCTCCTTCGTTCCTTCCTTCCACCATCCTTCCTTCCTTCACCTTCCTTCTTTCCTTCCTTCCTTCTTTCCATCCATCCTCCCTCCCTCCCTCCCTCCCTCCCTGCCTTCTCTTTGGTGCTCTCTGAGCTTGGTTGTTTTCTTCCAGACGTTTCGTGTCCCCACTAGGTAACCTCATCAGTGTTAGAAGGGAGTTTGCTCTCTCTTTATAAAGTAGTTTGCAGTGCTGGTGTTGGTGAGGATGCCCTTGTGGGTTCCTGGATGAGGTCGTGGTTTCCTGTTAGCTGGTTTGCCCCGGTTTGTAGTTCCTTCAACAGGATATTATTTACTTCTTGATTGGTGGTCTGGTATTAATTAATCATAGTGTTAATTTCAGCCTCGCTGGGTGTAGACAGTTGTAAAGCCATTGTGGCTCGTGTGACTCTGGTTTTGTTAGCAGCCACTCCGGACCTCAGGGCCCACCTGCTTGTGGTGGCCCCATTTTTCTGGAAAGGGGGCAGAACTTCTGAACAAAGCCTCTGGATGTTTAACAAGCAAGAAGAAGCTAGTGGGGAAGAGAGTCAACCAAACTCTGTTTCCTACTAGGGGAATTCTGGGAGCTTTTCACCCATCTTCACGTTGCTCTCAGCTTGAAAAACAGCGCTACAGGGTCTCCTGCTTCAGCAAGGGGTTGGACTAGAAGACCTCCAGGGTCCCTTCCAACTCTGTGATTTTACAGCTCCTCCTCCGCCGTCCATTCGTGCCTTTGCCCGCAGAATGCCCCGGGGTGCCTCCTGGCTGAGACGAGTCCTTGAGGAAGAGGATTTATCATCCTGCTCGCTTACATTTCCTCCCTTCCTCTTTGCAGCCCAGACAGGACCTCATTCCGGAGCAGAGACGCTGGTAACCTGAGCATCTCGCCTAATGCAAGCTGAAACCTCCGTCTGTGCAGAGAGGAAGGATCCGCAACCCCTCACAGCCCCCCCCACCCCCCACCCCCAGGGCCACGTGATCCCGAGCCCTGCACCTCCACTTCCACAACTCAGGATTGACCTATGCAATCAATCAGAACAGAGCTGGAAGAGACCCTGGAGGTCATCTAGTCCAACCCTGTTACCAGTGGTGAAATCTAAAATTCGTTACTACCGGTTCTGTGGGTGTGGCTTGGTGATGGTGTTGGGTAATGGGACTGGGTGGGCGAAGAGGTTGTAAAAAAATGCTTTCCAAAGGCTCTGACGATCCCAGCTGAGTTGCCTGATCGGCAGAGGCTTTTTTTTCTTTTCTTTCAAATGCCTCCAACAATCAGGCAACAAAGCTGGGATCATCAGAGACTTTTAAAAGCTTTTGAGGACCCCAGCTGAGCCGCGCGATCATCAGAGGCTTTTTTCTTTTACTTTTAAAAGCATTTTTTTTTCGACCAAAGAGGTGGTAGAAAAAATGCTTTTAAAAGTAAAAAAAAAAAGCCTCTGATGATTTGAAGGAACCATTTGATGTTCTCGGCAGGTCAGAAAGAGGGACCTTTCACAGGGGCTTAGGCCAGATCAAGCATCTTCCTGGGCAGGTCAGGTGGGGAAACGGTGGGTCTGGAAGCAAAGGGATTTTAAAAATGGGAAATTGTGCTGCCTGGAACTCTTCTCTCACTTCTTCCAGCAAACCCCTTCCAGTTCCATCACACAATCCTTCTTTCGTTGGTCCCACATCACACTGCCTGCACATTGTGGGTGGAGAACGTGGGGGAAAAAAAACCATATTTGCTGAACCGTAGAAAAAAAGACAGTTTGGTGTAGTGGGGAAGGCATCGGACTAGACACTGGGAGTCCGTGAGTTTGATTCCTGCATTTGGCCCAAAGTCCGTTGGGAGGCTTTAGGCCAGTCGCTCCCTCTCAGCCCTCGGAAGGAAGCAATGGCAAATGGCTTCGGAAAAGACTTGCCAAGAAAACTGCAGGAAGTTGTCCATCTGGCAGCTTGCCAGGAGTCAAAAAGTGACTTGAAAAAAGGGAGCCAGATGGGAGTGGTGATGAAAGTGGTGGCCTGGAAACCAGGAGACGGTGAGTCCTACCTTAGCCATGAAGGCCAGCTGGGTGACTGCAGTCCAATCACCAGGAGACGGTGAGTTCTAGTTCTATCTCAGGTATGAAAGCCAGATGAGTGACTTTGGGCCAATCACCAGGAGATGGTGAGTTCTAGTCCCGCATGAAAGTCAGCTGGGTGACTTTGGGCCAATCACCAGGAGATGGTGAGTTCTAGTCCCGCCTTAGGCATGAATGCCAGCTGGGTGACTCTGGGCCAATCACCAGGAGACGGTGAGTTCTAGTCCCCGCCTTAGGCATGAATGCCAGCTGGGTGACTTTGGGCCAATCACCAGGAGACGGTGAGTTCTAGTCCTATCTCAGGTATGAAAGCCAGGTGAGTGACTTTGGGCCAATCACCAGGAGACGGTGAGTTCTAGTCCCGCCTTAGGCATGAAAGCCAGCTGGGTGACTTTGGGCCAATCACCAGGAGATGGTGAGTTCTAGTCCCGCCTTAGGCATGAATGCCAGCTGGGTGACTCTGGGCCAATCACCAGGAGACGGTGAGTTCTAGTCCCGCCTTAGGCATGAATGCCAGCTGGGTGACTTTGGGCCAATCACCAGGAGACGGTGAGTTCTAGTCCCGCCTTAGGCATGAATGCCAGCTGGGTGACTTTGGGCCAATCACCAGGAGACGGTGAGTTCTAGTCCTATCTCAGGTATGAAAGCCAGGTGAGTGACTTTGGGCCAATCACGAGGAGACGGTGAGTTCTAGTCCCGCCTTAGGCATGAATGCCAGCTGGGTGATTTTGAAGCAGGTCCCTCTCTCTCTCAGTCCACAACGTCAGGCTTAGGCAATCAGCTGGGCCGGCCCGTCAATTCCTGTCACCACCAACGGATCAAACTGTCGGCCGATCCGAAATACGCAGATCCTGCATTTGTGGGAAAACCCTGGGAAGCCAAAAGGAAAAAGTTCTTTTGCTGATCCTTGAAATTTCTCCCCTTTGCTTCAGAAGAGCCTGAGCTTGGAAATAAATTACCGGGAGGATGCTTGCAAAATTAGAGCCCTGACTTGGGCTCAAACCCCTCGCCCCACACCTGCGATACCCCGGTGGGGAGCATCCCTGGCGCCCTGCAGCCTCCTCCCCCTCCTTCCCCCTGCCAGCCTCACATTTTCACGTTTGCTCAGGGCCCCCGAAACAACCAAACAGCAAAAAGTTTTTAATATTCCCCGGCATGAATTTTTAATGCCCTCGCTTGCTCTGGTGTCATTACGGGAGCATTTGAGAGAGCGAGCCTCCCTATCAGATAATGTTTCTTTAAAACGAAAGGGAGCAAACCCCCCCCCCCCACTCTTCACCCCCACGGCCTTCGCTTCCCCCATTAAATTACACACCCGTTTCTCCTATTACAGCATCACCGCTTCAGCCATCATCATCGTCGTCGTTGTCGCTGTCATTGTGCTGGCGGTGCAAGTTTGGGGCAAGCTGGGACCACTCTGTGATTTCCTCCTTTCCCCCCCCCCCCACTTCCTTTGGTAGCAACACACAACTAATGGTTATTGAGGTCAGCTGTTCCGCTGGGTGATTTATCTAAATTAGATCTTGGTCCAGGGCTCTGGTCCTCTGAACGTCTTGAGTGGGGCCTTCCCATGGACAGCAGCAGAGGCCGAGAACTCTGGCCCAAAAGAGCAAGAAGAGGCCTCAATCAATCCGTCAGAATAGAACTGGAAGGGACCTTGGAGGTCTTCTAGTCCAGCCCCCTGCTCAACCAAGAGGCCCTATACCCGTGATGGTGAACCACATGTGCCAGAGGTGGCACACAGAACCCTCTCTGTGGGCTTCTGTGCCATTGTCAGCTGCTCTCCTGGTTTCCGGAACATGCATGCATGCTGGCCAGCTGATCTTTGTGCATGCCGGACCCCTGGAAATCCAAAGACCAGCTGGCCAGAGAGCATGTGTGCACCGGCCATCTTGGTCTTCGGGTTTCCGGCACTCCGGCATACACAAAGACCAGCTGGCAGGCAGGCAGACACGTGTCGGAAACCAGAAAACCAAGTATGCAGGCGCACGCAGGCGCCACCTAGCTGGTCTTCGAGGGCTCTGGCCCATGCACAGACCAGCTGGCCAGCACACACATGTGCACCAGCCAGATAGACTTCGAGTTTCCAGGGCACCGGCATGCGTGCACGTTCCGGTTTGGCCATTCAGTGCCGAAAAGTTTCACCATCATTGCTCTATACCATTCCAGACAAGAGGAGAGGGGAGGGGAGGGAAGAGAGGGGAGGGGAGGGGAAGGGGAGGAGGGAGGAAGGCAGCAAAAGAAAGCAGAAAGAAAGAGACAGAGAGAGGAAGGAAGGAAGGAAGCAAGGAAGGGGAAAGAATTAAGGAGAAAAAAGGAAGGAAGGAATAGGAAAGGAAAGGAAGGAGGAGGAGAAGTGAGGGACAAAGCAAAAGAAAGCTGAAAAAAAGAAAAAAGAAAGAAGGAAGGAAGAAAAAGAGTGAGTTAAGGGAAAAAAGGAAGGAAGGAAGGAAGAAAAAAGAAAGAAAGAGAAGGAGAAAAAAGGAAGGAAGGAATAGGAAGGGAAAGGAAGGAGGAGGGGAAGGGAGGAAGAAAGCAAAAGAAAGCTGAAAGAAAAAAGAAAAAAGAAAGAAAAAAGAAAAAGAGTGAGTTAAGGAGAAAAAAGGGAAGGAAGGAAGGAAGGAAGGAAGGAAGGAAGGAAGGAAGGAAGGAAGGAAGGAAGGAAGGAAGGAAGGAAGGAAGGAAGGAAGATATAAGATTCCTGACTTGGGCAGTGGGCTGGACTACTGTAGAAGACCTCCAAGGTCCCTTCCTGCCCTGGGATTGTAAAATGGACTTTCCTAGAGTTAAAAAGAACTGAACTCACTCAGGTTCGGCCACCGCTGATTGCCACGGCCTTCCTCTTCCTCCTCCTCCTCCTCCTCCTCCTAAGAGGAAGGGGCAGAGCAGCGGTGGGGGGGGGATCCCTTGCCAGGCAGAGCAATTTCCAAATGGAGCTGCCTTCCCTCTGGGGTGGTGCCTCTCCCTGGGTGGGAGACGGTCAGCAGCCCCACCCGGCCATCGTCCGGATCTGAAGAGTGCGAGAAACTTTTGATGCCTAAGCTGGTTTGTTGCTGAGTTGGGCAACCGCTGTCTCTTTTATTAATGGCTTTTAATTAGGTTTCTGACTGTGTTTTTAATTTGTTGGGTTTCGTTTTTACTCATTGTTAGCGCTTTTGAGGGCCCTGTGATGGGCAGAAAGTGGAATATTAAGGACCGAAGAAAGGACGGACGAGCCAGCTTTCCCTCCCCATGAAGCTGCATGGGGAAACGCTTAACCGCTGATATGTTGGTTAAGTTTCACCTTCGTTAGTTTTCTGTGGCTGAGCAGGTTGCACAGGTCCCGTCTGCTCCCTTCATTTGTAATCCTCACCTAGGATGGCATTCCTCTACCTGAGCCCTTCCAGGGACACCCCTTCCTAAGGAGGCTGGGAGTTCTAGTCCTGCCTTAAGCGTGAAAGCCAGATGGATGCCTGAGCCCTTCACCCGCAGATTGGGAGCCCTAGTCCTGTTTTAGCCATGAAAGCCACTTGGATGGCTTTGGGCCAGTCTTAGCCCGACCCACCTCATAAAGTTCTTTGTTCTGGTAAAAATAGGAGGAGGCAGGAATATTGGGCATGTCTGCCGCCTAGAGTTATTTGTAAATAATAGAGAGATAAAGATAAAGATGCATATAGAGAGAGAGAGAGATGAGAGAGAGAGAGAAAGAGATATAGATAGATACAGATAAAGATGATATAGAGAGAGGAGAGAGAAAAAGAGATAAGAGAAAGAAAGAGAAAGAAAGAGAGAGAGAGATGATAGATAGATATAGTGGTGAGATTCAGCCAGTTCGAGCCAGTTCGGGCTAATGTAGAGGGAGCGGTTGGATGACCACTGGGTAACCAAGGGCGAACCAGTAGTTAAATTGCTGTCTGGCCTCTCCCCTCTCCACCCTTTCCAGGAATCCCCACGAGTCCCATTTTGGCTCCCAGGTAAGTGCAGGGAAGCCTACTAGGCCCAAAATGGGACGCTGGTGGGGGGGGCAGATTGTCACCTGTCACACACCCTGGCCACGCCCACCATGGCCACCATGGCCACGCCCACCAGGACAGAGAATCAGTTGTTAAATTATTTGAATCTCACCAGATAGATAGAAGATAGATAGAAGATATAGATAGGTAAATGGTAGATATGTTCATGTGTGAGAGAGATTAAAGAGAGAGAGAGAGATAATAGAGATAGATAGATAGATAGATAGATAGATAGATAGATAGATAGATAGATAGATAGACAGATGATAGATAGACAGATAGAGACACCCAGACGTATATTATATATATATATATATATATATATATATATATATATATATATATATATATATATAAAGAGAGAGAGAGAGAGAGAGAGAGAGAGAGAGAGAGAGAGATTATATAAAGATAAATGATAGATGTATGTTTGTGTGTGTGTGAGAGAGATAATAGATAGATGATAGATAGATAGATAGATAGATGATTGATAGATAGATATAGATAGATAGATAGATAGATAGATAGATGATTGATAGATAGATATAGATAGATAGATAGATAGATAGATAGATAGATAGATAGATAGATAGATAGATAGATAGATAGATAGAGATAAATGATGTGTGTGTGTGTGTGTGAGAGAGAGAGAGGTAATAGATGGAATAGATAGATAGACAGACAGAGACAGACAGACAGACAGACAGATAGAGAGAGAGAGAGAGAGAGAGAGAAAGAAGGATAAAGGGGTTCAGCCCCAAGGGTGGGAAATATGTGTCCCCCCCCTCACCCCCCAAATCTGCTGTTGGGGGGGAGGGGCTCGGCTGACTGCCTCAATGGTCTTTTCCCATCGTTCTGCCTCCCCGATCAGACAATCTCTTTCTGACACACTTTAGTGATCAAAAACTTAATTAAAAATTTTCCCCTCCTTTATTTATGTTCCAGTGGCTTATACCAGCGCTGCCCGTAGACTCCGCCTGTAATATTTCCCCCCTTCGCAGCTGAAAATGATCTTCCATCTTGCCTGTCAGCTGGTTTATGAGCAATCAATTGTTCATGGCGAGCCCCTCCTGGGTTTCCCAATAACACACCTGGAGGGAGGGACTGGCGTTCATTCCAACATCCAGGCCATCTGTGGCTGATTAGGAGCAATAATTATTCATTAATAGCGCCTTCAAGCATAATTAAGGAAACAGGAGCATGTAATGAGCGGAGGAGAGCGGAGTTGGTGCCGACAGCCAAAGTATCATCCCACCAGGGGAAAATTGAATTCTTCTGCAAAGTAAAGGGCAGGATCTCAAGAGGTTCTCCAGATGTTTGCAAGCCCTCATGAAGAACTGACCTGATCTCACCCAGGCCGAAGCCTCTTCTACCCGTGAGTTGAGGAATCAGGTAGCTGGACCTTGACCAAACCTGTTGTGAGACTCCTATTTCATGGTCCCAAACCACCTCTTGCTTCTGATCTAAGGGCAAAGACTGCTGGATTTATAGATTTATTTATTTATTTCAATTTATAAACCGCCCTTCTCCTTGCGGACTCAGGGCGGTGAACAGCCAGAATAAAACATGGTATACAAAAGTTAAAAAACAATTAAAAATTATTAAATATTTTCAGCCAACAATTAAAACAATCCAATTTAAAATCAATTTCAACTAAAAATAGAGGATGGGATCAAGCCAGCCCGGCTAGATGGAACAAATAGGTTTTAAGGGCCCGCCGAAAGGTCCGGAGATCTGGAATCCTGCGTATCTCCGGGGGTAGGTCATTCCAGAGGGCGGGCGCTGCCACAGAGAAGGGTCTCCCCCTGGGGGTCGCCGGCCAACACTTTTTGGCCGACGGCACTCTGAGGAGTCCCTCTCTGTGCAAGCGTACTGGCCGGTGGGAGGCTGTTGGCGGCAGAAGGCGGTCCCGCAAATACCCAGGTCCTAAGCCATGGAGCGCTTTAAAGATGGTCACCAACACCTTGAAGCGCACCCAGAAGACCACCAGGAGCCAGTGCAGCTCGCGCAGGAGAGGTGTCATATGGGAGCGCCACGTCGCTCCCATAATTCCCCGCGTGGCCGCATTCTGGACCAGTTGGAGCCTCCGGGTGCACCTCAAGGGGAGCCCCATGTAGATAGAATTGCAGTAGTCCAGGCGGGAAGTCACGAGAGCGTGAGTGACTGTGTGTAGGGAGTCCCGATCTAGAAAGGGACGCAACTGGCGTATCAGGCGAACCTGATGAAAAGCCCCCCTGGCCACGGCCATCATGTGTTCTTCTAAAGACAGCCGTGCGTCCAGGAGGACGCCCAAGTTGCGAGCCCTCTCCGTGGGGGCCAATGTCTTGCCCCCAATAGTCAGCGATGGCGTCAGCTGGCTATATCGGGACAGATATAGAGAGAGATAGATAGATAGATAGATAGATAGATAGATAGATAGATAGATAGATAGATAGATAGATGAGAATGTTTGTAGCTTAGAGCTGAAATGAGGGGTCCTTGGTGCCCTCTGAGCTTGGTGATTTTCTTTCAGATGTTTCATGACCCAACTAGGTAACATCAGAGAGGAGGAGGAGGAGGAGGTGTCAGTCCTGGAAGCCATCTTTTACTTTGGATCTCAAGGGCTACCACATTTAGTGCTGTGAGAAACTGGGAGTCGGGATTGTATGGAGTGGAAAGATACCTAGCCATAATAACATTCTTTTTGCTGAGAGTCAAGGACATCCTGCCCTGCACCTGGAGTGGTGTGACTGAGAGGCATCTCCAGTTGGGACGGTGCATTGATTGGAGCATGTGATGGACATGTGGGTGCAACGGAAGGGACTTGGACTTTCTTTTGGGTGGGGAAAACCTGGAAGCTTTCAGATTCGGCGTTTCCCAGGTGTGCCAATATTGACATCTCTGATAAAATGGAACTTGGAGGAACTTCTGGCCTTGGAGTCTTCTTTCGTTGGGGGTTTTCCTTGGAACCCTGACAGGAGGAGGAGTGTGGTGTCCTTAGTGCCTTCTGAGCTTAGTGGTTTTCTTGCAGACTAGGTAACATGGGAGGAGGAGGAGGAGGAGGAGGAGGAGGAGTGGGTGTTCTGCCCCAGCTCTGGATTCCCAAGGATTGTGACACACACCAATGGTCCTTATCAAAGTTATAATGTACCAAGAATAAACGAAGTCCAGCAAAGGTTGGCAAAGATACGATAAGACACTCACTCTTCAAAAACGCTCTGTAATAATTACACGTTGTTTTCAGCAAGAAATTACTAACTGCGTGCGACTTAAATAGGCTAAGGGAGTGTGCAATTATCCTCAAACCTTACTCTCGAGGAGACCTCCTCCTCCGCCTCCTGAGGAGCCACTCCTGCCTTTTGGCAGCCCTGCGTGCTCGAGCATTGAGGAGAGGCTCCTTCACTTCACTCTCTCCACTTGAAGGAGCCTCTGGAGGTTCTGAAAGCCCTGGCTGAGTCTCTGCCTCTGGCACCACATCCTCTTCAGCCTCCTCGCTGTCCGACGCAAGCACCAGCTGCGCAGGCTGCTGGCGCAATCCCACACCAGCCTCCTCGTCGTCAGGCTCAGCCACGATCCGCGCAGGCCTCTGACGGGCCATAACAGTGGGGTGCTTGGTGCTCTCCGAGTTTGATAGTTTTCTTCCAGACATTTCTTTACCCAATTAGGTAACCTGAGTGCTAGAAGAGAGTGTGGCCTCCTCCTCCTCTCTGTTGGGTCATGAAACATCTGAAAGAAAACCACCAAGCTCAGAGGGCACCAAACCAGTTTGAGGGTTTGACTCCTTCCAAGGTGGCTCAGTGGCTAAAACAGTGAGCTTGTTGATCAGAATGGTTGGCAGTTCGACGGTTCAAATCCCTAGTACAGGTCTGCGTGAGTAGGGGGTTAGACTAGATCAGGGGTCTCCAATCTTGGCAAACTTACCAAGAGCCTTGGTGGTGCAGCAGACTAAGTGCTGTTAGGTAGCACTTAGCTGCCAGCTGCCTGCAATTAGTGCGAGTTCAAATCTCACCAGGCTCAAGGTTGACTCAGCCT
The DNA here is from genome assembly GCA_038048745.1 of Coluber constrictor foxii. Lineage (NCBI taxonomy): Eukaryota > Metazoa > Chordata > Lepidosauria > Squamata > Colubridae > Coluber > Coluber constrictor. The sequence goes on from CM075960.1 coordinate 212,092,748, forward strand.
TCCATCCTTCCGAGGTAGATAAACTGAGGACCCAGTTTGTGGGGGCAATAAGCTGACTTTGTAGAAACACCGCTTATGGGGGGCCGAAAGCCCTACTAAGCAGGTATATACAAAAGAATGAAGGCTATTGCTATAAGTGCATTGTAAGCTGCCCTGAGTCTCCGGAGAAGGACAGCATATAAATTGAACAAATAAATAAATAAATAAATAAATAATAAATAAATAAACTTTAAACCTGGCAGACTTCAACTCCCAGAATTCCCCAGCCAGTTTTATTATTATTATTATTATTAATTAGATTTATATGCCGTCCTTCTCTGAAGACTCCGGTAGGTTTACAATGCGTTAAGCAATAGCCTTCATACTTCATATATTTGTATAAATATATACAAATTTATACAAAGTCAGCTTATTGCCCCCACAAACTGGGTCCTCAATTTACCTACCTTAGAAAGGATGGAAGGCTGAGTCAACCTTGAGCCTGGGGAGATTCGAACTTACAGTAATTGCAGGCAGCTGAATGTTCTCCTTCCTTCCTTCCTTCCTTCCTTCCTTCCTTCCTTCCTTCCTTCCTTCCTTCCTTCCTTCCTTCCTTCCTTCCTTTCTTTTTTTAATTTGATTTATATGCCGCCCTTCTCCGGAGACTCAGGGCGGCTTACAATGCGTTAAGCCACAGCCTCCATACTTTTGTATATTTTATACAAAGTCAGCTTATTGCCCTCACAAACTGGGTCCTCAATTGACCTACCTTAGAAAGGATGGAAGGCTGAGTCGACCCTGAGCCTGGTGAGATTCAAACTTAAAGTAATTGCAGACAGCTGACTGTTAATAACAGGCTTTAGTCTGCTGAGCTATCCAGGCTCCTTTTTTTGCTGAAGTCTGCCAGGCTTAAAGTTGCCAAAGTTGGAGACTTCTGGACTAGATGACCTCCAAGGTCCCTTCCAACTGTGTTACTGTTAGTTACAGTACAGGATCCTTCTACTCCTAACAGGCCCTTCTCTTTAGCTGATCAAAGAGATCGGGAGAATTGACTGAGCTGACACAAAAACCAACTCCATAAAGCTATTACCCAACGCTGGGCCTGGGATCTCCCGCGGAGGATCCCAACAGAGCTGTGATTGTTCCCGGGGTCCAAGGTCTCCTTGGTGGACCTTCTCCTGCCCTCCATCCTGCCGAGGTGGTGGAGCTGGGCTTAGAGCAGGTCTCCCGCTGAACTTCCCTTGTTAGGGATTAAATATATCGGGGTGTGGAAAACTCTGTGACTGTCAGCTCCGGGCAGAGCTGTCAAGGAAAAGCTCTGGAGGTGGAATAAAAATAATAGATAAATCATTCCGTGACGGGAGTCGAGTGGATTCTTTCTCGGGTGTTTATTTATCACCAGGTTGCTAGTCCCAGAGGCTCAGGGAGAGGAAGGAAGGGCAATTACAGACCGGGGTTGATGGATGAAGCTTCGGGAAGGAAGGTTGGTGTGTTTGTCGCTCTGTGTGTGTGTGTGTGTGTGTGACGCTACACCAAGGCTGGCTCCAGAATTCTGGGAGCTGAAGTCCACAGGTTGTACAATCGCCATAGTTGTCCGCCTTTGAATCAGAATCAGAACAGAGGAGGAAGAGACTCTAGACCATTTCAGACAAGTGGCTGCTCCAGTCTTCTCTTAAAAACCTCAGTGATGGAGCACCCATCATTTCTAGTGGCAAGCCGTTCCACTGGTTCATTCTCCTCCTTGTTGGGAAGTTTCTCCTTAATTCCAGGTTGCTTCTGTCTTTGATTAGTTTCCATCCTTTGTTCCTTGTTTCGCCTTCTGGTGCTTTGGAGAATAGGTGGACCCTCTCCTCTCCGGGGCAGCAGCCCCTGAAATATTGGGACTTGATCTCATGTCACCCCTAGGCCTCCTCTTCTGAACTTTTACAGAATACAGAATGACCGTGTTGGAAGGGACTTTGACGGACTTCTAGTCCAACCCCTGCTCAACCAGGAAACCCTCTTCCAGACAGGTGATTGTCCAGTATTTTCTTTAAAACTTCCAATGATTGAGCACCTGTGACTTCTGAAGGCAACTTCTGTTCCACTGGTGACGGTTCTCACTGTTAATTGTTCATTGTTTTCACTGTTGTGAGAACTCAACTACAATAGTTCTCAACTTACAAGACTCAACTTAACAATCATTCATTTAGTGACCTTCCTTTCTTCCTGCCTGCCTGCCTGCCTGCCTTTCTTCTTTTCTTTTCCCTTCCCTCCGTCTTCCCTAGTCCTTCCTTCCTTCCAATCTTCCTTCCCTTCCCCTTCCCCTTCCCCTTCTCCTTCTCCTTCCCCTCCCCTAATCCTTTCTCCTTTCTCCTTCCTCCCTCCCTCGCTCCCCCTTCCTTCCTTCCCTCCCCCCTCCTTCCTTCCAATCTTCCTTCCCTTCCCCTTCCCCTCCCCTAATCCTTTCTCCTTCCTCCCTCCCTCGCTCCCCCTTCCTTCCTTCCTTCCCTTCCTCTGTCCCTCCCTCTTCCTTCCTTCCTTCCCTCCCTCCCTCCTTCCTTCATTCCTTCCTATCTTCCCCCTCCCCCTTCCTCTCCCCTAATCCTTTCTCCTTCCTCCCTCTCTCACTCCCCTTTCCTTCCTTCCCTTCCTCCCTCTTCCTCCCTCCCTTCCCTTCCTCCCTCCCTCTTCCTTCCTTCCTTCCATCTCTCCCTCCCTCCTTCCTTCCTTCCAATCTTCCTTCCCTTCCCCTCCCCTAATCCTTTCTCTTTCCTCCCTCTCTCGCTCCCCTTCCCTTCCTCCCTCCCTCCCTCCCTCCTTTCTTCCTTCCTTCCAATCTTCCTTCCCTTCCCCTTCCCCTTCCCCTTCCCCTCCCCTAATCCTTTCTCCTTCCTCCCTCTCTCACTCCCCTTTCCTTCCTTCCCTTCCTCCCTCCCTCTTCCTTCCTTCCTTCCTTCTCTCCCTCCCTCCTTCCTTCCTTCCTTCCTTCCTTCCTTCCAATCTTCCTTCCCTTCCCCTCCCCTAATCCTTTCTCTTTCCTTCCTCTCTCGCTCCCCTTCCCTCCCTCCCTCCCTCCCTCTCTCCTTCCTTCCTTCCTTCCTTCCAATCTTCCTTCCCTTCCCCTTCCCCTTCCCCTTCCCCTTCCCCTTCCCCTTCCCCTTCCCCTCCCCTAATCCTTTCTCCTTCCTCCCTCTCTCACTCCCCTTTCCTTCCTTCCCTTCCTCCCTCCCTCCTTCCTTCCTTCCAATCTTCCTTCCCTTCCTCTTCCCTAATCCTTTCTCCTTCCTCCCTCCCTTCTCTCCCTCCCTCCCTCCTGCAACATCTTGCCTGCCCTCCTAACGGTTCCCTGCCCAGAGAAACAGGCCAGGCTCATCCCCAAAAGCTTTCCTTCCATCAACTACAGAAGTCTCTTTAAAAAAGGAAAAAACTCCTTCCCTAAAGAAAATGGCACCTGAGCTTTTTAAAAGCCTATCAAAAGCCCCTTTGGGGCGAATCTTTGGACACCCCCTCCTTCAGTGTCAGAGCCTGGGCAGTGGGGCACCCCTGTTGGCCCACCTTGGGCCCCTCCCTGAACCCAAGCCTGGCTGGTTCCTTGCCCCCCCTCCCGTCTCTTTTCAGGGGCATCTGTGTGTGGCTGGCAGTTTCTGGGTCAGGGACTGCCGTGTTGTTCACACACACACACACACACACACAGAGCGCCTGATCTCCCTGGCGCTGCTGCTTGTCAGCACAAATTCCGCCTGCCCCCGAATCGCGGCGTCAGCAGAAAGAGCCTCAGCGCAACTGATAACAAGATGTTGTGTTCCCAGAGGGAGGCAGGCGTGGGGCATCCGCGTTGTCCTTCCCTAAGTCTGCACCACAACCGTGTGTCGTTGTCATGCTTGTTATTCCATTTAACACGCTGGCAGGGCAGACTCCCTGCCCTCTCCTGAGCTGTTCTGAGCCGGCTCCCAGCCTTGGAAGATCCTGGGGTGGGGTGTGTGGGTGTGATCAGGATCCGTTGCCCAGATGGAGCCGGTGGGCCAGTCGGAGCTCTGCCTGGAGGGGGAGAATCCTCCTTTGAGGGGTTCAAGTCCTCCTCACCCCTTTTGGACCACTGCAAGGAGTCTGACGATGAAGAAGATGATGTTCCCCATTCAGTTGTGTCCAACCCTTGGCGATTCTAAGGGCCACATCTTTCACTGCTTCTATGAGTCACTTTACACACTGGCTGATGTCAGCTTTGATCACATCCGTCTTCTACCATCTTCTTTGGTGATCTGTCCAAAAGGGGCTTTTTCAGGAGGCAACTGGGCTTCCTGGTTTTTCTTTGAAGACATTTTGCTTCTCCTCCAAGAAGCTTCTTCAGTTCTGACCGGATGGTGGGGAACGGAAGGATTGATACTCCTTGCAGACAAAGCTGATCGTTTGCATCTTTTTAGAGAGCCATTGAGGCCACCTGGAGGTTTTCCTGTATCCTCAGGGTCACCTGAGTGGTGCTAATGGCATGAAATTGAAAGCTTTGACACTGAGGTCTGCAATTTTTCTGGAAATCCGTTCATATTCCAACACCATTCGAAGGGTGTCCATGCCAAAGCGCATGGCTAAAAGCAGGGGTGAAATCCAGCAGTCTCTTTCTTCGTTACGACTTTGAACTAAATGAACTGGTGTTCAGTGGAGGACTAGCTGTTCCCAAGGTTGGAGACCAGAGGTGAAATCCAGCAGGATCTGACAGGTTCTGGAGAACCCGTAGCGGAAATTTTGAGTAGTTCAGAGAACCGGCAAATACCACCTCTGGCTGGCCCCAGAAAATGGAGATTTTGCAATATCCTTCCCCTGCAACGCCCACCAAGCCCACCAAGCCACGCCCACAGAACTGGTAGTAAAAAAAATTGGATTTACCACTGGCTAAAACTCTGTAGAGATTCTCCGTCATTCAAGTCACGATTGTCCCAAAGGGGCTTTTTCAGGAGGCAACTGGATTTTCTGGTTTTTCTTTGAAAAATCACATTTTGCTTCTTACCCAAGAAGCTTCTTCAGCTCTGGCCGGATAATGGGGAATGGAAAGATTTATATCATTTGCATTTTTGTCCATCAGGACAAGATTCAGTAGTCCATCTGCATTTAAAAGAGACAGGCCACACTTTCAAAGACAGCAAATCCACATTTCGAACAGAGAGGAACCCTGGTTTAAAAGTGGGGTCAAAGAGGCCATCTGTGTCCAAATTGAACAGACCTCCCTCTATTAGGAAATGGTTATTTTGTCTAACTAGTTGGTCAGTCAATATATAAGCCAACAATGTAGGTCTGCAGTCAGAAAGATATTATATTGCTTTAAGACTGTATTGTATCATCCTGTATCCTGATTGGCTAAGCTCTGTAGCCAATGTACTTAAGGGAAGTCAGGATCATGGCTTCTGTGGATACTACACCATTTTACCTGCTTATTTGCTTGTAACTCTCTACTTGGTCTCTCTGCACGATCACTGTTTGATCATAGCTACGTGTTGCTTTCTACTATTTATTGAATGTTTTGATATTGAACTTGTTCCTGTTTTGAAACTCAAGAAGAACTTCTTTTATTGTGTATGACTACAACTGGTAAGAAGACTTTGTACTTGAAATATCCCTGGATTGATCTTTTAACTCTCGTCTTATCTGTCTATGACTTGGATTGTTTTTGGACTTTGCTTTTACTTTTCCTAAAAGTAAAAGACTACAACAACTCAGTGTGTTTGTATGTTGACTGTGATTGTTCACAACCACTCCCAGTCACTTTTCATGCATTTACTCAAAGGGTACTCTGCTCAATAACCCACAACATCGGTTATGAGCCAAGAATATCCTTAACACCCCCAACAGAGGGAGGCAATATGCTGACTCTGTAAACCGCTTAGAGAGGGCTGTAAAGCACTGTAAAGCGGTATATAAGTCTAAGGGCTATGGCTATTGAATGTACACTAATCAGCATACATTAAAGTGAAATCTCGTTGCATACGGCTCTCAAAGGGTCACCCCCTCCAATGAACACTACATAATATAACAGAATAAATAAATATACACAGATAAATGCAGAGTCTACTTCAGATGTATACCTGTTCATGGCGAGAAAAACTTGAGCTAAGAAAGAAACTTCCTTTCTAACATCTCCCATTCCTGCTTGTCCCAGCAAGTGATTCTGCTAATCGGCTGGCACTTATTCCAGATTCAATTGGATCACATTAATTCTAAATTGCGGCACCCGGCTATTAAGAGCCGAGATTGTCTTTTTAGCGAAGAAGTTGATTATTCACGGGGTTTATTGAGGCTTCCGCCGTTCCTCGGTGACCAGAGCGCGTATCGATTATTTACTTGTTAACCTTCATTAAATATGGTTTTAATAAGCAAATTGGTGGCTAATCAAGCTGAGATTGCAGGCTTGTTAAAGAGGCATTAAAAAAAAAAGAGCTTAGTTAAGAGCAGCGATTTGAAGAGGCTCCGTTTTGACAGAGTGGGAAAAGGAAGCCTGCCTTTGATTTGCTTGATTTTTTTTTTCATTTTTACTTATTCAACTTTTTTTTAATTGATTAAAATTATTTCAGCAGGCCATTGGTAGAGGGGGAGGGCTCAGATTGGGACGTGTGCTGCTCACTCATCAGCAATCACACCTCTGTGTGCAAAAGTGCAGGTGTGAGGGTGCAAGAAACATTCCTCCCAAAAGAAAAGAAAAATATCAGCAATTCTTTGAAGATGGCTTTCTCCAGCGGTTGGTGGAGTTTATAGAGATCAAGTCCACCCCTACCAGTAACCAAGAGCCACGTTTAGGATTGGGGTGTATGTGAGGGCCACCGTGGGCAGGCAATCCTGCAAGCGAGGAGTCTCTGGGTCACACGCAGAGTACCCTGGATTTCTCCTTCAGTTAAAGAAAAATAACCAGCTATTTCCCAGGCTTCAGTTTTGCAGATCCTGCCGCAAACTGCACGAAACGGGTTTGCAGCTGCCAGGTAGGTCAAAAAAGTCAAAATGGCTGATCAGGGGACTGGAGGCTAAAACATAAGATGAACGGTTGCAGGAACTGGGCCTGGCTAGTCTAGTGGAGAGAAGGACCAGGGGAGACATGAGACCAATGTTCCAATATTTGAGGGGCTGCCCCAGAGAGGAGGAAGGCGGTCAAGCTATTTTCCAAAGCACCCGAAGGCCAGACAAGGAATCATGGATGGAAATTGACCAGGGAGAGATCCAACCTGGAAATGAGGAGGAATTTTCTGACAGGGAGAACAATCAACCCATGGAAAAAAGTTGCCTTCGGAAGTTGTGGGAGCTTCATCCCTGGAAGCTTTGAAGAAGAGACTGGACTGCCATCTGTCAGAAAGGATGTAGGGTCTCTATTTGGGCGGAGAGGATGGACTAGAAGACCTCCAAGGTCCCTTCCAACTCTGTCCTTCTGCCAGCTCTCAAGCCAAGCCCTTTGCTTGGGGCCATGAAGAATTTCCTCACCCCCATCCCCAAAAACCCCTGGGATCTTGCAAACCTCCTCCCTCTGTCTGGGTGGCAGCTCAGCCTGCCAACCTGCCAATTCTTCTCCTTAACTTCTCCGGTTAATAATTCAAAGGAGGCTTTTCAAATATGATGGATGAGGAACACAGACTGGCAGGCAGGCCCCCTGCAACCCAGAGAGGTTTCTTTTCCCCACCACCACCACCCACCCCAATCATCCCAACCCAGCAGCTGCCCAGCACCCTCCCTCTCTGCCCCCAGCTCGTCCCGCCCCACCCCAGTGCCCCGTCTTAAGATTTACGGGGCAGACTTGCATTAGGAGGCCGGTGACTTATCGAGCTGTCAGAAGGAGCGTTTTAAGGCAGAATTATATAGGAGAGGGAAAAGATTTTTACCAAATTAATGAAAAATCAATCTGGCCTCAAAAATCCATTAATGGTCATAATGCACTGGTTACAGATAGAGATAAAATGCAGAATCCAATCGGGCCTGTTAAATATTCCTTATGCGATGGGGCAGCTGATCTATAACTCATTCGGCGCTTGCTGCTGGTCAGGGAGGAAGAGGATGGTCGTATTTATTTTGGAAAAGGACAGGTCAACCTTCTCCTTCGTCCTATATTTCTTAGAATCCTAGAGCTGAAGGGGCCTTCAAGTCCAACTATGTTAAAACATAGAAAGAACCGTTGCAGGAATCGGGTATGTCTAACCTAGTGAAAAGGAGGACTAGAGAGACATGATAGCAATGTTCCAATATTTGAGGGACTGCCATAAACAAGAGAGGGCCGAATTATTCTCCAAAGCCCCTGAGGGCAGGACAAGAAGCAATGGGTGGAAACTAATCAAGGAGAGAAGCAACCAGGAATTAAGGAGAAATTTCCTGACAGCGAGAACAATGAATCAACGGAACAACTTGCTTCCAGAAGTTGTGGTTGCTCAAACACTGGAAGTTTTTAAGAAGAGGCTGGATAACCATTTGTCTGAAGTGGTGTAGGGTTTCCTGCCTAAGCAGGGGGTTGGACTAGAAGACCTCCGAGGTCCCTTCCAAACTCTGTTATTCTATTCTAACTCCCTGCCGAAGGCAGAAGTCCTATTCTGTCCCAGAAAACAGTTGTCCAATCTTTCCTTGAAGACCTCCAGTTGTTGGATGCTGGATGGAAACTGGATGCAGTACTCTAGGTGTGAGGGATCTCACGAAGATCGATGGTTCATTGAGGGCACATCCTGTTGTGGCCCCGTCCTCTGAGCCTATCCCATTGGAGGAAGGAAGCTCTGAGCATGAGGAAGAGGAGCCAGCCAGATCTCCCAGCCCCCCCCCCCCTCTGGCACCGTCTCAGGTGCCAGCTGAAAGAGAGCAAAGTAGTGGGGAAACAGGTGTCTCAGATGAGAGTGAGGGAGAGACGTCATTCCTGGACGCACGCCAAAGAAGGCGAGATAAACGCTTACTGCAGCTGCGGAGACGCATGAGGGAATAGACCTGAGTCACTGGACTTGAGTCACAGGACCAATGAGTCACTGGACCACACCCCAGAAACTATATAAGAGAGGGTGGTGGTCAATGATCCCTGTGACGAACAATAACTCAATCTGGTAGTCATTGGAGCTAAAAGAACGGATTTTGGCAAAGCTACGTATGTGATTTTCTTTCTGTGAACAATTAAAGCACTTGGCAGACGGTGTGCATATCGCTGCCAAGTTGGAGATAAGAACTGTGGTGTGTGCCAAGTGCTTCTTTAACCCTCAACTGGCTGTGTTTTTGTGGGTGTATGTAGAGGGGGACAGATCACATCCAAGAAAAGTCAGCACGCAAGGATGCAATCAAATTAAGTCTTTATTTAGAAGTAAAAGTAGAGTAAAGTGAGTTCCCTGGCACGAAGGCATCCCTGCCTGGATTGAGCCCATGGTTCAGTCCTGTAGGAAGTTAGAACAAGAGAATAAGATCAGCCCCTGTGCAGGGGTTCTTATAGGGGCACCTGGCCCCTCCCTCACCAACATGTGAGGGGGCCGGAGGGGCATTCACTCTCCCCAATGGGGCTGCAGGGGCCGGAGGCCCTTGACCCACCAATGGGATCAAAAGTCCCTCTTTGCTCCCATCTGGTGGCCTTTTAAGTAACTGCCATGGCTGGCACAAAATATCTAACACTAGGTGTGGTTTTACTAACCCAAAGATGATTAGGGAACCGAAGGATAAAACATATTTATTTATTTATTTATTGGTTCAATTTATATGCCACCCTTCTCCAGAGACTCAGGGCGGCTTACAATGCGTTAAGCAATAGTCTTCATACTTTTGTATATACCTGCTTAGTAGGGCTTTTGCTCCCCCCCCCCAAAGCGGTGTTCTTTTTTTATACAAAGTCAGCTTATTGCCCCCACAATCCGGGTCCTCATTTTACCTACCTTGAAAGAATGGAAGGCCGAGTCAACCTTGAGCCTGGTGAGATTCAAACTTGCAGTAATTGCAGGCAGCTGGCAGCTAAGTGCTACTTTTTAACAGCACTTTAGTCCGCTGCTCCACCAAGGAAAATGAAGAACAATTGTGGGGACTGGGCATGGCTAGTCTAGAGAAAAGAAGGAGTAGGGGTGACATGAGAGCATCCTCCAATATTTGAGGGTCTGCCCCAAAGAAGAGGGGGAGTCAAGCTATTCTCCAAAGCCCCTGAGGGCAGGACAAGAAGCAACGGATTGAAACTTATTTTATTTTGTTTCCTGATTGCTTATTTGTTCCCTATGACTATCATTAAGTGTTGTACCTTATGATTCTTGATGAACGTATCTTTTCTTTTATGTACCCTGAGAGCTTAGGCACCGAGACAAATTCCTTGTGTGTCCAATCACACTTGGCCAATAAAGAATTATATTCTATTCTATTCTTATCAAGGAGAGAAGCAACTCGGGAAATATGGAGAAATTTCCTGACGGTGAGAACAATTAACCAGTTAATTAACCATTAATTAACAATTAAACAATTCACAATTAACTTGCCACCCAAAGTTGTGGGTGCTGTAACACTGGAAGTTTTAAAGAAGAGATTGGACAATTGTTTGTTTGAAATGGTATAGGGTTTCCTGCCTAAGCAGGGGGTTGGACTAGAGGACCTCCAAGATCCCTTCCAACTCTATTCTGATTCCTTTGCAATGTAAGACAGAACCTCTAGTTGGAGAAAAAGGATTTTTCCTGGCTGTAAGAACCAACCTAATAAATGGTTTGATATATGGCCAAATGAATGTATTCAACCAACCATTTCAAACGCTACAGTAACTCTGGGTGAACTGAACCCACCGGGGGAAACGGCACCTTCTCCGTTTAAAATTGTAAATAATATTGTCAGTTTCCATTTGGAACGGACTCGGTTGCCAGCCTCCCAATCATGACTTGATTTAAAGGCTGAGGAGACCCCGAAAAAACCTTACTCCCTTCCTCAATCTCTACTACAGGTGATGAACAGGATTAGCAAACCGACACCGTGGGGGCAATACAGAGAGTTCTTGACGTACGACCACAATGGAGCTCAACATTTCTGTTGTTAAATGAGACATTTGTTACCCGTTTTATGACCTTTCTTGACACTGTCATTAAGTGAGTCACTGCAGTTGTGAAATTAGTCCCACAGATGCTAAGTGAATCTGGCTCCCCTATTGATTTGGCCTGTCAGAAGGTCACAAAAATGGGATCACGTGACCCCAGGACACAGTGACCGTCATAAATATGAATCCGTTGACAAGGGTCTGAATTTTGATGACGTGACCACGAGCATGGTCATAAGTCATCGGTCACTTTTTTCAGTGCCACTGTAAGTCGAGGAGTACCCGTATTGCAAGATGCCACTACAGCGCACAGTTTATATCCCATCAGAGGTGAATATTTTTTATGAATTACAGGTGGTCCTCAACATACGACCGTTTGTTTAGTGACCATTTGAAGTTACAATAATCAAATAAACAAATGGAAATATCTGTTAAAATTTGCTGTTATCATATCAAACTGAATAATAAGGGAAAAAATACAGAGTTTTGTTAAGGGCGTGATGATAAAACATTAAAGTTGAAAAGAAACAGTACATATCTGAAAAGTGACACCGTAAGCCAAAATCCTTCTGTTACATAGGCAGTCGTCATACAATCTTTTGGCCTTTTTAGGAAAAAAAAGTAATTCTCATTTTGCAGCATTGGCTTTAATGGGCGGCATATACATTTAGTAAGTAATTATTTAGGAAAGGTCTTTGCGGAAGTTAAATCATTGCTTGCCAAATGGAAAAGCGATTTCCCCCCACACCCCATTTTAACTTTTAATGAATGATCATTTGTAGAGTGACCGCACACACAAAGGTTGAGGATGTATGTGGTCATTTTATTATCTTACATAGTGTAAGACAATATGAAAGTAACAAACTTTCAAACATAGTGTAAGACAATATGAAAGTAACAAACTATATAATGATATAGTTTGTTACTTTCAAGTTACAACGTACCTGGCAGCATATCATCGGCTCACAGAATCTTCCAGGTAACTAGAATCTTTGGTTAACCATTGCTTGCTTAAGCACTTATAATGTTAGACTTTAATTAAAGTCTAATATCCCATTTCCTCTCCTCCTGTTTACGGACTTAGGGTTTTATTTACTAATGCCAAATCCTGCCTACGTGCAAGTAACTTTCCTTTTCTGAGGTTTGCCATCCAAGATAGGAAAATTCCTGCCCAAATGCAGACTGCAGACTCCTACATTCATTTTCTTTAAGAATTGAAAAAAAATTAAACTGAAACAATTCTTTTAAGAATTAGATTCCGGAACCAAGGGAAGAAATCTCTGTGCCTTAAGCTCATCTTTTTCTGACAGAATTTCCATGTGAGGAGTAAACACAGGAAGTGCTTGAATTACAATCACAATCGAGCCCCAAATTTCTGTTGTTAAGTGAAACATTTGTTAAGTGAATTTCACTCCATTTTTATGACCTTTCTTGTCTCAGTTAAGTGAATCACTACAGTTTTAAGTTAGTAACCAGGTTGTTAAGTGAAACTAGACAGCCACTTATCTGAAATAGTATATAGGATTTCCTGCTTGAGCAGGGGGCTGGACTAGAAGACCTCCAAGGTCCCTTCCAGCTCTATTCTATTCTATTCATTCATCTGTCCCCAACTTGGTTCTGTTGATCTTCCAATGGTGCATCCATTGTTGCTATAACTGAGTCTATTCACCTTGGCGGTCTTCCTTTTCTAGTAAAACTGAGTTCAGGGGAACTCAAAGGAACTTCTACTTTAGTATCAATTTCACAGCCGGCCAATCTGGTTGGAATAAAAGCCATCCTTCCTTCCTCACTCTCATGATGGACCTGAGGTGTTATTTCCTCGGCAAGAATATCCACAGCGATGAGAACGACATTTGTCGAATGAGGCATGCTGTTTGTGCTTCAAAAAGGATTCAAAAACGGTATGTGAGAACACAGCGTCTCATTAACGCAGCCGCATCTTTGGTCAAGCTTCCCTGGGAAGCTGGAGGGTGGGGGAAAGACATGGTTGTTTTAATTAGATGTTTTAAAAGTGTGACTGCTTTTACACAGCATCTCTTTAAAGCAGCTGCCTCTTTGGTCAAGCTTCCAGGTGAAGCTGGGGCGGAAAAAAGACACAGTTGCTTTAATGTGATGTATTAAAAGTGTGACTGCTTTTACACAGCATCTCTTTAAAGCAGCTGCCTCTTTGGTCAAGCTTCCCGGTGAAACTGGCATGGAAAAAAGACACAGTTGCTTTAATGAGATGTATTAAAAGTGGGACTGCTTTTACACAGCATCTCTTTAAAGCAGCTGCCTCTTTTGTCAAGCTTCCCGGTGAAACTGGCATGGAAAAAAGACACAGTTGCTTTAATGAGATGTATTAAAAGTGGGACTGCTTTTGAAAGGGATTGCATTTCTGGATTTCTACGCATTCTAGAGATCACCTCTTCTGGGTCATTGTTCAAAGCACATACCGCCCTACGCATAAGCCTGGGTAATCCTCTTTAATGGAGCACTTCTTCGGGGTCTTGGCTGACGAGGATGAAAATGAGAGTCCAGCATCTTTGGAGCAGCAGCTTGAGAAAGATTGCTGAGGGCTACAAGTTCTTGAATTTAGCCGCTGAGACTTGGTGGGCCATTGCACCGCCACTCCCCGGTCCCCATGGCCTCTGAAGTAATTTCTACGTTACGGCTGCAATCGATGGAGCAGTTAATAAGTTCCCCTCCAATAAAAGTGTTTAAGGCAGCATGGGGAGTGGGGGAGAAAGCCCTGTTAATAGCTGAGATCTTTAACAGAATAGCAAAATAATTGGAAGGGACCTTGGAGGTCTTCTAGTCCAACCCTCTGATCTGACAGGAGACCTTATAAATGGTTGTCTAGTCTCTTCTTAAAGACCTTCAGTGTTGGAGCTCCCACAACTTCTGAAAGCAAGTCATTCCATTGATTAACTGTCCTCATTGTTGGGAAGTTTCTCCTTAAATCCAGGTGGCTTCTCTCCTTGATTAGTTTCCATCCATTGCTTCTTGTCTTGCCTTCGGGTACTTTGGAAAATTAATTTGCACCCTTCTTCTTTGTGGCAGCTCCTCAAATACTGGAATGTTGCTATCATGTCCTCCCTAGTCCTTGTTTTCTCTAGACTAGTCAAGCCCATTTCCTGCAACCGTTCTTCATTTGTTTTTGTCTCCAGGCCTTTAAACAGCTTAGTTGCTCTTCTTTGCACTTGTTCTCAATATCTTTTTGGTAATGTGGTGACCAAAACTGGATGCAGTATTCCAGGCATGGCCTTACTAAGGATTTCAGACAAGTGGCTTCCAATTTCTTCTTGAAAACCACCTGTGATGGAGCTCCCACAACTTCTAGAGGCAAGTCGTTCCACTGATTAATAGTTCTCACTGTCAGGAATTTTCTCTCCTTATTACAGTAGTAGCCAAAAGTGTGGAAGCCTTTGGGGGAAAGTGTATTTTTGAGGTTTGATGGCTAATAACACCACTTTTTTTTGGAGTTTCAAGATAATCCTATTCCATTGCTGGAATGGCCTGGGAATAGCCCAGATCTTCTTAATCCAATGGAAAATCTATGGTTAGTCAGAAGCCACCCAGCAATAAAACTCAGTTCATAGAAGTAATCATTCGATCTTGGTTTCCTATGATAACAGCTGCAGAACTCAAAGACTTGGTTCACTCCATGGGAAGACGTTGTAAGGCCATAATTCATGCTAAAGGTTACCCAACTAAGGATTAACTGACATGAGGATCATTTTTGTAAATCTCGTTTTTTCTATGGTGATAATTTTTGTGTTTCTTGTTTCACTTTTCTTCTGTATAACTGCTATTCTAATAGCAAATCCTTCATAGAAGTTATTGCCTTACATTCCTGATTAAATTATCTTTCTATTGATATATAATTTTATGGTATTACAGCTATTCCCAAAAATAAGTGGTTTTATTAGCTTGTTTTAGAAAACACACTTTTCCCAAAAGGTTTCCACAATTTGGCCACTACTGTAGTTTCCATTCGTTGCTTCTTGTTCCGCACTGAGCCCGGATTTGGACTAGATGACCTTCAAGACCCCTTTCCCCCTGTCACAGGATTCTCTGTTAAGCCAGGTGTTTCAGATGACAGAAACTCAATAAACCTGAGAAATGACAAAGGGCAATCCAATCCAATTTTTCTCTGAGCTGGGAGTCCTACCAGCTCTGGCTTCTCGTTGGCACCTGAGTTGGCACTTTTGCACGTGTGCCCCCGTGATTAATTTCTCTGGGCCTCCCTGGGATGTTATGAAAGGGACCCCCCTCTGCCCTCCTCCTGCGCTCCTTTCTAGCTTGCTTTGCCTTCTTCCTCCGGCTAAATTAATCTCCGTTGCTCCAAAGGGTTTCCTTGAGCAGAGACCGCTGACCCAAGCTGAAATC
This sequence comes from Coluber constrictor foxii, assembly GCA_038048745.1. Classification (NCBI taxonomy): domain Eukaryota; kingdom Metazoa; phylum Chordata; class Lepidosauria; order Squamata; family Colubridae; genus Coluber; species Coluber constrictor. The sequence continues at coordinate 212,108,061 of CM075960.1, forward strand.
CGTTTCTCCTTTTCCCCCCACCCTCCACCCCTGTGAAAAGAGGCCTCTGAAATAAAACTGCTTTCAAAAAAAAAGAAGAAGAAGAAGAAAATATATTCTGTCTCCCCAGGACTAAACGTTAACCTTTGAAGGTCTGGGGGTGGGGGGAAGCTAGCTTTTTTTCCCCTTTGCAAATGAAAAATATTTAGTAACCAGAAATGTGACCCTCATCCCATCAAAGGATGCTCTGTCTGCTGGAGGTGGGAGCATCTGGAAGAGGATGGTAAGGAGGCCTCCTTTACAGCTGCAAGCAAAGATAAAGTGAACCGGGGTGCAATTGCTCTCACCCCCAAAGCTCGCTGGAGGTACAGTGTACAACCTTGGCACAATCACACTCTGAGAGACAGGATGGGTCTTGTGGGTGAGGCAACAAGCTGGAAATCAAAAGACGATGACTTCTGGGTCTATCTCAGCCATGAAAGTCAGCTGGTGACTTTGGGCCAATCACCAGGAGAAGGTGAGTTCTAGTACCACTTTAGGCATGAAAATCAGCTGGGTGACTTTGGGCCAATCACCAGGAGATGGTGAGTTCGTAGACCTCCTGTATCCATGAAAGTCAACTGGGTGACTTTAGGGCCAGTCCCCCCCCCCACCCTCTCTCTCAGCCCAAGCCATTTCAGTGGGTTGTTGATGGAGGAAGACGTATTAGCTATGTTTGCTGCCTTGAGTTATTATTAAAGTAAAGTAAAAATAATAAATAAAATGATTAAATTAAATTAAATAAATAAAAGATAATGGCATGGCATGGCATGGCATGGCATGGCATGGCATGGAATGGAATGGAATGGGAATAGAATAGAATAGAATAGAATAGAATAGAATAGAATAGAATAGAATAGAATAGAATAGAATAGAATAGAATAGAATATAGAAAGTAGAATAGAACAGAACAGAACAGAACAGAACAGAACAGAATAACAAATACAAAACCTTTTCCTGTTAAGGGGATCAATTTCCCAGGCTCTTGAGCCAAGGCTGTGCCTTCCCTCAGGTACTGAAGACTTTAAAACGGATAAAAACATGGACTGACATTAAAAGGGATTTCTTGGAGGAATCGTGTCTCTTGCGGTGCATGTAAATACAGTCTTCAGTTGTTTACAGAATGACCTATTTTTATTCCTTAAAATGCTCTCTATTGTTTTTATATTATCATTCTATAAAATCATGGTTCTTAAGGGGATTTCTCTTAGCCTTGGCGAGCTCTCTGCCTGTCTACATTTCAACTTTTCTTTTAAAGCAGCCAGATAAAGAAGAAAAACAGAAAAGCTGACATACCTTGCCACGAATCTGAGTAGCCTTCTTCTCAAATTTTCATTTTCTGGTGGCCAATTCAAAAGAGGCCTCGTTCCAAGGAACAATTTGGGGATGTGTTCTTGGGATTAGGAGGAAGGTAAAAGCTAAACTGGAGAAGACAATTGCAAATAAGAAGTCACGGGGCTCATAAAACAACGACAGGACTTACTAATGGTCTGGAAAAGAAAAGTGGAGAACTTCAGCAGAACTGAAGAAACTTCTTGGGTGAGAAGCAAAACGTCTTCAAAGAAAAACCAGAAAGTCCAGTTGCCTCATGAAAAAAGCACATTTGGGACAAAGGTTAGGAGCCTCAGATAGCTCAACTGGCTAATATCCTGTTATTAAGATTCAGCTGTCTGCAATTATTGCAAGGTTCGAGGCTCAAGGTTGACTCAGCCTTCCATCCTTTAGGTCAATTGAGGACCCAGTTTGTGGGGGCAATAAGCTGATTTTGTATAAAATATACAAAAGTATGAAGGCTATTGCTTAACGCATTGTAAGACGCCCTGAGTCTCCGGAGAAGGGCGGCATAGAAATCAAATTTTAAAAAAACAAAACAAAACATGACCTGGATGACGGAGAATCTCCATAGATATGTTGAGCAGCATGTCCCTATTGTAAGGGGTGTCACACTAAGGGTGAGGTGAACCCTCCAAGACCACGTCAAAAGGCCAGGTAAGAGAGTGGTGGACAAAGGAGGAGATCAAGAAATGTTCCTCAGGAGCTTCTTCAGAAGAATGAGTTTGTCTTTTTAGCTGTCCATAAGAACTTTTCAGAAGTTAGAAGGAGAAAGAGATACAATCCTGGGCTGTGTCAACAGAGGTATACAATCAAGATCAGGTGAGGTACTAATACCCCTCCATAAAGCCTTAGTAAGACCACACATAGAGTCCTGCATCCAGTTTTGGTCACCACACTATAAAAAAGATGTGGAGACTCTAGAAAAAGTGCCGAGAAGAGCCACAAAGATGATGAGGAGACTGGAGGCTAAAACATACGATGAACGGTTGCAGGAACTGGGCCTGGCTAGTCTAGTGAAGAGGAGGACCAGGGGAGACAGGAGAGCATCTTCCAATATCTGAGGGGCTGCCCCAGAGAGGAGAAAGGGGTCAAGCTATTTTCCAAAGCACCCGAAGGCCAGACAAGAACAATGGATGGAAACTGAAGAAGGAGAGATTCAACCTGGAAATAAGGAGAAATTTTCTGACAGTGAGAACCATCAACCCATGGAAGAGAAGTTGCCTTCAGAAGTTGTGGGAGCTTCATCCCTTGGAGGCTTTCAAGAAGAGACTGGACTGCCATCTGTCAGAAATGGAGTAGGGTCTCCTGCTTAGAGGGGGGCTGGACTAGATGACCTACAAGGTCCCTTCCAACTCTGTTAATCTGTTAACAATGAATTAAAAAGATGTTGAGACTCTAGAAAGAGTGCAGAGAAGAGCATCCAAGATGATTAGGGGACTGGACTGATGAAGAACAGTTGCAGGAATTGGGTAGGTCTAGTTTAGTGAAAAGAAGGACTAAAGGGGTGACATGATAGCAGTCTTCCAATATTTGAGGGGCTGATATAAAGAAGAGGGGGTCAACCTGTTCTCCAAACCAGCAGAAGACAGGACAAGAAACAATGGATGGACACTAACCAAGGAAAGAAGCAACCTAGAACTAAGGAGAAATTTCCTGGCAGTGAGGACAATTAATCAGTCGAACGGCTTGCCTCCAGAAGTTATGGGTGCTCCATCATTGGAGGTTTTTAAGAAGAGATTGCACAAAGATTTGTCCATAATGGTGTAACATCTCCTGCTTGGAGACCTCCAACATCTCTTCCAACCTTATGATTCTATGTTTTACATTCTAGTCCTTGTTGGGTGTCTTAACCTGAGGAACACTGGAAGTCTTAGTCAAGGTTGGACACTCCTGGACTAGAGGAATAGGCTAAAGCTACTTTATGGCCACCCAGATCCATCTCTGGCTATGTGACCCATAGGGTTGAAGAAGGTTGATTGGATTAACGGTGATAGGAACCGGGCATGGCTGGTCTAGTGAAGAGGAGGACCAGGGGAGACAGGATAGCATCTTCCAATATTTGAAGGGCTGCCCCAGAGAGGAGGAAGTGGGTCAAGCTATTCTCCAAAGCTTCTGAAGGCCAGACAAGGAATCATGGATGGAAACTGATCAAGGAGAGATTCAACCTTGAAATAAGGAGGAATTTTCTGACAGGGAGAACAATCAACCCATTGAACAGAAGTTGCCTTTGGAAGTTGTGGGAGCTTCATCACTGGAGGCTTTCAAGAAGAAACTGGACTGCCATCGGTCATAAATGGTGTAGGGTTTCCTGCTTGGGTGGGAGGGGGTTGGACTAGATGACCTCCAAGGTCCCTTCCAACTCTGTTAACCTGTTAATCGGTTGGAGGAGCTGCCCAACCTCAAACTGTTGTGAGGATCCACCACCAGGAAGTTCTTCCCTGCTGTGCCCCCCCACACACACACACAACACACACCCCTCCCTCCCTCTCTAACCCTCCGGCCCCGCTGGGACTTGACTGCAGGGAGCCCTGTAATTGAGGCTCTCATAATTACATGTCCAGGAGATTGCAGACAAGAGCCTGACGTAATGGAAGGGAGGAGATGCTTCTGGAAGACTCCCCCGAGGTCCTTGCATTTTGCACTCCGGCCATTTAAGTGGTGGGACGGGGGGAGGGAGGGATGATGGGCTCCGATAAATGGAAGGAGCGCCGGAGTTACTCACAAACAGGAAGGCCAATCCTTCATTTGCTCTTACATTATATAGGAGACCAGGCTGCTGGCAGTCCTCGACGTACGACCATCATCGAGCCCAACATTTCTGCCGTTAAAGTGAGTTTTCTCCCATTTTTACGGCCTTTCTGGCCACCGTCGTTAAGTGAATCACTGCAGTTGTTAAGTGAGTCACATGGTTGTTAAGTGAATCTAGCTTCCCCATTGGCTTCGCTCGTCAGATCCTCCAGGAGATTTCAACCGTCATAAACCTGAGTCAGTTGGCAATTTTGTCCGAATTTTGATTACCTGGCCACGGAGTTGCTGCAACGGGGAAAAATGGTCATAAATCACTATTTTCAGTGGCGTGGTAACTTCGTCACTAAATGAACTGTTGTAAGTTGAGGACTGCTTGCACTGACTGGTTGAAGTTTAGGAGGCCGCAGATGGCCTTTGAGGCAGGGGGCTTCGGGGGGGCCCATCTCAGGCTGGCCCAACAGGAACCCATCTCAACTTGAGGGTGACAAAAACCTCAACTTACAACTAAGTTCATTTAGTGACCGTTTGAAGACACCGAAAACTGTGACTTATGACCATTTTCACGCTTTCAACCGTTACAGCATCTTCATGGACACGGGATCAAAATTCAGAAGCTTGGCAACTGACTCATATTTATGACAGCTACGGCGTCCCTTTTGCGACGCTCTGACAAGCAAAGTCAAGGGGGGGGAGCCAGATTCACTTAACAACCAATGTTACTACGGCATTGATTCGCTTAACGATGGCAGCAGGAAAGGTCGTAAAATGAGACAAAGCTCACTTTAACAGCTGCCTTGCTGAGCCATGGAAGTTTGGGGCTCCATTGTGGTCGTACATCGAGGACTACCTGTGGAAGCAGGGTGTTTTCTACGGAGATTGTCCGTCATCCAGGTCACGGATGTTCCAATCGTGCTTTTTCTAAAAGGCATCTGGGAATTTCTTGGAGTTTTTTTTTCCTGAAGACGTTTCGCTTCCCCTCCAAGAAGCTTCTTCAGTTCTGAAGCAATGTAGTTGTATATTCTGAAGAACTGAAGAAGCGTCTTGGAGGAGAAGTGAAACGTTTTCACACATTGTGAGAGATCCAAGGGCACCAGCAGCCTTAAGTTATGGCAGAGAGTAAGATCTCTGCTCTTATAGGTGGAACAGCTCTATGACTTCCTGGGCTGTTTCAGAGGGGAACTCCGTTGGGCGATGGCTGCCTACGAAAGTCAGCCTGGTTGGGATTGAGGTGTTGGACGTCCTCCTGGAAGCCCCAGGTTCAAGTTCTCCTTTGACCACAAATCTCGGTGGGTGAGCTTTACGTCTCAGCACGGATGAGGTTACCTACTTTGGGTCATGCAAGGGAACAACTAAACTTAGAGACTACTAAGCATCCATAGTCATCCTCTTCCTCTTCCTCCTCCTCCTCCACTACCACTATCACCACTAACTAAAAACCCCACTCACTTCAGCACTGATGATGCTTCCTAGTTGGGTCATGAAATGCCTGGAAGAAAACTACCAAGCTCAGAGGGCACCCAGGACATCCAGTCCTCCTTCTCCTCCTCTTCCTCTCCCTCCACTACCACCATGATTACCATTCCTAAAATCCCACTCCTTCTAGCATTGATGATGTTACCTAGTTGGGTCATGAAATGCCTGGAAGAAAACCAGCAAGCTCAGAGGGCACCCAGGACATCCAGTCCTCCTTCTCCTCCTCTTCCTCTCCTCCTCCTCCTCCTCCTCCTCCTCCTCCTCCTCCTCCTCCTCCTCCTCCTCCTCTATCACCACCACTTCCATTCCTAACCCCCCCTCCCTTCTAGCACTGATGATGTTCCCTAGTTGGGTCACGAAACATCTGCAAGAGAACCAAGCTCAGAGAGCACCCCACAGTTCAACCCCGAGCTACAAATATTCCTTGGTTGATATTCACGACGCAACCTGTTTTCACAAGACTGTGGTGGAGCTAACATTTGACCCTTCCATGCGTACTGCCCTCCACTCTCCAAGGCAGAAATATGCCCTGGATAGGGCAAAACAGACATGATGACAGCCATGATAATGTAGTCATAACTCTGGGTTCTGCTTTTTATGAAGAACAGGAGAAAGCTTTGATCCCACCAGGATCAAACGGTCTGGTTTGGCTCTGCAACCCAACAAGACAGACGGAGACTTCAGAGGATCATTAGAACGGCAGAAAAAACAATTCCATCCACCTGCCTTCCATGGAGGACCTGTATCCTGCACGAGTCAAAAAGAGAGCTGGGAAAATATTTACAGACCCCTCGCATCCTGGACATAAACTCTTTCAACTCCTACCCTCAAAACGATGCTATAGAGCACTGCACACCAGAACAACTAGACACAAGGACAGTTTTTTCCCAAATGCCATCACTCTGCGAAACAAATAATTCCCTCAACACTGTCAAACTATTTACTAAGTCTGCACTACTATTAATCTTCTCATTGTTCCCACCACCCATCTCCTCCCACTTATGACTGTAATTTTGTTGCTGGTATCCTTATGATTTATATTGATATGGTTTCCTGATTGCTTATTTGTTCCCTATGACTATCATTAAGTGTTGTACCTTATGATTCTTGATGAATGTTTCTTTTATGTACACTGAGAGCGTAGGCACGAAGACAAATTCCTTGTGGGTCCAATCACACTTGGCCAATAAAGAATTTTATTCTATTCTATGGTTGCCATCTTCACTTCTTTTTCTTTTCTTACTGCACCACCCCATGGCTCTTGCTTAAAGAAAAAAATGAGATATGAAGGGAAGGAGTAAATAATATATGTGTTTTCTTTTAAGGGCAGGATATGAAACTCTATATATTTTTTTTCCTAACGGATCAACTAACACGAATCCTTCTGGACCTGCCCAAGAACTTCACGACAGCCTGATCATTTGGATGAAGCTTTTAGTTTAATTGCAGCCAGCAATTCTGGAGGAAAATCACATCCCTGGAGAGGGAGGCAGGAATGCCAGAAGATGACTGACTACGGAAGGCCATCAAGAGGATCATTAGAAGACCTCAAGAGGTCCTTCTGGATTTCATTTATTCCAAGACTCAGCAGGATTCATAGGGAGAAATGCCGCTTAACACTCTGTATTGATCACTTCCTGAGCCTAAAGCTTCCTTCACACAAACACACTTATACACCTCCCCAACTCTCACTAGCCAGAAGAATCGAAGTGGGACATCAACACTGATGGTAGGGCACCATGCTTCTTCCTACACAAAGATTCCAAGGGACTACAGATCCCATCCACTTCCAAATAGACTTAGGGTCCCCCCTCTTCTTATGCCTCCTGCTACTTTTCCACCTGAGGTCTATCATCCCAATGGCTTCCCAGGAAAACCGTCTCTTCTTGGGAGAACTAGCTCTTGCGTTGCATCTTCTAAAGAAGGGATCTCCAACCTTGGCAACTTGAAGACTTGTGGACTTCAACTCCCAGAATTCCTCAACCAGCTTTGCTGAGGTCAAACACAGGGTTGTTTGACCTGGGGGGGGGGCATGGCCAGAGGGACTGGTCAGCTCAATGTCACTCATGTTGGGGGTGCCTGTGGGGTGCTCTGCCAGAAAAAACAGGCTCCCAAGCTCCATTTTTGGCTGCAATGGCCTCTTATGGGTGATGGAGCACCCATAATCTCTGGAGGCAAATTGTTCCACTGATTAATTTCCTCACTGCCAGGAAATTTCTCTTTAGTTTTAAAGTTGCTTCTTTCCTTGGTTAGTGTCCATCCATTGCTTCTTGTCCTGCCCTCAGGTGCTTTGGAGAATAGTTTGACTCCCGCTTCTTTGTGGAAGCCCCTAAGAAATCTCCAGTGATGGAGCATTCACAACTTCTGGAGGCAAGTCATTCCACTGATTCCTTCTGAGATCTAGGTTGCTTCTCTCCTTAATTAGCTTCCACCCATTGCTTCTTGTCCTGCCCTCAGGGGCTTTGGAGAATAGCTTGACTCCCTCTTCTTTGGGGCAGCCCCTGAGATACTGGAACACTGCTATCATGTCACCCCTAGTCCTTCTTTTCACTAAACTAGACCTACCCAGTTCCTGCAACCGTTCTTCATCAGTCCAGTCCCCTAATCATCTTGGTTGCTCTTCTCTGCACTCTTTCTAAAGTCTCAACATCTTTTAAACTCCTTGTTAACACTGGCAGAGGCATTACAGGCCGGTCCTGTACTATTTCCAGGGTGGCCCCCGTAGGCCAGATCTAAGCACCCTGCGGGCCGGATCCAGCCCCTGGGCCTTGAGTTTGACACCTCTGTGTTAAGCCTTCAAGTTCCCAAGGTTGGAGACCCCTGTTCCCGCACCACTCCATCTCCCAGGCGTGCCTGTTCCCACACCACTCCAGGATCCAAGCCACCGTATCCACTCAGGAAGCAAAACCCTTGCAAATCAGTAGACACCATCACCGTGTAGGGACATAATTGTGAGGAAAAAAAAATTGCAACATCTCTGCAGGGCATCCGAGTTGGACCGATTCCTTCCTCTGGGTCTCTTTGGGAAAGGAGACCAAAAAAATCCATCGGTTAGGGGTCAGCGGAGTTTCAGGTTTCCATCAGGTGGGCCAGTCAGCAGCCCTCCTCCTCTTCTTCCTCGAGGGAAGCGCCAAGTCAGCAGGCGAGCCCCGAAAACAGTCGGTCAGCAGGTTACAAGGGGAGCTCAATGACGCTGGAGGAGGAGGAGGAGGAGGAGGCCCATGGCAGAGACAGTCTGGCCGAAGAGCCCGGCCAAGTCTGCCGGGAGCGGAGCCAGAAGAAGGGAAGCGAAGAGCTGGCTTTGCTTCACGCGCCAAGGGGCGGAAAGCAAAAAACGTTATCAACACAGGCCAAAAGATGCAGGGATATCATTTGCTGTATCTCTTTCCTTGGATCCTTGTCTCTTATGAAGGCATCCCCAGGCAGGCCCCTCACAGACATTCACACGTTACGCTTCGTGCCCGCGGAGATTTTCTCGATTAAACGGTGACAGCTTGTACTGGTTTGCAACGGTTTGCTTGCTGGGTGGATAGCTTGGGTCGTGGGATGGTGTGGGAATAGCTCGCTGGGGAGATTAACAGATTGACAGAGTTGGAAGGGGCCTTGTAGGTCATCTAGTCCAACCCCACCCCCCACCCCCCACCCCCACTGGGATTGGAGCGGTGTAGGACAGAGGTCTCCAACAGTGGTGAAATCCAATTTTTTTTACTACCGGTTCTGTGGGTGTGGTGTGGTTTGGTGGGCATGTGTTGGTGGGCGTGGCGTGTCTTGGTGGGTGTGTCTTGGTGGGCGTGGCAGGGGAAGGATACTGCAAAATCTCCATTCCCTCCCCACTCTAGGGCCAGCCAGAGGTGGTATTTGCCGGTTCTCTGAACTACTCAAAATTTCCGCTACGGGTTCTGTAGAACCTGTCAGATCCTGCTGGATTTCACCCCCGGTCTCCAACCTTGGGAACAGCTAGTCCTCCACTGAACAACAGTTCATTTAGTTCGAAGTCACAACGAAAAAAGAGACTTAGCACTGTTTTTCACCCTTAGTGACCGTTGCAGCGTCCGTCAATGGTTTAACCTGATTAATTTTGGGCAGGCCAAAAAAAATGGCTTGTAAGCTTTACAGCAGGAAGGTAAATTGGCAGGGACACACACACACACATACATGACAAAGTGGGAGGGGGAGAAAATAAATTAGGACATGAACTCCCTTGTAATGATCAGCTGAAAGAATTGGGGGACAGAGGCGTGTCTGGGGGAAGAGACCCCCTCAAATCATTCTTGGAGGAAAAAGAAAGTAGAAATGTATGATTGGGTTTTGACTTACGACAGTTTGTTTACAAGGCACTGAAAAAAGTAACTTAGGACCTTTTTCCACATTTACCACCGTTGCAGCATCCCCAGGGTCACAGGATCAAAATTCAGACATTTGGCAACTGACTCATATTTATGACGGCCGCAGTGTCCCAGGCTCCCGTGGCCACCTCTTGCAACCTTCTGACTAGCAAAGTCAATGGGAAAGCCAGTTTCACTTAACGACCGTGTAACTCACTTAACAACTGCAGTGATTTGCTTAACGATGGTGTCAAGAAAGGTTGTAAAATGGGGCAATGCTCACTTAACAAATGTTTCACTGAGCAACATAAATTTTGGGGTCAATTGTGGTCATATGTCAAGGACTACCTGTACTGGAAGGACTGGGTGGCTATCCTGGACCTGGCCTGACCGCAACTGAACCCCAAATTTCTGTTGCTAAGCGAGACTGTCAATAAGTACATTTTGCTCCATTTTACAACCTTCCTTGGCACCGTTGCTAAGTGAATTACTGCAGCTGTTCAGTTATTAAGTTAGTCACAGACACTGAGTGCACTGATGATGCTACCTAGTTTGGTTAATGAAACGTCTGCAAGAAAACAATCAAGTTCAAAGAGGAGCTTGATTCAGCTTTCCTTGTGACAAGTCAGGACGAGGGTCTTTGCTTAAGTCCAATGTGCTGTGAAGCTCAAGGCTTGGATCAGAAGAAGGTCAGCATCTCCTGGTTCAAGGTATTGAGAAAGATAATAACCAACCACTCAACCGTCCAATCATCCAACCATCCTCCCATCCAACATCCATCCAACCGACCAACTATCCAATCAACCAAACATCCATTCATCCATCTGTACGTACGTCCATCTATCCGTCCATCCAACCATCCTACCATCCAATCAATCATTCACCCATCCATTCAATCATCCCTCTGTCCCTCCATCCCTCCATCTGTTCATCCACCCATTCACCCATCCATCCATCCATTCATCTGTCCCTCTGTCCCTCCATCCCTCCGTCTCTCCAACTGTCAGTCCATCCAATAATCCTACCATCCATCCATCCATCCATCCAACCAAACATCCATCCATCCAATCATTCCTCTGTCCCTCCCTCCCTCCATCCATCCATGTGTCCCTCTGTCCCTCCATCCTTCCATCTGTCCACCCACCCATTCACCCATCCATCCATCCATTCATCTGTCCCTCCCTCCCTCCATCCATCCATGTGTCCCTCTGTCCCTCTATCCTTCCATCTGCCATCCATCCATTCATCTGTCCCTCCCTCCCTCCATCCATCCATGTGTCCCTCTGTCCCTCTATCCTTCCATCTGCCATCCATCCATTCATCTGTCCCTCCCTCCCTCCATCCATCCATGTGTCCCTCTGTCCCTCTATCCTTCCATCTGTCCACCCACCCATTCACCCATCCATCCATCCATCCATCCATCCATTCATCTGTCCCTCCCTCCCTCCATCCATCCATGTGTCCCTCTGTCCCTCTATCCTTCCGTCTGTCCACCCACCCATTCACCCATCCATCCATCCATTCATCTGTCCCTGTTCATCTGTACACCGCCCTGAGTCCGCAAGGAGAAGGGCGGTATATAAATCCAAATAAACTAAACTAAACTAAACTCTATCCCTCCGTCCCTCCATCTCTCCGACTGTCCATCTAACCAACCAACCAACCAATCATGTTTCCTGAACAGACAAATGGGCCTTGGATGGAAGACCCAGGAGGAGGTCTTTAGCAGCTCTGAAGACCTCAGTACCTTTTTCTTCCTTGTCTTGGTCAAACACCTTCACCCACCGTTCGATTCAGCTGAATTTGGGGACATTTCCAGGCAGGAAATCGAAAGAAAAGATGCCTTAAGCTACTCCTGGTTCTTAAGACTGCAAGGAGGGCTATTAGAGAGCGGGTCTGGAATCCACCTATCCATCAGCTCAGGCTCCCTACGGTTCCTTAGGCCAAAGTCCTTCGTATCTAGGGCCATTTACCCGATCAATGGGACCCTCTTAGACACCCCATACTCCAAAAAGAACATTTGCCCAAATGAAACATTTATATATGCATTTGATCTCGAAAATGTAATTACCAGGGCCCCAGCCATTGATTGTGTCAGGGATTTATTGACAGGTGTCTGTGATTGATAGGCTCTTGCACCAAGAGTCCTTATCTGACTTCCTAAGCAGCAGTTCGTGGCGGACAGGGATGGACGGAGAGATGAGGCCCAGCTCTCTCCAGCCTGTTCCGGTAAAATGCCCTCCAACAACATCAGGCTGGAGACAACCTTCTGGGGAGCCCCGTTTTGATGAGAACGGCATTTTCAGGCGGGTTGGAGGGTGTGGGTTTGCGGAGCTACAGCTGCCCTTTTTGTATCCCAAAAAGTTGTGATAACAATTATATTAATGATACTTAGACTTACGCACCGCTTCACAGCCCTCTCTAAGCAGTTTTGCCCCCAACAATTTGGGTCCTCATTTTACCGACCTCAGAAGTTCAGAAGGCTGAGTTAACCTTGAGCCGGTCAGGATTGAACTACTGGCAGTGGGCAGAGTCAGCCTGCAATACTGCATTCTAACACTGTGCCACCATGGCCCTTCCTCCTTCTTCCTTCCTAAATCCCTAACTCCCTCCTTTCCTTCCTTCCTTCCTTCCTTCCTTCCTTCCTTCCTTCCTTCCTTCCTTCCTTCCTTCCTTCCTTCCTTCCTTCCTTCCTTCCTTCCTTCCTTCTTCCCTCCATCCCTCCCTCCCTCCCACTTAGCAATAGCCCTTAGACGTATATCCACAGTGCTTTACACCCCTCTCTAAGAGGTTTATAGAGTCAGCCTATTTTCCCCAACAATCTGAGTCCTCATTTTACCAACCTCAGAAGGATGGAAGGCTGAGTCAATCTTGAGCTGGTCAGGATCGAACTCCTGGCAGTCGGCAGAATTAGCCTGCAGTACTGCACTCTAACCACTGCTCGGCCACGGCTCAGTGATCCATCCCTCTTCAACCCAAAGCTGCTTTGCCGAAAGGCAACTGGAATCTCTGGGGTTTTATTTTTCTTTGCAAACACCTTGCTTCTCATCCAAAATATTTTGCTTTTCATCCAAGTGTTAGCGCCACTTTATAACACTTTGGTAAGGCCACACTTGGAATAGTGCACCCAGTTTTAGTAACCATGATATAACAAAGATGTGGAGACTCTAGAAAGAGCGCAGAGAAGAGCAACCAGGACGATGAGGGGACTGGAGGCTAAAACATACGATGAACGGTTGCAGGAATTGGGTGTGTCTAGTTTGATGAAAAGAAGGACCAGGGGAGGCATAATAGCATTGTTTCGATATCTGAAGGGCTGCCCCAAAGAAGAGGGAGTCAAGCTATTCTCCAAAGCACCTGGAGGCAGGACAAGAATCCATGGATGGAAACTAATCAAGGAGAGAAGCAATTTAGAACTAAGGAGACATTTCCTGACAGTGAGAACAATTAATCAGTGGAACTCCTTGCCTCCAGAAGTCGTGAATGCTCCATCACTGGGGGTTTTCAAGAAGAGAACTTTTTGTGAAACGTCCTAGGTTTTCCAGCTCGAGCAAGGGGCTGGACTAGAAGACCTCCAAGGTCCCTTCCGTTTAAGAAGGCTTTTCAGGTTTTTTTTAGTTTTTTTAAAAATTTGATTTATATGCCACCCTTTTCCGGAGACTAAGGGCGGCTTACAATGCGTTAAGCGATAGCCTTCATACTTTTGTATATTTATACAAAGTCAGCTTATTGCCCCCAACAAACTGGGTCCTCCATTGACCCACCTTAGAAAGGATGGAAGGCTGAATCGACCTTGAGCCTGCCTGGGATTGAACTCGCAAGTAATTGCAGCAGCTGGATCTTAAATGCTGCCTTTGTAGGAGGCATTACTCCCCTACGCTACTCAGGCTCTGAGTTCTGAAGTGGATGAGAAGCGAAGAGAAAAAAACCCTCCAAGAAAGTCCAGTTGCCTTTTCCAAAAGCATCTTTGGGACAACCCATGACCTGGAGGGCGGAGAATCTCCAGAGACCTTCACCCACCTTAAAAGCCTCCAAGACGCCCAAGGTTCTTCCTTCCAATGTAAGAGGTCCCATCAGAAGGAATTCAACCAAAGGAGCTTGAAGGGTGGATGGGGGAGAGGGCTCTGCATGGTTGGGGGGCTCTCCAAAGAAGCTTAGACAGGCTTCCTCTCTTCCTATCAACCCTCCATTTATTTTTTCAAGGTCCGTTTATTTATTCAGTGCTGAATCGCAAGGGGCCGTAGTCCTCGACTTACAACGGTTCATTCAAAGTTACGACAACATTGAAAAAAGCGACATACAACCGTCCTTTACACTTACGAACCGTTGCATCATTCCCACGGCCCTACGATCAAAATTCAGATGCTTGGCAACCGATTCATATGTATGACGATCGCAGCGTCCCGGGGTTACGTGATCCGCTTCTGCGACCTCCTGACAAGCAAAGTCAATGGGGAAACCAGATTCGCTTAACGACCGTCTTATAACTTAACAAGCGCAGCAAATCGCTTAAGAGCAGTGGCAAGAAAGGTCATAAAACGGGGTAAAATTCACTTAACAAATGTCTCATTTAACGACAGAACATTTTGGGCTCGATTTTGGTCGTAAGTCGAGGACTATCTGTATTGCCTACCCTGTCTGTTTGGAAGTCCTGTTCAACACCAATAGTAAGGATTTAGGAAGGGAGTAATTTTTTCTGGGCCTCCTCACTTAACAACAGAAATTTTGGGCTCAGTTGTGGTCATAAATTGAGGATTACCTGTACTGTAAATGCCTTTCCTGAAAGGGAAAAAAAAGTCGGTGCACCGTTATTATCTTTGAGATATATTTGTCATTATTCAACTAAGAGGGACAAATTATGATTTGTTTGTTTCAATTTTTTTTTTCTTTTTATGCACCTTTTTGCAGGGGTGAAATGCAAAATGTGTTACTGCCGGTTCTGTGGGCGTGGCTTGGTGGGGGGAGGGGGTTAATATGACTGGGTGGGCGTGGCCACCTTTTTTTTTTTTTAACTTTTCAAAGCATTTTTTCTAATGCTTTGAAAAGCCTCTGCCGATCAGGCAACTCAGCTGGGATCGTCAGAGACGCTTTTTAAAAAATGCCTCTCTGTGATCTGTCCCCCTCTACACACACCCACAAAAACACAGCCAGTCGAGGGTTAAAGAAGCACTTGGCACACACCACAGTCCTTATCTCCAACTTGGCAGCGATGTTCACACCATCTGCCAAGTGCTTTAATTGTTCACAGAAAGAAAATCACATACGTAGCTTTGCCAAAATCCGTTCTTTTAGCAGATTCAGGCTACAATGACTACCAGATTGAGTTTTGTTCGCCACAGGGATCACTGACCACCACCCTCTCTTATATAGTTTCTGGGCTGTGGTCCAGTGACTCATTGGTCCTGTGACTCAAGTCCAGTGACTCAGGTCTATTCCCTCGCACGTCTCCTCAGCTGCTGCAAGCGCTTATCTCGCCTTCGTTGACGTGCGTCCAGGAATGACGTCTCTCCCTCACTCTCATCTGAGACACCTGTTTTCCCACTACTTGGCTCTCTTTCAGCTGGCACCTGAGACGGTGCCAGAGGGGGGGGGGCTGGGAGATCTGGCTGGCTCCTCTTCCTCATGCTCAGAGCTTCCTTCCTCCAATGGGATAGGCTCAGAGGACGGGGCCACAACACTCTGCTGATCAGGCAACTCAGCTGGGATCATCAGAGACTTTTCAAAGCATTTTTTTTACCACCCCATTGGCCAAGAGGTTGCAGAAAAAAAATGCTTTGAAAAGCTTCTGACGATCCCAGCTGAGCTGCGAGATCATCAGAGGCCTTTTTTTTTGTTTTTTACTTTTAAAAGCATTTTTTTGTCAGAAGAGGTTGTAGAAAAAATGCTTTTAAAAGTAAAAAAAAAAAGCCTCTGATGATCGGGCAGCTCAGCTGGGCATGAGTGAGGGGGGAGGCGCAGGGATTTTTGCTACCGGTTCTCTGAACCACCCACCGCCATCGCTACCGGATCAGGCGATCCGGTCCGAACTGGGAGCATTTCACACCTGCCTTTTTGTGTATTCTTGTCTAGTTTTGTTTTGGTTTTGTGTTATTTTTTTCTTCTTTTGGAATTTGTATTGTTAATGTTTGTAATTTTAATGAAAAATTCAGGCATGTTCTTTCTGAGGAGAGGTAGAAGAATGGGGGGGCTTTTTGGGAGGTCTGGAGTGGGAAAAAAAACAACAATTAGCAAATCCTAAGGACATGAGTCAGAGGCTGGGGGTTTCATGTTTGTCGTGCAGAAGGAATGGCCAGATGTTGGAGGTTTGGTGGGAATGGAGGGTCGTGGTTCCAGGAAAGAAACATGCCTCTCCCATTGTACCTCTGGACACATACACACCCCCCACACACAAACACACACTCCAACTAAAAGTGCAGACCCCAGAGGCTTGCCAGGTGGAACACAGTCACACAACCTGGAGCCTGGATAGCTCAGCATTGTGCATTGTGATTAACTCCAGCTGTCTGCAATTACTGTAAATTGTCTGAATCTCCCCAGGCTCAAGGTCGACTCAGCCTTCCATCCTTTCTAAGGTGGGTAAATTGAGGACCCAGTTTGTGGGGGCAATAAGCTGACTTTGTATAAATATATACAAAATTATGAAGGCTGTTGCTTAATGCATTGTAAGCCGCCCTGAGTCTCCGGAGAAGGGTGGCATAGAAATCAAATTTTAAAAAAAACCTAAATGAGGTTGCATTTAGATGCCTTGCAGGTGTCTACAAACCTTGCGAGTTGTCGGCTGCTAATCAGGGGACCCTGGGCAGGTGATCCTCAACTTGCAACAGTTCATTTAGTAGCCATTCAAAGTTACGACGGTACTGAAAAAGTGACTTGTGACCATTTCTCGTACTTACGGCCATTGCAGCATCCTCAGGGTGACGGGATCGAAGTTCAGATGCCTCGCCGCTGACTCCTATTTATGACGGTTTGCCGTGTGACAATTGCGGTCGCAAATTCAGTCCCCAACTGAACAAATGGCCTCCACTCGATACAGGCCCTGCTGTGATATATATACACACACACACATTCTGATGGATCGAGTATAATATTGATTGATCGATGATCGTTAATAAATGTAATAAAGATGTGTATTTATCATAAATATAGATAAAGATTTATATACATTGATAAAATATTGCTTGTAAGTACAAAGATCATAAAAACGAAGGTGGATTGATTATAACTGAATGATTATAAGATTGATTATATTAGAAGATAAGGCCCAAAGTGGTGAAAAGACACACCAGAGTTATGGGTGCTCCATCACTGGAAGTTTTCAAAAACAGAATGGACAGCCATTTGACCAGGGTCTCCTGCTTGAGGAGTGGGGTGGAGTAGAAGACCTCCAAGGTCCCTTTTCCAATTCTGCCATTCTGTTATTCTTGGACCATTTTGAGGTTCAGCCCTTTGGCTGGTTTTTGTGAGTCTCTTTCTCACACTCACACCCAAGAATAAGGAAATCAATAACTTAACGTCCCCGTGGTGACATTAACCCCTGTTCCCTTAGCTGCCTCTTGCATTCTTAATTACTGTTTAAGCAATTAAATGGGTCAGGTCGTTTGGGAGGGGGCAGCAGAGTGGGGGGCTGGATGTTTATTCCAACAAGAGCACGGAGTCCAGGGCCCACAGGTGTTTTAGGGGGACCCCCCTGCTCCGTCTATCCAACTGTGGGAGATCCCCTCTGGTCGGTTTCCACTCTAAAGTGCTAAATCTCGCCTTTTTTTTTTCCAAAACGTTTTTATTAGGTTATTAAGTATTATAAAATACAGAAGTAAATAAAAGAACAATGAGGAGGTGAGGGAAAGGGGGAAGAGAAGTGAGGAAAGGTAGGCAAAAGAAAAGAGAAGGGAAGGGAAGGGGAAGGGAAGGGAAGGAAAGGAAAGGAAAGGAAAGGAAAGGAAAGGAAAGGAAAGGAAAGGAAAGGAAAGGAAAGGAAAGGAAAGGAAAGGAAAAAAAGGGAGAGAAAGGAAAGGAAAAAAGGGAGAGAAAGGAAAGGAAAGGAAAGGAAAGGAAAGAAAGGAAAGGAAAGGAAAGGAAAGGAAAGGAAAGGAAAGGAAAGGAAAGGAAAGGAAAGGAAAGGAAAGGAAAGGAAAGGAAAGGAAAGGAAAGAAAGGAAAGGAAAGGAAAGGAAAAAGGGAGAGAAAGGAAAGGAAAGGAAAGAAAGGAAAGGAAAGAAAGGAAAGGAAAGGAAAGGAAAGGAAAGGAAAGGAAAGGAAAGGAAAGGAAAGGAAAGGAAAAAGGGAGAGAAAGGAAAGGAAAAAGGGAGAGAAAGGAAAGGAAAGGAAAGAAAGGAAAGGAAAGGAAAGGAAAGGAAAGGAAAGGAAAGGAAAGGACAGGAAAGGAAAGGAAAGGAAAGAAAGGAAAGGAAAGGAAAGGAAAAAGGGAGAGAAAGGAAAGGAAAGGAAAGAAAGGAAAGGAAAGAAAGGAAAGGAAAGGAAAAGGAAAGGAAAGGAAAGGAAAGGAAAGGAAAGGAAAGGAAAGGAAAGGAAAGGAAAGGAAAGGAAAAAGGGAGTGAAAGGAAAGGAAAGGCAAGAAAAGGAACGGAATGGAGAAGAGAAGAGAAGAGAAGAGAAAAGAAAAGAAAAGAAAAGAGAAAAGCATTGACTTCCAACTCGCTCTCTGTTGCAGTAAAAATAAGGCACTGGCATCAAATTACGTTGTTTTGTTTTTCCATAGTAATATGAACAGGTCATTTCTATAAAACTCTAATCAATCTAATCTATATAAATTCAGAAGCGGTTTCCATGTGGAAATACAAAAGTACTTATGCATGTTCTACGCTGAGGAAAGAAAAGAACACAAGTCCTTTTGTTTCCAGGTGGAAACCGCTTCTGAATTTTGGTGCTTGAGGTGGAAAAAGAACGTAATTTTGACTTTGGGTTTTATAGAGGAAAGTGCTAACTCTCTCGGCTGAATTTCCAGCATTGGGGAAGGAGACACTGAACTGAGTCAGAGGAAGGACCCCAGCAGCAGATTCCTTCATGGCCCACTGAGTCGGTTTAATGTACTAGGCAGTAAGCCGGATCACTGAGTAACCAAGTTAAGCATGTCATCCAAATGTACGGACTGGGTTCGCTTCACGGGCTCAGCCGTGAGAGAGAGTGGCCACATCTGCACAGCATGCGGTACTTGCTTTGTCTTAACCGAGACGGTTTTGGTGAGGCTTCGTTTATGGCTCACAATATTGGTTGAACTTGAAAGCAAAATTCACTCCCTAACTTTAAAAATCAGTGGCCTGCACTATATCTGGATGGACACCTGTGCACTCTCTCTGCAGACCCTGGGAAGGAAGAATTTCTAAGGAGACTAGGGCCCTCTTGCATCTCTCAGCCAGAGCTATGAGCAGATTAATGGCGTTGGAAAGGGACCTTGAAGGTCATCTAGTCCAACCCCCAGCTCCAGCAGGAAACCCGATAACATTTCAGACAAATCTTTTCTTGAAAACCTCCAGTGATGGAGCACACATAACTTCTTTTTTAATATATATAAAAAGTGTTTTTGTTTTTATTTTTCATCAACATATTTAAATGTACAGTCTCTTATCCCTCATTAATCATTATTCATTCATTATTCATTATCTTTTTACTTTCATTTGTTAATTGTTCGGGCCTGCTCTTTTACCATGTCCTCTCCTTTATTTTACCACAATCTTTCCTCCTCCTCTCCCCTTCTCTTCCTTCTTCTATCTCTTTCTAATTTCCACATTCCTCCTCTCCTTCCCTTTTCTCCTTCCTCTCCTCTTTCCCTGCTCCTCTCTCCTTCCTCCCTTTCTAACCCTCTCTCCTACTCTTCTTTCCCCTTCCTTCTTCCTCTCCTTTTCCCTCTCTTCTTTCTTTCTCTCTCCTTACCTCCCTACTCCCCTCTTTCCCTCTCTCTCCTTTTCCACTTCCTCCTTGTTTCCATTTTCAATTCAATCTAAGATAGTATTCGAGCAGCCCCGATTTTCTATTTACATACACCTTCATTCCAAATTCTTTTTTTGCTTTATAATTACATCTCTTCTATCTTCTGAAGGCAAGCTCTAGACCATTTCAATCAGAACAGAGCTGGTAGGACTTTGGGGGTCTTCTAATCCAATCCCCTGGTCAAGCAGGAGACGATCCCAATCAAATGGTTGTCCAATCTCTTCTTAAAAACTGCCCTCAGGTACTTTGGAGAATAATTTGACTTCCCCTCTTCTTTGGGGGCAGACCCTCAAATATAGAAAAACTGCTATCATGCCACCCCCTAATTCTTCTTTTCTCTAGACTAGCTGTGCCCAATTCCTGCAGCCGTTCTTCCTATGTTTTTGTCTCCAGGCCTTTGATCATCCTAGTTGCTCTCCTCTGCACTTTTTCCAAGCCTTGCTGTTCAGAGTCTTGATGTTGGTGCTACAGAGTGTGGCACGCAGGAGAAACCAGCAAAAGGTAAGCAGAGCAGCCAGTTCAACCCAGAACTCAAGTTCACCATGAGTTTGCTTGCAATTCCTTGAATTCAAAGAATTTCAATTCCTCTGCAGATCAGGGACAATAAAGAGACGGGGTGTAAAAACCAAAACAGGAGGTTTTTTTTTTCTCTTCAAACCAGTATTTTTCCCCCCCCAAGGGAGATCTCCAAAGACATACAAATCCCAGAAACGGCACACAAATTTAATTAGTTAAGGAGTGGAAAAGAAAGGTGAAGGACGAAGAAGTTTGGAAGAGATCAGGAAGCTTGATGTCGACAGGATTGGTTGAGAGATTTGAAACGGGGATGGGGACCCAGGAAGAAAATATCAGCAAGTGGGAAAGGAAGAAAAAGAAAAGATGGGGCAGGTTTGATTCATTATACCAGGGATGTCCAAGCTTTGGCATGTTTAAGACTTATGGACTTCAATTCCCAGAATTCCGGCTGGGGAATTCTGGGAGTTGAAGTCCACAAATCAAAGTCACAAGTCCTAATTAAGGTAAAGGTTCCCCTTGCACATATGTGCTAGTCGTTCCCGACTCTAGGGGGTGGTGCTCATCTCCATTTCAAAGCCGAAGAGCCAGCGCTGTCCGAAGACGTCTCCGTGGTCCTGTGGCCGGCATGGCTCAACGCCAAAGGCGCATGGAGCACTGTGACCTTCCCACCAAAGTTGGTCCCTATTTTTCTACTTCATGCTTTCGAACGGCTAGGTTGGCAGAAGCTGGGAAAAGTCACGGAGCTCACCCCGTTACGCAGCACTAGGGATTCGAACCGCTGAACTGCCGACCTTTCGATCGACAAGCTCAGCATCTTAGCCACTGAGCCACCGCATCCCAATTGCAGTCCTAATTACACCCTGGTAAAATGAATCAAAACTCTAACCTGCTCCATCGAAAGAAAATGGAGGTCATCCTCTCCCAGGAGAACCAGTTGGCCATTGGATTGCCCAAGACCGGCCGTCCTCAACCTGGAAACTTCAAGATGTTTTGGGGTAACAATTCCCTTGGGTTGCCAGCTGCCTAGAATGTTCCATCTGAAACCAATTTCACCAGGAAGAACGCCACAGTTTTGCTGGGTTCTGATTTTTATTTCCAGGAACAACTTAAGATTTTGGTCCCCACCTCTGAGACCGCATCGGCCTTAGCTCCGAGAGCATGAAGAAGTCCCTTCTCTTGGGGGACTTTTACTGAACTCAACCAGATGAATTTGGCTCAAACAACAACATCTGCTGCTGGTTAATAATGCAGAACTTGGTTATTGAATTAACTTTTTTTTTTGTACAGTTCCCACAATGCACCAAGGAAACATCTTAACCAAAAGGAAGTGGTTCTCACAGCTTGCTAAGTGTCCAAAATTCTTAACCCAAACTAAGAGACCTCAAACTTAGCATGGATAAAAGTACATCAGTTGGGACCAATTAAATGTGTTGTGTAAACCATATCGTAATGTAATTAAGCAAGCATTGGGTAAATTGTGATTAAGTAGGAACAACTTGCACCGATGTTTCTCAACATCGTCTCTGGAGATCCTCAATCTCCAGGTCATGGTTGTCCCAAAGGTGCTTTTTCCAAAAGGAGAGGGAGAGAGAGAGAAAGAAAGAAAGAAAGAAAGAGGGAGGGAGGGAGGGAGGAGGGGAAAGGAAGAAAAAGGAAGGGAAAGGAAGGGAAAGGAAGGGAAAGGAAGGAAGGAAGGAAGGAAGGAAGGAAGGAAGGAAGGAAGGAAGGAAGGAAGGAAGGAAGGAAAGAAAGAAGAAAGAAAGAAAGAAAGAAAGAAAGAAAGAAAGAAAGAAAGAAAGAAAGAAAGAAAGAAAGAAAGAAAGAAAGAAAGAAAGAAAGAAAGAATTCATGATTGTCCCAAAGGGGTTTTTCCAAAAGACCACTGGACTTTCTTGGTTTTCCCATTGAAAACATTTCACTTCTCATCCAAGAAGCTCCTTCAGGTTAGAACAGAAGAAGCTTCTTGGATGAGAAGCGAAATGTTTTCAAAGAGAAATCAAGAAAGTCTTTTGGAAAAAGCCCAATTTTTCTCAACCTTGGCAACTTGAAGATACGTGGACTTCAACTCCCAGAAGTCCTCAGCCAGTGGTCCTCATACCTTCCAGTTGCCAAGCTCGACAGACACTGGCTTACACTCCTGTACAGCTAGTCCTCGACTTACAACAGTTCACTTCGCGATCATTCAAAGTTACAACATCACTGAAAAAAGGACTTATGACCGTTTTTCACACACTGTGACCAGGGGTGGGTTCTACTTACCTTTACTAACAATTCGCAGCGGGGCCGCACGCTCTCTTCTGCACATGCGCAGAAGCGTTTTGATGATGTCAGAGTCAGTGGGCGGAGCCTCATGCCGGTTTTACTACCGGTTCTATAGAACTGGTGCGAACCGGGAGCGACCCACCATGGATTATGACCATGGCGGCATCCCCATGATCACATGATCAAAATTCAGATGCTTGGCAAGTGATTCATCTTCATGACGGTCACAGTATCCCGGGGTCATGTGACCTTCCGACAAGCGAAGTCAATGAGAAAGCCAGGTTCACTTAACAACCAAGTTACTAACTTAACGACTGCAGTGATTCACTTAACAACTATGGCAAGAAAGGTCGTAAAAGGCGGCAAAACTCACTTAACAAATGAGTTGAGCAACATAACATTTGGGGTGAATTGTGGTCGTACGTCAAGGACTACCCATATCTGTGTGTATGTGTTTATCTATATCTATATATCTATATATGTGTACAGGTAATATCTCGGGTTTCTTCCCGTGTAATTGTAAACATACCTTTAGAAGGATAGTAGCGACGTTTCGATGAAATCACATTCATCATCTTCTGGCTGATGTTCTCGGTTTGGTGCTTATGGGCAATTATTATTATTATTATTATTATTATTATTATTATTATTATTATTATTATTATTAATAGGTTTGCCCATAAGCACCAAACCGAGAACATCAGCCAGAAGATGATGAATGTGATTTCATCGAAACTCGCTACTATCCTTCTAAAGATATGTTTACAATTACATGGGAAGAAACCCGAGATATTACCTGTACACACATATATACCCGTGAAAACTTACATAGACAAATATCTATATATCTATATATCTATATATCTATATCTATATCATCTATATCTATATCTATATCATCTATATCTATATCTATCTATCCATCATATATATATACACATATATATATATATCTGTTTTCTGAGGTTTTCGCGGGTGTTTGTATGTAGATCTTTGGTTATTCGGGTCTTCTCCCGCGTAAAATTGGAAGTGTCTTGGCGACGTTTCGACGAAGTCCCATTCGTCATCTTCAGGCTGGTGTGCACGAAGCCGAGAACACCAGCCTGAAGATGACGAATGAGACTTCGTCGAAACGTCGCCAAGATACTTCCAATTCTACGCGGGAGAAGACCCGAATAACCAAAGACCTACCTACATACATACATACATACATACATACATACATACATATATATATATATATATATATACACACACACACACACACACACACACACGCACACAGATATACATATAGTATTTATATTATTTATATTATTAGGTTTAATACAGTTCTATCTTTTAATATTGCAAGATATCCAGAGTTACCATACAATAAGACGGGCAGCTAAATAAATTTTACAAATCCATAAATAAAAGAAGGGAAAGAGAAGGGTGGGATAAGAGAAAAAATGAAAGGGAAGGAAAGCATTCACTTCCCCACTATTTTCAGCACAGAAAAATAAAAATAAGTCACAGCCTCTCCTACAAGCAAACAATTGTTGTGGGTCACACCAAGCGACACAACTTCTTCCACGGCCTCCTGTTGTAAGTGCTGGGCCAGGGTCCCGAGGGAAGGAAGTTGGGGTCCCCGCCTTTGTTCCCCTGTTCCACCCCACGGAGCTTTGTGCTCAAGGGCTCTCTGAGCATGTACAAAACGCAAAGTCAGAGGGGTTGGAGGCATCAGGAGTGGCAAGGTTGCCACTTGCAGGGTGTGTGTCTGGAGAAGGGAGCCAACTTTCCTCCCTGGCAGAGCCGTGTTCTTGCAAAGGCCTCGGGAGACCCCAATTTCTTCCCCTGATTTTTAATTAATGCAATGGAGACCCGGCATGGGAGGGGGGGGTCCGGGGGAAATTGCCCCTCCGAGGGACACACTCTGACAACCTTGTCATCGCCGATTAGCGGGTAATGACCTCGCTGACATACGTTGTTATTAATCAAATTAATAAAAGCTGCCGCTCGGATCCCAGCCGATGGGCTGACTCAGCGTCAAAGGGGATCCCCGGGGAGGGCTGGCGGGGGCCCGGGGGGGGGGAGCCGAAGGAAGAGCCGTGTCTCACCCCTCCCCTGCTTGGGGGGTTGCTAATTAAAACACATGTTTACAAACAGCTGCACAGAAACACAACCACACATTTCTGAACGGGGAGGGGGGGAGGCGGTGGGGGAAGCATTGGGAATTTTCAGGAGGGGGGTCGGAATTAAACTGTTGGGTTTGCATTGGGGAAGAGCCAAGCAGGAAGGAGTTTAAACAGGTCTGGGAGAAACACTGGTTCATCACCCCAACCCCCAAATTAAAATGAAAAATAAATTATAAAAAATTTAAATTTTAAAATTGTTTTTAAGTAGGCAGCCACTTATCTGAAACGGTATAGGTTCTCCTGCCTGAGCAGGGGGCTGGACTAGAAGACCTCCGAGGTCCCTTCCAGCTCCTATTCTATTCTAATTCTAATTCTAATTAATTATTCTATTCTATTCTATTCTATTCTATTCTATTCTATTCTATTCTATTCTATTCTATTCTATTCCTTATCCTAATCATTACTCTAATCCTTATTCTATTCTAATCTAATCCTTATTCTATTCTATTCGTTATTTTATTCCTTATTCTAATCCTTGTTCTATTCTAGTCTATTCAATTCTATTCTAATTCTAATTATTCTATTCTATTCCTTATTTTAATCTTTATTCTATTTCTTGTTTTATTCTATTCTATTCTATTCCTGATTCTAATCATTATTCTAATCCTTATTCTATTCTAATCCTTGCTCTAATCCTTATTCTATTCTATTCTATTCTATTCTATTCTATTCTATTCTATTCTATTCCATTTCATTCCATTCCATTCCATTCCATTCCATTCCATTCCATTCCATTCCATTCTATTCCTTATTCTAATCATTATTCTAATCCTTATTCTATTCTAATCTAATATTCTATTCTATTCCTTATTCTAATCCTTGTTCTAATCCTTATTCTATTCTATTCTCTATTCTATTCGTTATGTATTGTATATAATTGTGAATTGAAGTTCTCAGTCTGGTCCTCTGTTGGAGCGGGAAAATACTGTCTCCTGATTGGTTGTGGGCTGATCAGCTTCCCTATAAAAGGAGCTGTGTCAGCCAGGGAGCAACAGTTGCCTCACAGGCAGCATTGAATAAAGAGCTGTTACAAATCACTCTGGCCTCACGTTCTGTTCTGTTCTGTTCTGTTCTGTTCTGTTCTATTCCATATTTTCTATTCTATTCTATTTTATTCCTATTTTATTTCTATTCTATTCTATTCTCTTTTATTCTAAAATGTAAGAATAATCAGCACATTGAAAATAAAATGCAGGTAGTCCTCAGCTTACGGCTGCAATTGAGCCTGAAATTTCCATTGCTAAGAGAGACCGTTGTTAAGCGAGTTTTGACCCATTGTGCGACCTTTCTTGGCCACAGTTGTTCAGTGAATCACTGCTGTTGTTAAGTTAGGAACGTGGTTCTTAAGTGAACCCGGCTTCCTCGTGGACTCTGCTTGTCAGAAAGTCATAAAAGGGGGTCACGTGACCCCAGGACACTGCGGCCATCATGAATACGAATCAGTGGCCAAGCATTTGAATTCTGATCACGTGACCGTGGGAACGCTGCGGCGGTTGTAAAGTGGGGAAAATTAGATTAGATTAGATTAGATTTATTGGATTTATATACCGCCCTACTCCCGAAGGACTCAGGGCGGTGTACAGCCAACAAGAAAAATACATACATACAAAATTTAAAAACCAACTAAAAACAGATTAAATGAATTTGGCCCGGACAGAATTAAAACACCCCAATATAATTTAAATTTTTTTTAAATTTGACACTAAAAACGGGGAGTGGTTAGACCAGGCCCACCTGGCGAAATAGAAAAGTCTTAAGAGCGCGGCGGAAGGTGGGCAGATCCGGGATCCTCTGTATCTCTGGGGGGAGCTCATTCCAGATAGTGATCCTAAAATGATGCTAAAGTCACTTTTTTCAGTGGCCTTGTAACTTTGAACGGTCACTGAACAAACTGTTGTAAGTCGAGGACTTCATGGATTGTTGCAGGAGAAGGTGTAGATGAGACGGCGGGAAGCCTGGATGGGAGGAAGGGAGGAGGACGGGGGTCCGAGGGAGACCGGGGAGGGGGTTCCCGTGGGCCTCCGTGCCCCTGTCTTTGATGCACCTGAATCACACCAAGGGCAGGGGGCTTTCTCCCCCCCCCCAAGAAGAGGGGCTGGTGGGGGCTTCTCTGGGCCAGACAAACATTGGCAGGCAAACCCTTCAAGGCTTCAGGAAAAGGCCAGATTGCAGTCCGATCGATCAATAATTCAGCCCATTAAAATATGTCTTACTGCATCTTAAGGCTAATAATATTTCATTGACAGGAGAGGCTCTCTTAGGCATCTCTTCGTCTGGGATCCATGGAAGGAGAGAAGGGGAGGGGAGCAATGAAGAAGGGGAGGGAAGGGAGGAAAGGAAAGGAAAGGAAAGGGAAGGGAAGGGAAGGGAAGGGAAGAATGAATGGGGTTAGATCATCATACATATCTCAATGCGGATCTTTCCAGTGTATCTTCATAGATTATGTTTTAAAGCTTGTTTATTAGCTCTGTTATGATCAAACATGTTTATGATCTTCCTCTATTTTGTCTTTCTAATTTCTTTCCGCCCACTTCATATTCACCAAGGGAAAATTCCCATCCTGTCTTTCTGTTTGAGAGGAAAACACAACATGCTTGGGCCCAACTACATTCACACCACATACTTAACTAAACCATTGTCTGAGTTTGCTGCAATAGATTGATATTTATCCCAACCCAAGAGGCCAGATTTGCACAAAACTGCCATACTGAAAGGGATTCAGTAACTTTGAAGCTAACCAAGTTTAACATCTTCGGCAAACCCCAGAGGTTAAATCTTTATCCAGTTTGTTCCGACTGGAGGCGAACACAACCCGTGTGTTCCAAACTTCAAACAGCGGATATAACTAAAATGGTGAGAAGCTTTGTATCCGCTATTTCCCTATGGAATTTCAATGGGGTAAGCATCCGAAGAATGGCATCAACATTATCCTGTACAAACAGACCAGAAAAGATAATTTCCCGTCTGATGTAGGACTGCAGAAGAGAGGAATAGAAACAGAGGGATGGAACAGCTTGTCACTAGAAATCGTGGGTGCTCCGTCACTGGAGGCTTTGAAGAAGAGACTGGAGAGCCATTTGTCTGAAATGGTATAGGGTTTCCTGCTTGAACAGGGGGTTCGACTAGATGACCTCTAAGGTCCCTTCCAGCTCTCTTCTGATTCAGTCAAGATCGCATGAAGTGTTTGTACCACTTTATAAAGCCTTGGTAAGGCCACTTTGGGATACTGCACCCAGTTTTGGTCCCCGCAATACTTAGGCAGGAGAAACCAAAGCTACAAGTACAGATTAGGCACCACCTGGTTCAAGAGGGACCTTGGGATCCTAGCGGATGATCCCTTAAATCTGAGCCAGCCGTGTGCAACAGCAGCCAAAAAGCTAATGCGATCCTTGATTGCATAAACAAGAGGCACAGACTCAAAATCACGTGAAGAATTAGTACCTTTTTGTAAAGCCTTCTTAAGGCCACTCCTGGAATCCTGCATTCAGTTTTGGTCCCCACATTACAAACAAAAATGTGGAGACTTTGGAAAAAGTGCAGAGAAGAGCAACTAAGAGGATCAAAGACCTGGAGAACAAAACAGATTTAAAAAATTGGGTATGGCCAGTCTAGAGAAAAGGAGGAGTAGGGGGGACATGATAGCAGTACTCCAGTATTTGAGGTGCTGCCCCAAAGAAGAGGAGGGGGTCAACCTATTCTCTAAAGCCCCCGAAGGCAGAACAAGAAGCAACGGATGGAAACTAACCAAGGAGAGAAGCAACCTAGAACTAAGGAGAAATTTCCTGATAGTGAGGACAATTAACCAGTGGAACTGCTTGCCACCAGAAGTTGTGGATGCGCCATCACTGGAGGTGTTCAAGAAAAGACTGGATAGCCATTTGTCGTGAATGGTATAGGGCAGAAGTGTCCAACATTGAGAATTTTAAGATTTGTGGACTTCAATTCCCAGAAATTCTGGGAGTTGAAGTCCACAAGTCTTAAAGTTCCCAAGGTTGGACGGCGGTGCAGTAGGGTCTCCCACTTGAGCAGGGGGCTGGACTAGAAGACCTCCAAGGTCCTCTCTGTTATTCTCTATCCTATAACTCCCAGCCATCATTTTGGGAATTGCAGCCCGGGGCGACTTCGTTGGGGAAAGTATTGTAAAAAGAACCCAGGAAAATAGGTCACCAACGATGCCTTTCTTCGTCTGTTTGTCTGTTTATTGGATTTTTCGATGGCCGCAATCAGACGGCTCTCAGAGGCTGGCGGAAATAGAACGGCCTCCGTAGAGCAATAGAACGGGTTGCAGCAGAAAGTGAGAAAAAACACAAGCATTAATTTCAAATTAAAACAATATTCAGAGAAGCTTTTGCATTTCGAGTGGCACTGCGTTAATTAATTAGTTTCAAAATCCCCCTGGAATTGCTCTCTTCTAACCCACTGCTGGAAATGTGGGCAAGGTCAGGGCATGCTACACCCCCTGTGCCAGGCCGGAATGCGCAAACGTGAACCCCAAGTGGACACCGGGGTCCCCCGGGGCTGCCCTGAGCAACACGGCATGGAAGGAAAGGAAGTGAATGAATGAAGGAGAGGAGGGGACGGGAGGAGAGGAGAGGAGAGGAGAGGAGAGGAGAGGAGAGGAGAGGAGAGGAGAGAGAGGAGAGGAGAGGAGAGGAAAGAAGGAAAGGAAAGGAAAGGAAAGGAAAGGAAAGGAAAGGAAAGGAAAGGAAAGGAAAGGAAAGGAAAGGAAAGGAAAGGAAAGGAAAGGAAAGGAAAGGAAAAGAGAAAAAAGAAAAGAGAGAAAGAGAGAAAGAGAGAAAGAGAGAAAGGAAAGGAAAGGAAAAGAAAAGAAAAGGAAAGAGAGAAAGGAAAGGAAAGGAAAGGAAAGGAAGAAAAAGAGAGAAAGGAAAGGAAAGGAAGGGAAAGGAAAGGAAAGGAAAGGAAAGGAAGAAAAAGAGAAAAAGGAAAAGAGAGAAAGAGAGAAAGGAAAGGAAAGGAAAAGAAAAGAAAAGAAAAGAAAAGAAAAGAAAAGAAAAGAAAAGAAAAGAGAGAAAGGAAAGGAAAGGAAGAAAAAGAGAGAAAGGAAAGGAAAGGAAAGGAAAGGAAAGGAAAGGAAAGGAAAGGAAAGGAAAGGAAAGGAAAGGAAGAAAAAGAGAAAAAGGAAAAGAGAGAAAGAGAGAAAGGAAAGGAAAGGAAAAGAAAAGAAAGGAAAAGAGAGAAAGGAAAGGAAAGGAAGAAAAAGAGAGAAAGGAAAGGAAAGGAAGGGAAAGGAAGGGAAAAGAAAGGAAAAGAAGAAAGAAGGGAAGAGAAGGGAAAAGTTCTCCCACATAGTTTGGTGGGTGAGATTTGGTCTCACAGGTAGACTCCCGGTGCAGAGACAATTGTGTGGGTATGGGTGTGGGTGTCCGTGGGTATCCGTCCTTCCCCTTCCCCAGAGCCCCGCACCCGTTCCGCGGCCCCTTCCCCTTTTTCCCAGGGAGAGGCAGGAAGGGAGGCGAAAGGCATCCTGGCCCTTCTATGTCCCTCCTGGGGCCTGACCTCTCTGCTCCTCCATCTCTCCCCGCAGATGCGCCTCAATTAAATTCGGAAATACATTTTTTAATACGACTTTCACCTCAGCTCCCTCTCGGGCTATTAAACCCATTATGGCAGAGTTAAGTAAAGAACATGCTTTGGGGGGGGGCGGGGGGGGGCAAGAGATGGAGAGACGGTCTTGCAGTTGTCAGCTTGTGTTTATGGCCCCGCCAATGTTGTCTCGATTAAAGATTCAAGAGCCATTTCCGACTGGCCGGACGGCTCAGAGCTGTCCATTAGAGACCGGGCATCGGTGAAAAGTGGGGAGGGGAGAGAAGCTGGGGAGGGGGGGCTGGCCAGTTACTGTCTTGCTATGCCAGGGGGCAGGCTGGCAGCACCCACAGCCTGTGGCCAGGAAACTCTGTGGGGTGCAAAGGATGGTTAAACCCTCTGGAGCCCAGCAAGCAAGGGAGGAAAAGGGACCTCGTGGAGATTTTAGAAATAGAAATAGAATAACAGAGTTGGAAGGGACCTTGGAGGTCTTCTAGTCCAACCCCCTGCCCTACACCCATTTCAGACAAAAAGTTATCTAATCTCTTCTTTAAAAACTTCCAGTGTTGGAGCATTCACAACTTCTGGAGGCAAGTAGTTCCACGGATTAATTGTTCTCACTCTCCTTTTGCTGAATATGATACAGGGAGTCCTCAACTTATAACGGCAACCAAGTCCAAAACTCCCATTGCTAAATGAGACAGTTGTCAAGGGAGTTTCGCCCCATTTTAATCACCTTTCTGGCCGCAGTTTGTTAAGTGAAACGCTGCCGGATTTTGTTTTGCTTTTCAGTTAAAAACACGGTTGTTAAGTCAAACTGATTTCTCCATTGATCTGGATAATCGTCGGAAGGTCGCAGAAGGGGATCACGGGACGTGGGGACGCTGCTGCGACCGTCATAACTACGAGCCTGAAATGTTGAACTGAATGACCTCTACAAAAATTGGGGATGAAGTTTTGGGTGCTGGAAATATTTCAGTTGAGGGACACCAGCGAACTCTTGGGAGGACTTCCTGCCTTCCCTGAAGGGAGCTGCATGGTGGCCACCGTCTCTAGGCTGCAGAAATCCAGGGGATCACCAGATCCAGTTTTCGGTAGGTCTTCCCTGGCATGACTTCCTTGGACTGGCAGAAAGCATCTATGAACACCAACTAGCAGACAGAAGTCTAATGGCCAGTCTTAGCCACATTTTCAATGGGGAAACTGTGACTATCCTAGACCAGGCCAAGTCCCAAAACACCAGGGAATTTCTAGAATGGCACTCTTGACAAACTACATTACATATGATTTACAAACTACATATAATGTCTACATCAGTGTTTCTCAACCTTGGAAGCTTGAAGATGGGTGGACTTCAACTCCCAGAATCCCCCAGCCAGCGTTGCTGGCTGGGGGATTCTGGAAGTTGAAGTCCACCCATCTTCAAGCTTCCAAGGTTGAGAAACACCGGTCTACATTATACTATGCAAAAGAGACAATCGACAAGCCGAAAAGGGAATAAAAAAAACCAAGATTACCTCCCCATCAGCAATTAGCACCCGGATGAGCCACAGATCAACTCCAAGATTAATCTCGGACCCACAATCAAGAAACAAACAGTACCCCAATCTAAGAACTGCCAAAAAAAGAATAAATAGCCCAACCCAAGAATCTCTAAGATCAATCCCAGGGCAAGTCACTAGGATATAAACCGAGAGCAAACCCCACCCTTTACCAGCACTGATGATGCTCCCTAGTTGGGTCATGGAACATCTGCAAGAAAAGCACCAAGCTGAGAGCACCAAGGACCCCACAGCTCTCCTCCCTCCCTCCCTCCCTCCGTTCCTTCCTTCCTTCCTTCCTTCCTTCCTCTCTCGTGGAGTCAGCACAACTCACTCCTTACTAGCAGTGATAATGTTATCTATTTGGGTCATGAAACTTCTGTAAGGAAAGCACCAAGCTCAGATAACACAAAAGACCCCACAGCCCTCCTCCCTCTCCCCCTCCCTCCCTCCCTCCCTTCCCTTCCCTTCCCTTTCCCTCCCTGTTTCCTTTCCTTTCCTTTCCTTTCCTCTCCTTCTTTCCTTTCACTCCCTTTTCCTTTCATCCCCTTTTTCCCTTCCTTTCCTTTTTTTCCTTTCCTTTCACTCCCTTTTTCCTTTCACTCCCTTTTTCCTTTCCTTTCCTTTCCTTCCTTTTTCCTTTCCTTTCCTTTTTCCTTTCCTCTCCTTCTTTCCTTTCCTTTCACTCCCTTTTTCCTTTCACTCCATTTTTCCTTTCCTTTCCTTCCTTTTTCCTTTCATTTCCTTTCCTTTTCCTTTCCTTTTTCCTTTCATTATCTTTCCTTTTCCTTTCCTTTCACTCCCGTTTTCCTTTCCTTTCCTTTCCTTTCCTTTCCTTTCCTTTCCTTTCCTTTCCTTTCCTTCTTTCCTTTCCTTTCACTCCCTTTTTCCTTTCCTTTCCTTCCTTTTTCCTTTCATTTCCTTTCCTTTTCCTTTCCTTTTTCCTTTCATTATCTTTCCTTTTCCTTTCACTCCCGTTTTCTTTTCCTTTCCTTCCTTTCCTTTCCTTTCCTTTCCTTTCCTTTCCTTTTCTTCCTCCTCCCTCCCTCCGTCCTTTCCTTTCTCTCTCTTGTGGGGTCACACCCCACTCCTTACTAGCATTGATAATGTTCCTTATTTATTTATTTATTTATTTATTTGATTGATTGATTGATTGATTGATTGAATTTTTATACCGCCCTTCTCCCAAAGGACTCAGGGCGGTGTACAGCCCATAATAAAAATAACAGAGACACAAAAGTTAAAAACAATTAAAATAGATTCAATAAATTTGCCATAATAATTAAAATCCCAAAGCTAAAATACCCATTAAAACTCATCAGTTAGATCATGAAACGTTGGTAAAACTGCCAAGCTCAGACAGTACCAAGGAGCCCACAGTCCTCCACTCCTCCTCTTTGCAATCCCCACCCCCTTCTAGCACTGATGATGCTACCTAGTTGGGTCTTGAGATGTCTGCAAGAAAGCCGTCCAGCTCAGAGAGCCCCAAGGAGCCCACAGTTCAACCCTGAGCTACAAAGATTCTCCTTTATTGATGACTTGATTAGTTTCCGGCAAACCCAAAGTTTTTAATCGAACTTCCGTTACTTCACGACTTCCAAGCGAAGGCTGCCCATCCTACAGAATACTCAATCCCATTTTATTAACTTCCCCCCAAAATGGGTCCGCTCATCATGAAGGAAACAATAGATTTGAGCAGGCAAAACTGGACGTCGAGCCAAAGAAATGAATTTGCAGCTTTAACGTTGCACGGAGGGTTTTTTCCCTCAGCTTGCTCGGATTGGAAGAGCGCTTTGCATGTTATTTCCAGGGAAATCAAACACAAATCAATACCGCTTAGAGCTGAAACAGGAGATAAAGAAATTCCCAACTGCCTCAAAATTTGATTCTAGCTTCTGGGGTTTGAAATATTTGTCCACTTCTGGGCCAGGTGGACACTAAAAGTCTCCAATGTTATTTTGTCTGCCCGGGTGAGGCGCCCTGGGAGGCCGGATCGCTCGATTCATGCTTGGGGGTGGGGGTGGGGGAGAGAGATGGATTGCCCCCTCCCCACTGTCATTTAGAAGAACCGTGAAGCCCTGGCTCTTCGCTCAGGCCCTTTGGCCTGCGAGGATGAAGGAGAACCCTCCCTTCAGCTTCATTGTGCTGCCCGTCTCTCATCTTTGCCTTTCAATGCCTTCGCGGAGTTGTTATGAGCCAGCTATGGTGGTTGAGACCCAGACAATCTACTAAAAGGGATGGAAGGGCTTACAAGGGTTACAGAAGTCTGCGTTCATCTAAGAAAGCTAAGCTTGGTTAGTTTGGATCGTGGTTAGCTCAAGGACACCCTCGCTCGGAGCCTAAGTTGGAAGCTCTCTGAAGATCTGCAAGCTCAACCACCTTTTACTGATGGAAAATAATGTTTGTAGCTCAGGGTTGAACCGGGGGATCCTTGATGCTCTCTGAACTTGGTGGTTTTAGTGCAGACGTTTCATAACCGAAGTAGGTAACAACATCAGTGCTATGAGGGAGTGGGGTTTGCAGAATAGAAGAGAAAGGGAGGAGGAGGAGGAGGACTGTGGGATGCTTGCTCCTCTCTGAGCTTGGTTGTTTTCTTGCAGACATTTTATTACCCAACTAGGTAACATCATCAGTGCTAGAAGGGAGTGGGATTTGTGGAGGAGGAGGAGGAGAACTGTGGGATCCTTGGTGCTCTCCAAGCTTGACCGTTTTCTTGAGACGTTTCATGACCCAACTAGGTAACATCATCCGTGTTAGAAGGGAGTGTCCTTTGCTTCCTGTTTCTCTCCAAGTGGCTTGCCCAGTCCGTGTGCGTGCGTGGGAGTATTCTTGATAGCTCCTTGACTAGGCTGATGACCAACTCAGCCTTTTATTCCCACTTCCCAAACCAGGAGAGCCTCCAGCCGACGAGCTCCGATCCCTGGAGTCGAACTTCTGAAGCTCACGCAGCTCACTCCAAAGCCTGCAGGCCACCTCCAAACTTCCTCCGGGATGGCCAGCTTACGGGCAGCACAGAGCTCCCCAGGTCCACTGTGCAGGAGGACGGGGAGACCCTTCCTTTGAGGCCACCTGAGCAGAGGCATCTCCAGCCAGAACTAAAAGAAAAAAGCCCCAGAGCTCAGCCGGGTCTCTCATCCGGCAACTGCAGCATGTTCAGTTGCTTGCATGCCGTTTTTTGCAGCTGCCAGCCGAGAGGAGCCAGCGGTTCCTTCCCCGGGAGAAACCCAGAAATTGATGAAGAAGCAGATGTTGGCGGACTCAGCCTGGCTGAGACTTTCCTCCCTGCAGGAAGGGATGCTCCCAAAACAGGGCTCTGCTGCCCTCTAGAGGACCCTGCTGGCTTCGGGGCTTGATGGCCAACCAGCCTTGGTTGAAACAGCAAAGCAGGGCGGGGTAGGGTGGGAGCAGGTGGGGGGCTGCCCTGGGTTCCTCCCTGGGAGGGGAGACCACCAGGGAATCCCGGGAAGAGAGAGGCTAGGTCAGAAAGTCGAAAAAGCATCTCACAACAGGCAAGTTTCTTTTATGTGACACAGAAAGTTGGGGGTTAGCCAAAAAAAGCCAATACAATCCTGGGGATGTATAAAAAGATCAAAATCACGTGAAGTAGCCTAGATAGCTCAGCAGACTAAAAGCATTGTGATTAACTCCAGCTGACTACAATTACTGTAAGTTCGAATCTCGCCAGGCTCAAAGTTGACTCAGCCTTCCATCCTTTCTAAGGTAGATAAATTGAGGACCCAGTTTGTGGGAGCAATAAGCTGACTTTGTAGAAATATACAAAAGTAGGAAGGCTATTGCTTAACGCATTGTAAGCCGCCCTGAGTCTCCAGAGAAGGGCGGCATATAAATCAATTTTTTTTAAAAAAAAGGATTAGTACCAGTTTACAAAGCCGTAGTAAGGTCATGCCTTGAATCCTGGATGTAGTTTTGGTCCCCACATTACAAAAAAAGATGTGGAGACTTTGGAAAAAGTGCAGAGAAGAGCAACTACAGATGATGAAAGGCCTGGAGGCTAAAACATACGAAGGACGGTTGCAGGATTTGGGTCTGACTAATTTAGAGAAAAGGACTGGGAGGGGGGAGAGGGACATGATAGCCATACAAAAAAGATGTGTAGACTTTGGAAAAAGTGCAGAGAAGAGCAACTACAGATGATGAAAGGCCTGGAGGCTAAAACATACGAAGGACGGTTGCAGGATTTGGGTCTGACTAATTTAGAGAAAAGGACTGGGGGGTGGGGAGAGGGACATGATAGCCATACAAAAAAGATGTGTAGACTTTGGAAAAAGTGCAGAGAAGAGCAACTAGGATGATTAAATATCAGAAATAGTATATCGATTCTCCTGCTTGAGCAGGGAATTGCATTAAATGACCTCTGAAGTCCTTTCCGACTCTTGTTATTCTATGTTCTACGTTAAAAATGCCTGGAGACTAAAACGTATGAAGAACGGTTGCAGGATTTCGGTCTGGCTAGAAAGAAAAGAAGGACTAGGGGAGACATGATAGCAGTCTTCCAATATCTCAGGGGCTGCCCCAAAGAAGAGGGAGTCAAGCTATTCTCCAAAGCCCCTGAAGGCAGGACAAGAAGCAATGGGTGGAAACTAACCAAGGAGAGAAGCAACCTGGAATTAAGGAGGAATTTCCTGACAGTGAGGACACCCCCCAAATGCCGGAACCCCTGTTCTTACCTGCCTGTTAAGCCTTTTAGCTAAACTGGGGGTCCCTCTTGCTGTTTTTGGTGTCCTGCTGCCCCCTTGTGGCCCTTTGTGAAACTCGCCAGCCCATCCTGACCCTGGCACAGAGCATCTCCCATCCCAAAGGAGGTCATGGCCCATCTGGCTGGACTCAGCAGGCAGCAGCATGGGTCCAGGGCTCCAGCAGAAGAGGCTGCCCGCTGCAGGGCATCGTGCCAGGACAGCTTTGTTTTTTTTTTGGCCATTGTCCTCTTTCGTGTGAATTCAGGGAGCGAATGACCTCCAAAAGCTAAGCTGGGTTGGGCTTGGGTGATATTTGGATGGGAGACCAAGCTGTAGGTCTCCTGTATTTTATTTTCTAGAATCGCCCCACAGGGGACCAAAAAAATTTCTCATTTTCCCCAAATCAGTGGACCTCTTTCTGCCTTCTTCTCCCGGGGCGCCCGCAATATGGGTCAGCAGTCAGCAAATCTTACCGCTTAACTGCGACATCAGCGAAAAACACACACACACACACACAAAAACCCTTAATAAAACCTGTTTCTTTTTAAACTTCTTTTTAAAAACGGCTTTTATTTCTCATCGGATGATGCGCAGACACCCGGCGTTTTGTACAAACGATGCAATAAAAGTGTTTTTTGCCCCACTTAAAAAGATGGCACCCGACACGCAACCCACAACCATGTCCCGGAGACGTTTTTGAAATACTTCAAATGCATTATTATTGTGAGGGTTATTTTTAAGAGAACCGCGTTGACTCCGGGGGCTACTCGGAATGCTGAGGAGATGCTGTCGTATTTTTGTGCAAAGAGGAAAAAAAAAAAAAAGTTGTTGTCGTTGTGGCGATGTTGCTCTTTTGAACCAACCAACACGCACATTCCCCAGTAGTTAAATTCGCGCACGCACCCCTTTGCAAACTGATCGTTTCCAACTTTAGGTGTCAGTTGGCACGGAACTAATAATTAATAACCAAAAGCAAATAATTTTTGACCTAGTAACTCGTCTTGATATTCTAAAGCAGTGTTTCTCAACCTTGGACGCTTGAAGATGGGTGGACTTCAACTCCCAGAATCCCCCAGCCAGCAGCGCTGGCTGGGGGATTCTGGGAGTTGAAGTCCACCCATCTTCAAGCGTCCAAGGTTGAGAAACACTGTTCTAGAGCAAGGGTGGGGAATGATGGGCCCTTTAGAGCAAGGGTGGGGAATGATGGGCCCTTTATGACCTACTGACTCAGGAATTCTGGGAGTCGAGGTCCACACACCATAAAGGGCCCATCGTTCCCCACCTCTGTTCTAGAGCAATATTCCTCCCTTTTCAGACGTGTGGACTTCAACTCCCAGCTTTCTCCAATCAACTGGACAACTTTCAGATGAGCGGACTTCAACTCCCAGAATTCCTTACTGACTCGGGAATTCTGGGAGTCGAAGTCCACTCGTTTGAAAGTTACCACGGTTGAGAAACACTGTTCCAGACATCGGATCAGCAACAAGCAGAGAATTCCCCCAAAACAGCCTCTTCTGACTTTTCCTGACCGTGGCACTTTAAAAACGAGAGGTAGAAGCCAACTTCCCAGGCTGGAAAAATTAAAATTTGCAAACCAAACCCACCCACCCCCACCCTCACCCCGAGGCGAGATCTCTCTGCACTTCTTCGCCTGATCTCAGCGAGTCTCTTTCTGCCAGGAGCCCAAATCTGCCACTGCAAACCGATTCAGCCACCGAGAAGCATTTAAAACCGACAGGTGTATAAAAAAAAAAACCTAGAATTTGTGCGCTTGAGAAGAACAGAAGCATCCAGAGACAGAAAAAGGCTACCTGGGCTTCCTTTCCGTTTTTAACCTGGGAAAAAGGCATTTGGTGAAGACTGTAACAGTCCCTGAAGGAGAACAGGTGGAGACGTTCCTTCGGTGCGCACCTTTCCTTGCTGCAGGTGAGGTGTGTCAAAAGTGTGCCAGGCTTGCCTTCCCCCTGGTGCGAGCCAGAAGGTTTTCCAGAGTGGCTTTTGTCCCTTTTCACATTCTCAACAGGAGACACTTCCAGCAGGAGAAGAAGACACCTGCTCCAGGCGGGCAGCCATGATGCCAGCCGGGACAGCTTGAAGGTCCCGCCCTCAGCTGCCCCCTTGGTCGCTCTGCCTGGGCAGATCCGGGCTGCTGGAAGAGGACAGTTCCTTGATCATCTTTTGCTTCTTCCTCTGAATGAGTTTTCCACCTGTGAATCCCAGCACGCCGCCGCCCAATGCCGCCGCCAGTCCGGCCACCTTAAAGCCAGCCAGGAGCCCGATTGGCCCCCCCACGATTCCTCCCAGGAGGGCGCCAGCCACCGGAAGGGCGGCCAGCTTGTAGGTTGCAGCCTGGAAAAAAAGAGAGGGACAGAGGGGGTCATTGGAAGGGTAGGGGGGTCTCCTTGGCATCATCAGACAACCCCGCTCTCTCTGGAAGCAGGAAAAGCTGACCGGGGAGGGTGGGTAATGGAGTCCTCCCGGGTTGTGAGCCAAGAGCAGCTGGTTCAGACCCACCTTGGATAAACTTCGGGTCCCCTCTTCCACGTTCGCAACGGCAGTGCAGACATTCTCTTCGATCCGGTCGACCTTCTCCTGCTGAGTCTACGAGGAAAGCACGGATTCGTTTTTTTAATTTGCATATCTTGCGAATGGGGTGGGATGGAGGGTGGAGAGCAGAGCAGGGCAGAACAGAGAAGAATGGAATGGTTCTTGAATTAAGGGGAGTAGTTCGGATTAAACTATATGACATTATCTAATATGAATAAGTAAGTCATATAATTTTGGGGGGATCGAGTATGGCATATGATTAGTAATGTTAGTAATGTTTCTTTTTTTTTCTTTTTTTTCTGTCTTTAAATTGGGTTAAATATTATAATGGCTATTTTTTTTTGGTGTTTTTCTTATTACAATATTGTTAATTTTAGATAAATATCTGTTTATGGGCTTTTTTAAAAAAAATTTTTAATTTTTTTAATTCTTTTCTTTCTTTCTTTTCTCTTCCTCTCAATTTAGAATTGAATATATAATAGTATTTGCTTTTCTTGTCGTTATAAATTCTTGCTGTTTTCTTTTCTTAAGAAATGTGTAGCGGAAGTCAGGGGTGGGATGGGGAGGGAGGGGATGGGGTTGGGGTTGGGGGGAGGGTGGGGGGATGGGAGGGTGGGGGTGGGGGTAGAGGTGAAAAAAGGGGGAAAAAATTTTTATTGTAAAACTTTTTCAATAAAAAAAAAAGAATGGAATGGAATGGAATGGAATGGAATGGAATGGAATGGAATGGAATGGAATGGAATAGAATAGAATAGAATAGAATAGAATAGAATAGAATAGAATAGAATAGAATAGAATAGAATAGAATAGAATAGAATAGAATAGAATAGAATAGAATAGAGAAAATATGGATAGGATAGGATAGGATAGGATAGGATAGGATAGGATAGGATAGGATAGGATAGGATAGGATAGGATAGGATAGGATAGAGAAAATATGGAATGGAATGGAATGGAATGGAATGGAATGGAATGGAATGGAATGGAATAGAATAGAATAGAATAGAATAGAATAGAATAGAATAGAATAGAATAGAATAGAATAGAATAGAATAGAATAGAGAAAATATGGAATGGAATGGAATGGAATAGGATAGGATAGGATAGGGATAGGATAGGATAGGATAGGATAGGATAGGATAGGATAGGATAGGATAGGATAGGATAGGATAGGATAGGATAGGATAGGGTAGGATAGGATAGAGAAAATATGGAATGGAATGGAATGGAATGGAATGGAATGGAATGGAATGGAATAGAATAGAATAGAATAGAATAGAATAGAATAGAATAGAATAGAATAGAATAGAATAGAATAGAATAGAATAGAATAGAATAGAGCTGGATGGGATCTTGGAGGTCATCTAGTCCAACCCCTTGCTTAAGCAGAAGACCCTATACTTCTGAAGGCAACTTCTGTTCCATTGGTTGATTTTTTTTCTCACTGTCATAAAATCTCTTATTTCTAGGCTGAATCTCTCTTTCATCCGGTAGTCCTCAACTTACGACAATTGAGCCCAACGTTTCTGTGGGTGAGTCATTTCTTAAGTGAACCTTGCCCCATTTTACAACCGTCCTTGCCACCGCTGCAGTCAGAAACGGAAGCGTTAAAATAGACCCCAGCTAGCAAAATTCCTCCCGGACGATTGTTTGAGAACTGCAAATAGGTCTATATTTTTTTCCCCTGAATTCTCTGGCAGAGAATTCCAAAGTTTTTGGGGTAGAAAACCAGTAAGATTCTGGTTCTCTTGTTAGAATCCAGAGGGTGGTGGGGGGAAGAGAAAGACACTTTGCTCTACTTACATGGACAAGCAGGGAAAACTCGGTCACCAGAGTGCTGAGTTCAATCAGATCCTAAAGAAAAAGGCCAAACGTTACTTGGTTTATTCTTCTTTTTTTTTTTTGCTTAAAATTGTTACTAATTTATCAAAATATAATATAAAGACAAAAAATTAAAAAATGAGAAAAAAGGGGAGAAGGGTCTCTTTTTAGAATAAGGTCATAACACACAACCTCAACTTTTTACTTTTACATAATAATATATACTATCCATTTCTATAACAACAAACCTATCTCATCGGCAAAACCAAAATTTCATTTTTTTCCTGTCTCAAGCACAAAATAGAAATAAAAGTAATTGTGTTTTTTTCCCCTTTAATCAAAGCAGCCCATTTAGCCATATTTGCTAACTCCATCAACTTTTGCAGCCGTTCATCCAAATCAAAGTGTCCATTTTTGTGCATAAAATAATCTTGCTGTCATCAACATATATAACATCAAAGTTCCATTTTTTCCCCCAAGTTCTTTGTCCATTAGGCCTCAAAGAAATTTCTCTGGTTTTATCTTTATATTCACTTTAAGAATCTTCTCTATTACAATGTGAAGCCAATATTTCTTTGCTTTGTCCCATGTCTACCATAAATACTAAATGGTCCCATCTTTACATTTGCATTTCCAACATTCACTTGAAACACCTTTACGCATTCTTGACAACTTATCCGGTGTTAAATACCAACTCTGCATCACCTCATAAAAGTTTTCTTTAATTATAATTATAATTTAGTTTAAATTTTAGACCTTTCGTCTGCCAAAACGTTACTTGTTCTAATAGACATTTTAACAGGAACATCGTGTTTGAAAAGAAAATGTCAGGACGGCCCCCAACCTCCATACCTTCCGCAACGACCTCAAGACATGGCTCTTTCAGCAACTCCCCTGATCTGCCGTGGATGTTAATTTGGGGATTTTAAATTGGTTTTTAATATTATTTAATCTTATCTATTGTCGGGTTGTTTTATTGTTGTGAGCCGCCCTGAGTCCTATGGGAGAAGGACGGCATATAAATCTGACAAACAAACAAACAAACAAATAAATAAATAAATAAAAGCTGACCAGCTGCTACAATGATGTAATGCTGAGAATGAATCAGCAATGTTTTTGGGCTAATATCACTTTAAGAGCCTGTAATAAGAGGAGGTCCTGTTGGGGCGTATCTCTCTCTCCGTGTGTGCTTCTGTGCTGTAATTACTGTTTGTTTGAGGCCTGACTAAACTACGTGTATGTATATATTCCTTGTAGATAAACCACTATTTCAATACAAACCTCCGTTTGCTGTATTCGGTCCTGGGTTGTCTCACATAGTCACACTGTGCACACTCTGACGGAAAATAATGATGGGATTTGCAACTTACCTCTTCTAACACTTCCCAGGATTCTGCAGCATTTTGATCCTGGGGGATTTCCGGTAACGGAGCAAAAATCTGGGTGAGGGAATTTTCTCCACCTTCGGCATTAGAGAAAGTTTCTGAAGGAAAACA
Source organism: Coluber constrictor foxii (assembly GCA_038048745.1). NCBI lineage: Eukaryota > Metazoa > Chordata > Lepidosauria > Squamata > Colubridae > Coluber > Coluber constrictor. The sequence continues at coordinate 212,150,505 of CM075960.1, forward strand.
ACGCACAGTCACTTTGTGCCCTTATCAACACTGAAAAACAGGAAATAAATATTATGCACAGGCAGATCCATTACACAACGGCAGCTGTGGCAACGGATTTTATAAAGCATCCTGCCCCAAGGAATAAAAGAAAAATTGCAACAGCAGATACAAGGATACAGGTAAACTTACCATCACAACTGAGCCCAAAGTTTCTATCGTTAAGTGAGACATTTATCTGTACAGTGAGTTTTGCCCCGTTTTAATGACCTTTCTTGCCATGGTCGTTGAGTGAATCATTGCGGTTGTTAAGTTCATCACTCGGTTGTTAGGTGAATCTGACTTCCCCACTAATTTTGTTCATCAGGAGGTCACAAAAGGGATCAAATGATTCCAGAACACTGCAACCGTCATAAATATGAGTCAACGGTCATAAATTTTGAATTTTGATGACATGATCACAGGGATGCTACAACAGTTGTAAGTGTGAAAAATAGTCGTAAGTCCCTTTGTTCAGTGCCGTTGTAACTTCAAACCGTCACTAAATGAAAGGTTGTAAATCAAGGATTGCCTGTATACGTTTTTATGGTCTTCCCCAGGGTACAAATGCCCACGGGATTCTTCCATCAACTTTCCACATCTGGCCATCTCCAGAAACAGCTGGGCTCTAAAGCCCAGGTGATTTAGAAACCAAGGGTGGGGCCAGCATGAACATTTTCAAATGCAGCCTATCTGGATGGTAAATTATTATGCTAAGCGCCTGCTTCTTAAAGCGATGCTCAGAAATGTAAGTTTGGTTTTTTTAAAATTTGATTTATATGCTGCCCTTCTCCAGAGACTCGGGGTGGCTTACAATGTGTTAAGCAACAGCCTTCATACTTTTGTATATTTATATTTATACAAAGTCAGCTTATTGCCCCCACAAACTGGGTCCTCAATTTACCCACCTTAGAAAGGATGGAAGGCTGAGTCGACCTTGAGCCTGGGGAGATTCAAACTTACAGTCATTGCAGGGTCCAGTGCCTGACACGCGGATGCGCAGAAGGCAGAGGAGAGGAGAGCAGTGGAAATCTATGGGCCGGTCCTTTGGACAGAAGAGCCAACGCTGCTAGCGAAACCCCACCCTAGCCTTGGGGATCAAAGGCAGGGGGCAGAAATGAATAGATGTGGCAGACAACTATTCATCTCCCGGCCAGACGGACTTGTTAGCCTGCGGTCTGAGAGAAATAAACTTTTTGCCAGGGCAGCTGGCGCTCCTAATGAAGGAATCATTGCTTCAACTACAGAGGGGTTGTCGTGTTTGGGAAGCAAACCGACCAGATCCTCAGCTTTGCAAGCAATCATCCCACCACACACAATAGTTGTGTCCGGACACTGTTCAGAAGAGCTGGGACACACTGCAGCACCACAACGGTAAGAAAAGCGGAAGAGAAATGGCTGCTCAGCTTCTTTCTCCATAACGGCTATCCCCAAAAAACTTCATATTCTGACACACAGCATCCGAACCACAACATACTACACAGCCAACCACCACGCAAAAATGAATCCTACAGTACACAAAAAAAAGGGATGTCGGAAATGACAGTCAGAATCCTCCAACCTTTAGGAATTGCCCCCAAGAGACCCACTGAACCAACAACCAGCCTACGAGCCCCTCGGAATCCAACCAGCCAACCGGAGACACACCGACTCTCCACCAACCCACGCAAGCCGCCCCCCCCCCCCACCAGCAGTTAACTGTTGTCACCCAGGCCCACGTAGTTGATATTAAATGCAAAACAGTTCCAAAAAAACAAACAGATTTTATTAAAACAGCTGAGAATTAACTCATTCTCAGCGTATTCCAAATGAAATGAAAGCAAATTCCTCAAAACACCAGTCTTCAGTTTATCTCTGACCTTGGGATAATTAGGCAAACTGCCAAAGGCTTTTCTTGGCAACAGTTCAGGAACAAAAGATGCTGACAAGAACGAAAGACATCCAAACATGAAGCAAATCTCTCAACTGTTGTTTTCCGGCAGAGGCCAAGAGCTGTTGCTGATCTTTTAAGCCTTATAGGAGGGGCCAATCATCTCTTGGCCTTACTCCTGAGTCGTCCTCTCTGCTTTAGCTGCTCCTGCCTTCTGGCAGCTCTTCTCATGCATGCACTAAGAACAGGCTCCTCCTGTTCCTCAGCCTCTCTGATATCTGCCTTGGAGGCTCCGGAGTCCACACACCACTCCCCGATGGCCCTGGCCCCATCTCTGCCTCCGACGCAGAGCCCTCCTCCGGGCCTTCCCCAGCCTCCAGGACTGGTCCATGTTCTTCCTCAGCCTCATCGCTGCTGCCAGCTCCACAGGCTGTTGGCTGACCACAATATTCACCTCCCAATGGCCCTCACCTGATATGACCTCTCATCACAAGGCCCTCCCTTGACACACCCATACCTGAAGTCCTTACAAGCAGAAGAACGCCACTGACCTCCCCTAAACTCCGCTGAAGAGGTTACCTGGCCAGGTAACAAAACGTTCGGAAACCAACCCACAACCTCCACCCTCATCCCTTCATCCTTCCATTCCCCCACCATCCGGTCAGAGCCAAAGCAGCTTCCTGGATGAGAAGCGAAACTCGGTCTCAGTGACGTGAAACGAGTCTGTACAGAAAATGAGCAAGATGAACCAAAAAAACTAAACAAAACGAGGATACTGAAAAGCCTTTTTCATAATGCATGTCAAAACTGGGAAAGAGAAAAGAACTGGAGGGATCACTCAGACCGAAGAATAAACCGGCTGCTACCTGCATGCTGTCATTGCATTTTTTAAAAAATTACTCAACCTACGACCACAATTGAGGGTCTCCTGCCTGAGCAGGGGGCTGGACTAGAAGACCTCCAAGGTCCCAACCAGTTCGATTCTGATTCTGATCTTCAAGGAAAAAACCAGAAAGTCCGGTTGCCTCTTGGAAAAAGCATCGTTGGGACCCTCATCTTACACCCGAGCTACGGATATTCCCTACTATGGCAATGAATTCTATTTATTATAAATAATAATAGTAATGCTGGCTGGGGAATTCTGGGAGTTTAAGTCAATGCACCTTAAAGTAGCCGAAGTTGGAAAACCCTGAGACACAGGTAACCCACAACTTACAACCACAACTGAGTTCAAAATTCCTGACAGTTGTTAAATAATAATAGAGCCAGGATAAAAAAAAATCTAATGCTTAAATAAACGGTACCTGTTCCAACAGTGGTGGATCGGGTCAAAGCCGCCTCCTGCTCTCTGAACTGCCTTTTCAGCTCTTCGGCCGACTCTGAATGCAGCTGCAAAAATTCTTTGATGGCCAACGAAGCTTCTTCTTTCACGGGGTCAATCATTCTCTCCAGAGTCAGAATATCTTCCTTCCGGACTCGGGCGCAAAGGTTCTCCATCTCTCGGATATTTGCTCGCAGCTGCTGTAATGTTTTGGAAAGAAAGCCATCCGTTTTACCTCGGTTAGGCATCAAGCTAGACACCAAAGAAATAGAATTTTATTTATCGTACATAATAGTAGTAAGGCTGGGAACGTGGTGGCTCAGTGGCTAAGAGGCTGAGCTTGTCGATTGAAAGGTCGGCAGTTCAGCGGTTCGAATCCCTAGTGCCGCGTAACAGGGTGAACTCCCGGGACTTGTCCCAGCTTCTGCCAACCTAGCAGCTCGAAAGCAGGTAAAAAATGCAAGTAGAAAAATAGGGACCGCCTTTGGTGGGAAGGGAACAGCGCTCCGTGCGCCTTTGGCGTCGAGTCATGCCGGCCACATGACCACGGAGACGTCTTCGGACAGCGCTGGCTCTTCGGCTTTGAAACGGAGATGAGCATCGCCCCCTAGAGTCAGGAATGACTAGCACAGATGTGCGAGGGGAACCTTTGCCTCTTTACCTTTAGTAACCCTGGCTGGGATATTCTGGGAGTTGAAGTCTATGCATCTTAAAGTAGTCACTTAAAGTTGGAAAAACCTGACATCCAGGCAAAATTGCTGAGATGTTAAAGCAGGATTTGCTCCATTTTTCAACCTTCCTTGCCACAGTCATTAAGCGAATCACTGCAGGTGACCCTGGGACGCAGTGACGGTCCTAAGTATGAACCAGTTGCCAAGGATCTTGATTTTGATCATGTGACCATGGGGATCCTGGTCCGAGGTTGTTAAGTGTGAACAACGATCATATATCAGTTTGTTCACTGCTATTGTAATTTCAAACAGTCACCAAACAAAGGTTCTTTTTTTTTCCCAAGGAAAAAAACAACAGGACTTTCTGTTTTTTTCTTGGAAGAGGTTTCACTTCTCATCCAAGAAGCTTCTTCAGCTCTAGAAAATCTCATTATCTTACAGAGCTGAGGAAGCTTCCTGGATGAGAAGCAAAACCTCTTCCAAAAATAAAACAGAAAGTGCAATTGCCTCATGAAAAAAACACCTTTGGGATAACCAGGACCTGGAAGATGGAGAATCTCCACAGACAAGTCACCAAATAAATGATCATAAATCCAGGACTACCTATCATGCTGGCTGGGGAATGCTGGGAGTTGAAGTCCATAGGTCTCAAAGTGGCTAAAATTGGAAAATCTTAAAATTTTATTTTATTTTTTATTTTTATTTGATTTATATGCTGCCCTTTTCCAGAGACTCAGGGCGGCTTACAGTTCGTTAAGCAATAGCCTTCATACTTTTGTATATTTATATTTATACAAAGTTAGCTTATTGCCCCCAACAAACTGGGTCCTCAATTTACCCACCTTATAAAGGATGGAAGGCTGAGTCGACCTTCAGCCTGCCTGGGATTGAACTCGCAAGTAATTGCAGCAGCTGGATCTTAAATGCTGCCTTTGTAGGAGGCATTACTCCCCTAAGCTACTCAGGCTCTTTCAATATACACAAAAAGGGCCCAAAAGATGGAGGAATCACAAGCTCGGCTATTTTTCCCCCCTCAAGCTCGGCCATTTTTAAGAAGTGTGGACTTCAATTCCCAAGAATTCCCCAGCCAGGCCCAACATCTGAGATTGTGTAAAGATTCGGGACTGAGGCAGTTTATATGTCTTTTAAATAAATCGATCCAACCAATAAAATGGAGCCACGTTACCACAGCTGTGCTTTCCCCAGAAACGATCTACCAAGGGTTCATTTCCCCAAAAAAAGCTATTTTGTCTTCTCCAGCAGACGTCTACAGCCGCCATCTCCTTACCTGAACGGTACGGCCGGCATTGATATGCTCTTCGTGCAGTTTGTCCCACAGCCTGCACCTCTGGTACTAAAGAGAACAGAGAGGGAAGAACATCAAAAAACATGGCATCTCCATCAGCACCGAGTCAAACCATCCAAGGATTATTATTATTATTTTTTTGCCTCTTTTCTTGGGAAAGTGGGATACTCTCAAGAAATTTCATCCGAGACATTTCTCCGTTGGGGGGAGCGTGAATTTCTGAATTTGAACAAGCAGCAGTTTCTGGAAGTGTGATAAAGGCAGAATGTTTATGCTGAAAATTAATTCATCAGAATAAATTCCCTGACAGCTAGAACAATGAATCAGTGGAACGACTTGCCTCCAGAAGTTGTGAATGCTCCATCACTGGAGGTTTTTAAAGAAGAGATTGGACAACCGTTTGTCTGGAATGATATATGGTTTCCTGCTCTAGCAAGGGGTTGGACTAGATGACCTCCAAGATCCCTTCGAACTGTACTCTACTCTATTCTGTCCTGTTCCATAGCCAACCTATCCTATTCTATCCTATTCCATATTTTCTTTTCTTTTCTATTCTTCTGCATTCTATTTCTATTTCTATTTCTATTATTTCTATTTCTATTTCTATTTCTATTTCTATTTCTATTTCTACTCTACATTACCCTACCCTACACTACACTACATTCAGCCAAACTATTTCAATTTGCTTTTCAATGAAGTAGATAGCAAAGGGACATTTTTCAACACAGGTGTAAATTTATTTATTTCTTTAATCACATTTGTATAGCTGCCCATCTCAGTCACTCTGGATGGCCTACACAGTAATAACCAAGAATGTACAAAAACTGTTAAAGCAACCAATTTAAGTTAAAAGATTTTTAAAAAATGGCAGGAAGGGATATAAACATAGGACATTCCATTAAACTGTCATACAACTAGCCAACAGGCCCCGCTCTGCTTAAGGGGTCCCCAAACTAGTTGACATGTCGTTATTTAAGGACCCCCCCCCCCCGAAGCCTCACTTCGAGGGAAGCAATGTTCCACAGGGCAAGGGCCCCAATACAGGTAGTCCTCGACTTACAACCAAAATAGAGTCCCAAATTTCCATACCTAAACAAGGCATTCTAAGTGAGTCTTGCCCCATTTTACGACCTTTCTTGCCATGGTCGTTAAGTGAATCACTGCCGTAGTTAAGTTAGTCACACGGTCATTAAAGTGAATTCAACTGTGCTGGTCAGAAGGTTGCAAAAGGGGGTCAATTTGACCCCGGACTGTCATAAGTACGAGTCAATTGCCAAGCATCCAAATTTTGACCACGTGACGATGGGGATGCTGCAACAGTCGTAAATGTGAAAAACGGTCGTAAGTCAATTTTTTCAATGCCATTGTAATTTCAGCCACTAAACCAATGGTTATAAGTGAGAACTCCCTGTACGAGAGTGTTCCTCTTAGGTCTTGCCTGACCACACTCCCCATCTTAGGGGACCCGAAGTATGCACCTCCTGCCATTAACCTCCTTAAGGTTAATATTTTTTAAAAAAAAGAAAACAATTAACCTTCTCAATATTGATCTGATGTTTCCTTAACCGCTCCAGATCTGTGGGAATGGCAACTTTAATAAACTTCTGGATGGCAGGCTCGAGGCGACGCAAATTCACTTTTTCTTCCTCTTTAGACATCTTTGGCGGTTTAATCCAGCGCGGAGTAGAGCTCCGGTTACCTAGGCACAATTCGAAAGATTATTTAAATGCAGTGCGAAATCATAGAATCACAGCATTGCTAAGTAGCTAAGAGCCTGAGTAGCGTAGGGGAGTAATGCCTCCTACAAAGGCAGCATTTAAGATCCAGCTCCTGCAATTACTTGTGAGTTCAATCCCAGGCAGGCTCAAGGTCAACTCAGCCTTCCATCCTTTATAAGGTGGATAAATTGAGGACCCAGTTTGTGGGGGCAATAAGCTGACTTTGTATAAATATAAATATACCAAAGTATGAAGGCTATTGCTTCACGCACTGTAAGCCGCCCTGAATCTCCGGAGAAGGGCGGCATATAAATCAAATTTTTAAAAAAAGGTCATCTAGTCCAACCCCAATTGGTGTAGCAGGACCTGTTAAAGCATTTTAGACGGAGGGTCTATGGAGATTCTCAGCCATCCAGGTTGTGGTTGTGTCAAAGATGCTTATTCAAGAGGCAACTGGACTTTGTTTTTTTTTTCTTCTGAAGACATTTCGCTCCTCATCCAAGAAGCTTCTTCAGTTCTGACCGGATGGTTTAGAAGGAGAGCTATATAGCTTCAGTTGGACTCAGGGGGTGGGGCGGGGCGGGTATCGATCTATTCTCCAAAGCCCCTGAGGGCAGAACAAGAAGCAACGGAGGGAATCGAGGAGGGAAGCAACCTACAAATAAGGAGAAACTTCCTGACAGTGATTCAAAGCCGCTGTTCGAAAGACAACTGGACTTTCTTGGGGTTTTTTTCCTTGAAAAAGATTTGTTTCCCATCCAAGAAGTTTCTTCACTGCTTCGTGAACTGAAGAAGCTTCTGGGATGAGAAGTGAAACGTCTTCAAGGGAAAAAAAGTCCAGCTACCTTTTGAAAAAGCACCTTTGGGACAACCATGGCTGGGATGACTGAGAATCTCCGCAGACACCCTTGACTGGGAGAACAACTAACCAAGGAAACAGCTCGACTCCAGAAATTGTGACTGCTCCATCTCTGGAGGTCTTCAAGAAAAGACTGGACAGAGGTTTGTCTGAAATGGTACAGGGCCTCCTGTTTGAGCCGGGGGCTGGACTAGAAGACCTCCAAGGTCCCTTCCAACTCTGTTATTCGGTTGTTCTGTTCTGAGTCCTCCGGTGAAGGGAACTTTTGTGAGTTATCTATTCCACTGGTCCTTTAGGAAATTCCTCCTAACATCTACCTACTGCCCCATCATTTCAGCTCCTTGTTTCTGGTCTTTCCCTCCCGGAGGAGCACAGAAGTAGCCCACTCTCTCCTCCCCTTGACAACCATTTGGATATCAGAAAAACTGCCACCGTTTCTCTCCCCAAACTTCTCTTCTGCAGCTAACATACCCAGGTCTTTTCACTCTTCTTCGAAGGACCTGTTTCCAGGCCCTTCGCGCTCCTGGTGACCTTCCCTGAACTCACTCCAGGTTGTTAGCTGTTGGCTTTCTGCCCTGCAGAGTCCGGTATTCCGAGCGAAACCTGGCCAAAAGAGAGCAGAATGGGACAATTATTCCATTGATCTGGACTCCCTATTCCTCTTCACAGATGTCTAAATAGCTTTTAGAAGCTCCGCTGTATGGTGGGCTCGCTAGAGCGGGTTCGAACTCTTCTCCAGATTTTCAGGGGCATTTCTGACCACAAAAAAAAAGAAGCAATGGAAGAGAATTATTTGTAGCTCAGGGTTGAACTGGGTGGGGGTGGGGGACTGCCTGTCTGAGCTTGTTTGGTTTCTTAAACCCAACTAGGCAACATCATCAGTGCTAGAACGGAGGGGGCGTTGCGGAGAGGAGGAAGAGAAGAGGAGGAGGAGGATGAAGAGGAGAACTGTGAGATGCTTGGCGCTTTCTGAGGTTGGTGGTTTTCTTCCAGATGTTTCATAAACCCAACTAGGTAACATCATCAGTGTTAGAAGGGAGCGGTGTGTGCAGAGAGGAGGGGGAGCAAGCAAGAGGGAGTGGGAGTTGAGGAGGGAGAGGAGGGGAGAAGGAGGGAGGGAGGGAAGAAAGAGGGGGAGGGGAGGAGGGGGATTGTGGGATCCTTGGTGTTCTCTGAGGTTGGTGGTTTTCTTGCAGATGTTTCATAAACCCATCTAGGTGACATCATCAGTGTTAGAAGGGAGGAGTGTCTGCATGGAAGAGGAGGAGAAGGAGGCAAGAAGGAGGGGGAGGGGGAAGGCGAGGAGGGAGAGGAGGTAAGGAGGGGGAAGGGAGGGAAGGAAGGATGAGGGGGAAGGGGAGAGGGGGAGGGAGATTGTGGGGTCCTGGGTGTTCTCTGAGGTTGGTGGATTTCTTGCAGATGTTTCAGGTCCCAACTAGGTGACATCATCAGCGTTAGAAGGGAGGGGTGTGCGCAGAGAGGAGGGGGAGGAAGCAAGAGGGAGGGGGAGGGAGAGGAGGGAAGAGGGGGAAGGGGGATTGTGGGGTCCTGGGTGTTCTCTGAGGTTGGTTCTTTTCTTCCAGATGTTTAGCAAAGCCAACAGCATATTAAAAGGATTCTGTGGCTGGAGGTGAACGACTAGGCTGCAGGCTCTATTCCATTTTTAATGGTGGTTTTAGGACAGTTGCATTGTCCCCGGTTCTGCTGGTTGGGAGCTGCCCAGACGCTGCCTTCCGTCCTGCCCTTAACACCTTCTTTTTCCAGCAAGCCGGGCTGGCCTAACACTTTTTAAAATGTTTTTAATTGTTTGTTATCATTTTTAATCACGGGGCCAAATTTATATATATATATATATATATATCTTTTTAATTGTATTTTAATGTTTGTAGTTTATGTTTTTACTTGGCTGTTCACCGCCCTGAGTCCTCAGGGAGAAGGGCAGGATACAAATTTTATATATATATAGAAAATAGACATATACATATATATATATGGGTGTGTGTGTGTGTGTGTGTGTGTGAGTACATATATATATATATATATATATATATATATATATATAATCTATATCTGTATCTCTCTCTCTATATATATAAAGAAACAAACAAACAGACTGAGGGGTGAATAAATGGAGCGGAGAAAGCCAATCCCAGAGGGCAGGCAGGGAGAAGGAGGCTCTTTCTGCCTGCCAGGCTCCTCCCTGGGATCTCCTGGTGGTCCCCACTCCCAGCCCTGCTTCGCTTCCCGCCCAGCCAAGGAGAATCAGGCGAGGGGGGGGGAGACGTCGCTCAGCATCCCCCCCCTCGCCTTCGCCTCTATGAGGTGGACTACACAATCCTCCCCCAACCCCCCCCCCCACCCTGGCTGAGGGTGATGGGAGTTGTAGTCCCACACATCATGGGTGGGGGAATCTCCCCTTCTTTCCCTCGCCAGTCTCACCTCTCCGCCGCCTCCGTCTTCCCTCGCCAGCCCGTCTCCTCCGGAGGCCCCACCGGCCGCGGCCCCGCTACGCCCCCCGCCCCACCACCACCACCACACACAGCGGGCTCCAACCCGGAAGAAAGAGAGGAAGTAAACAGGAAAAGGCGGGGCCCCCGGACGATAGAGGCCCCCAGAGCGTCGCTTCCACTGGACGGAGGCGGGATTTCCGGCGCGCGTGAGCGGCAGCGCCCCCGCCCCTCGCCTGAGCACGTGATCCTCAGCTGGGGAGATGAGAGAGAGAGAGAGAGAGATGGAAGGAGGGATGGATGATATGGACCAGTCCTGGAGGACTTCAACTCCCAGAATTCCCCAGCCAGCTTTGCTGGCTGGGGAATTCTGGGAGTTGAAGTCCTCCAGGCTTAAAGCGGCCAAGGTTGGAGACCCCTGATATAGACAGAGAAAGACAGCGGATGGATGGATGGAGATAGAGAGCGAAAGAGAAAGAAACCAGAGACAGTTGCCAAGATATAGATAAATGGATGGACATGAAAGGATAGATAATAAATCTAGATAAAGGATATATGAGATAGATAATAGAATGAATGAGTGAATGGATGAAATAAATAGAGAGGGGAAAGGTGGATGGATGGACAGATAGATGAATGGATGGAGATGATGGATGGATGGACGGATACAGAGATGCAGAGAGATAGAAGGATGGAGATAAAGCGGTAGATAATAAAAGATAGATAAAAGAGAGAATGAATGAATGATAATGATAGTTACAGAGATATAGATGATGGACATTAAGAGGATAGATAATAAAGCTAGATAAAGAATGAGATAGATAATAGAATGAATGAATGAATGAATGAATGCATGATAGATAGATAGATAGATAGATAGATAGATAGATAGATAGATAGATAGATAGATAGATAGATAGATAGATAGATAGATAGGATGGATGGATGGATGGATGGATGGATGGATGGATGGATACAGAGATGGTTAGAGATATAGTAGGATGGAGATAAGGGGATAGATAAAAAAGCTAGATAAAGAATTATGAGATAGATAATAGAATGAATGAGTGCATGATTGATAGATAGATGATAGATAGATAGATAGATGATAGATAGATAGATAGATAGATAGATAGATAGATAGATAGATAGATAGATAGATAGATAGATAGATAGATAGATAAATGCAGAGATGGTTACAGAGATATAGAAGGATGGAGATAAGGGGTTTGATAAAAAAGCTAGATAGAGGATATATGAGATAGATAATAGATAAAACAAATGAATAAATGGGTAGATACAAAGATGCAGAGATTCAGAAATAGTTACAGAGAAATAGAAGGGTGGACATAAAAGGATAGATAATAAAGTTAGATTAAAGGATATATGAGATAGATGTCTATGGAGATTTTCCGTCATCAAGGTGCTTTTTCAAGAGGCAAATGGACTTTTCTTGTTTTTCTCCAAGAAGCTTCTTCAGCTCTTCAGAAGCTTATATGTGAAAAACCATCAAGTCACATTTTTCCGGTGTCGTTTGTAATTTTGGTCACTAAATGTAAATTTTGGAACACCTATCATTCATAGGGCTCTGCCAGGGTTGTTATTGAACGCTTTCAAGTGCATTCTGGATTTTTTTTTTTTACTTCCATCTATGACAATCAAGAGCATACAATGGGGCGTCTATGGGGATTCTCAGTCCTCTGGGCCATGGTTGTCCCAACGGTGCTTTTTCAGGAGGCAACTGGAGTTTTGAGTTTTTCACTGAAGACATTTCGCTTCTCCTCTAAGAAGCTTCTTCAGCTCTGACTGGAGGGTGGGGAATCGCCACTTGGAGGTTTATCTCTGTCCTCAGAGTCACCTGAATGGTGCTTCCAAGTGCCTCAATGTCGCTCTAAAAAGGATGCAAAGGACCAACCGTCTGCAAGAAGTATCAATCCTTCCATTCCCCTCCATCCAGTCAGAGCTGAAGAAGCTTCTCGGAGGAGAAGCAAAACATCTTCAAAGAAAAAACAAGCGCCAGCGGCCTCTTGAAAAAGCACCTTTGATTCAATGGGGTGCATTCCCCTTTACTATCTTGTAGATGTTGACTAAGCCAGCATTACCACTGAGAGGGAAACGTAGGGGTTTATAATCCCCCAAACGGGGACAATGTCAGGTTGCCAAAGCCTGATTTGTTTGCCTAGGGAAAACTATGGCGTGGCGTGTTTTCTTCAACTCCCTTCTTTCCCCTTACTCTATTGTAACAGAATAAGAGCAGCAAGGGACCTTGGAGGTCTTCTAGTCCAACCCCGTTCACACAAGAAGCCCTGGATCTGTGAGGGCGAACCTATGGCAGGTGGCATATCTGTAGGCACACGAGTGTTGCCCTAGCTCAGTTCCAGCACACATTTGTGCACCGACAGCTGATTTTCAGGCCCATCAGAACTCAGGAAATGGGCTGTTTCCGGCCTCCGGGAGGTTGGGGAAGGCTGTTTTCGCCCTCCCCAGGCTCCTAGAAAGCCTCTGGAGCCTGGGGAGGGTGAAAAACGGGCCTTCCAGTCCCACCAGAGGTTGGGAAATGGCCCATTTCTGGCCTTGGTGGGGGGAAGGCCGTTTTTGCCCTCCCCAGGCTCCTAGAAAGCCTCTGGAACCTGGGGAGGGTGAAAAACGGGCCTACCGGGCCCACTGTGCCAAAAGCGGGGAGCGCGGGGGAGCAGGGTGCATTGAATTATGGGTGTGGGCGCACGTGTGCGTGACCCCCACTCTCTCCCCCTGCTTTTGGCACACGACGGCAAAAAAGTTAGCCATCACTGCCCTATACCATCTCAGACGAGTGACTGTCCGATCTCTTCTTAAAAAGCTCCAGTGTTGTGTCATATCGCCTTTTTATTTGGACAATTTAAATTTCTCAAATTTTAAATGGAATATTTTCCCCCCAAAAATTATACTTGCATTTGCTTTTTAAAATTTTTATTAATTTAAAATTCAATTAAAATATAAAATGGTATCAGTACTGCGTTATTAGCAACACGGCCTTCAGATTTTATTTAATATTTTTAAAAACCGAATCATGACAAATCTGGAAGATGTAAGATTGTTTCAGGCTTTTGGGGCATGAAGAGATTTAGAAGCGCAGCCTAAAAGCGAAAACACTTCTCTTGATATTTGCATATGCTTTCTCCTTTGTCTTCCAAAGCTCCCCGTTGCATTAGAGATATCCTAATTGTTCTCATTTATCTACAGATTTTATTCTCGATATATTTTACAGCAACCACAGTACTGACTTATTCAATATCTTCCGGCCGGACAGGATGTGGTAACGGTATAATGGATTTCTTCTCTTTATCTCTTGAGAGAGCTTTCCTCATGTCTGTTAAAAAAAAAAAAAAGACATGGAACAAAATATAGGTTAGGAACACAATCTACAATTCAAAGCCCACCCAGTTTCCATCCTGAGGATGTTCAGGGAGCTAGTAAGGACATGGCTACAGAGAGTCCTTGACTTACGACCACATTGAGCTCAACATTTTTGTTGTTAAGGGAGACACTTGTTAAGAGGTAGGGATTTGTCCCATTTTACAACTGTTATTGCCACAGTTGTTAAGCAAATGGACAATAGAGCAACAGAATAACAAAAGTTGGAAGGGTCCTTGGAGGTCTTCTAGTCCAACCCCCTGCTTAGGCAGGAAACCCTACACCACTTCACACCAATGATTATCCAACATCATCTTAAAAACTTCCAGTGTTGGAGCATTCACAACTTCTGGAGGCAAGTTGTTCCACTGGTTAATTGTTCCCACTGTCAGGAAGTTTCTCCTTAGTTCTAAATTGCTTCTCTCCTTGATTAGTTTCCATCCATTGCTTCTTCTCCTGCCTTCAGGTGCTTTGGAGAATAGCTTGACTCCCTCTTCTTTGGGGCAGCCCCTGAGATACACTGCTATCATGTCTCCCCTAATCCTTCTTTTCATTAAACTAGATGTGCCCAGTTCCTGCAACCGTTCATTATATGTTCTAGCCTCCAGTCCCCTCATCATCTTGGCTGCTCTTCTCTGCACTGCAGTTAAGTTAGCAACAAGGTTGTTAAATGAATCCGGTTTCCCCCTTGACTTTCCTCGTCAGAAGGTCGCAAAAGGGGATCACATGACCCCAGGACACTGCAACCGTCGTAAGTACATGCCAGTTGCCAAGTTTTCTCATGTTGATCAGGTGACCCTGGCCTGCTGCAATGGTTGCTGCGTGTAAAAAAAGTCATAAGCCATTATTTTCAGTGCTGTTGTAACTTCAAACGGTCACTAAGCAAATGATTGTAAGTTGGGGACTATCTGTAGGTCTTACTACTTATGGGTTCCATGAAGAGTTTAACAGATTAACAGAGTTGGAAGGGACCTTGTAGGTCACCTACTCCAACCCCCCTCCCTGCCCAAAAAGGAGACCCTACAACATTTCTGAACAGATAGCAGTCCAGTCTCTTCTTGAAAGCCTCCAGTGATGAAGCTCCCACAACTTCTGAAGGCAACTTCTGTTCCATGGGTTGATTGTTCTCCCTGTCAGAAAATTCCTCATTTCCAGGTTGAAGCTCTCCTCAAGTCAGTTTCCATCCATTATTCCTTGTCTGGCCTTCAGGGGCTTTGGGAAACAGCTTGACCCCCTTCCTCCTCTCTGGGGCAGCCTCTCAAATATTGGAAAGCTGCTATTCTGTCTCCCCTGGTCCTTCTCTTCACTAGACTAGTTATAGGAGTGATACTCAAAACTCAGCATCTGGAGTAAAATTGGATATTGCATGTTATTATTATCCATTTTCCACCAATTATGGTCTGACAAGCGCTCTTTTCTGCCCCACTTATGCCATTTGATGGTCTTTTTGGAAATTTGGATTACAGATAAATGTGTATATACGGATTTCCCCTGTGCTAACTTAAATGCTTATAATTTAACCATATTGTAATACAATGCACAAATACATACGTAAGGCTATTTATCAAAATATAAAATGTAAGAAATGTATAGTTTATTCTTGTACATTTACATAATAAGTTCATTATTATTGTTTTTACTGCTAACCATTTTGTTATTAATATAATTTATAGATGACAGGCTAAGTAGATTGTAAGTAGATTTAGTAGTTTATTTATTTTATTTATTTTTTATTTATTTATTAATTAGATTTGTATACTGCCGTTCTCCCAACAGGACCTAACCCAACAGCCAAAATTTAAAATACATATAATACAAAAGTTAATAAAGCTAAAATGAATTAAATCAGCGGCCATCCAATTTAAAACCCCAAGTTTCTAAAATTTAAAAGTTCCCATTAAAAAACCATTTAGGCTAGGCTGGCTTCGTGGAATAAATAAGTCTTTAGGGCCTTACGAAAAGTTTAACAGTTTGACATTTTTCTGGCCAGTTTCACAAGGGGTGGGAAACTAAAATTGTTATATTAATGTATTCAACTAGGGAGGATATTAGGTGTATATGTGTCGATTTTAGTTAGGATTTTTAAAGACACTTTTTTTGCTAATGTCCTTTTTGTTTTATTTTTTCTTTTCTTTTCTTTTTAATATTTTGGTGTTTTGCATTCTAATCTTTTTTGAATAAATTAAAATTTTTGGAAAAAAAATAAAAGTGTATAGCTTGGCAGGATTTCTGTATTTTGCACGTAAGAATTTAAAACAAAAAGAGAGGAAGACTTTTTTTTTTAAATGGGAATTTATGTCATCATCTGTCGGAGTTGAACAGGCTGAGCTGGATGGTGGGGTTAAACATGTCATCACTTCGGAATCTTTGTGCTCTCACAAGAGACCTCCGTCCAGCCCCTCCCCTCTTCCCCCCACGGAATTCCACTGACCCTTATCTAATGCCAATTTAGCTTTGACCATTAGTCAGCCAGATTCTTGGGTACTGTAAGTATCAATCATAAACTCTTCAGTGCTTTGAACTTGGTGAGTCTTCCTGGTTCTTTGCCCCTGATGTCGTGTTAATCCCAAATACCCTTTACTACTAAAAATCCGCACGCTTACCGTAAGCGTCTTCGTCGGGTTCCCCGCTGCTGGCCGAGTAGTATTCTAACACTGTTCTGTACACGCTGTAGCCCAGTTGCTTGTACATGTTCACCGCAACCTGATTTGACACTCTCACGAAGAGATCCACAAAAAACCCTCCCTTTCTTCAGCAAGAAAGAAAACGGAAGGGTGAGAAGACAGCGAGAGCGACATTAAGATTGCACGGCGTTATTACGAGAAATCAGGGCGCTAAGTAAAGGGCAAGTTGTATCTGTTTATGGGCAAATAAGAATTGAAGTGTTAGGTGATTCCCTGACTAGAAAACGATTGGATTAATGTTCTCTTTTTTCTTTTCTTTTCTTCTTTTATCGGGGTGACAGAGTGGAGCCGAGCATTTACTGGCTGGACGCCCTTCCTGAAGCCTATGGGGAGTTTGCAGCAGATATTTTCTCTTTGCACCCAGAGAGAGAAATATCTGTCGCTGCCTAGGATTGAACTCTCAACCTTTCGAGTGGGAGGAGAGCGTCTTCACCTCTAGACCTCTGCGCCACCCACAATTGATGTTTTAACTGATGCTCTCTTATATCCTGTCTTAATTATATTACAACTCCTAAATGAAATATAAGGAAAAATTAAGAGCAGTCAAATTACAATGAGGTAATCTATATCTATACATTTCACATGAATGTTTCTTTTATTACAATTAGCTCTTATCATGAACGGTCTTCTTACTGCTATAAAATCCACCCATAAATGTAAAGATTCACTAGCTCTTATAACACGGAAAAGCACTTTGGCCTTCTGTATTATTTAAATGTGCTTTCTGCAACCATGTAATTTTTTAAATGAATTGAAAATGATCATCCATCCATCTATCCTTTTGCCATCATCTATTTTTAAGAATGCTACAAAACTCACAAGCTGTGGCATAAAAACCAAACTTCAGATTTTGTCACCTCTCTGTCCGATTCCTAAGAAACCAGACCATTTCCCTAAACTGAATATTAGGATTTTTACCTAATCAATACTTTCCGGAGAGCGCAGCCACTCTACCTGCTCACAACCTCCAAAATCAGCCTCACCTTTCCGAGATTTCCTCCAGCAGCTCCATCAGTTTAGCAGCCAGCCCCAACCGGCGGAACTCGGGGGCCACGGAGAGTGCGGTGACGTGGCCATGCCACTCTTCCCTGGCCACGGATCCTTCAGCTTTGCCCATGACTGCAAGGAAAATCAGCGGTGATCATCCAACACAAATGTTAGTTCGGGCATTCGTTTAGCACTTTCTTATTCCAGCAGAAGAAGAAAAAAAGCAACGATTTCACTACAGAAGCACGATCCTAATGAGAAAAAATCTCAAGTTTACAGCTTGAGGCAAAACTCACTTAACCAATGTTTCACCTAGCAACATACATTTTGGGCTCAACTGTGGTTGTAAGTCAATGACTATCTGCATAGCACTTGGAGGAACAAAATAATTCTGATTTTGGGTATTAAAACTGGTTTCCAAAAAAGAGGAAGAAGGAATGATGGGAAGTTGATGGGAATGACGGGAAGCTCTGTAGGTATTAAACAAGATTTTAATTTCCTTGTCAAGTCAGTTTTTCCTAAGTCAGTTTAAAACAGGTTTATAAATGCAGATAAACCCTGGTAATAAGTCAACATAGTATAATAATAATGGAACTGAGTTCCATCTTTTTGCTACTCAGCTGATCAAGAGACTGTCTTGAACTAAAATCAGAGAGAGAATTTGGAGGGACTCATCTATGGCTCCCCAAAGCAGGATGAAGAGAACCACTTAGAGTAAGGATAAAAATATACTTTTTCATAATGCCTCTTTAGGGCCTGCTTAGCTCCATGGTTTCCTTTTGCCATTAATAACCACCCACCAAGCCTGGAACTGCTGAGGCTACCGGCCCAAATCATGCAGGAATCTAAGCCATAAAAACATGAATGCTCGTCTGACCGCCTTACACCATTCACAGTTAAAGGGAGTTGCTTAAATCTGCTATTAAAAATACAACGGCAATTTAAATCGAGGTGGAGGCGTCACAATATATTTCCAGCAAGGAGCCTGCGAGGTTGAAGAGAAATGTCAATGAAGCAAATCAGGATTAACATTTTGATTTCTGAAACAAGTAAAGTGCTTCAGAGTTAAGTTAGAAAAATCACTTTAAAGTTATTGGGACTTTGAAAGCAGCATCCATTCTTGCCATCTGTAGTTTTTAGACATACAGATAGTCCTTGATTTAGAACACTTGTTTGAAATTACAAAGGCACTGAAAAAAATGACTTATGGCCGTTTTTCAGACGTATGACCTTCCAAGTCTCCACAATGCAGGTGATCAAAATTCGGACGCTTGGCAACTGGCATGTATTTATGACAGTTGCAGTGTCCCAGGGTCATGTGATTCCCTTTTGCGACCTGACAAGCAAAGTCATTGGGGAAGCCGGATTCACTTAACGGCCGCTTTACTAATAAAAATGCAGTGATTCACTTAATTGTCTTGTTTAGCAATGGAAATTTGGGAGCTCAATTGTGGTCCTGAGTTAAGGACAACCTACACATTACTGTTTTAAAACGTGCAGAAAATTTCAAGTCCATGTTGTCGCTGGGCTCTTCCTAACCGAATGAGAGCTCCAGTTATTTAGAAATCCATACAGGTAATCCCCGATTTACGATCTGTTGCTTAGCAACTATTCAAAATAGGGTGCACCCTCAAAAATGGGACTTTTTTGACTTGGATTTTAAATTGTAATCTCCACTTCTCCTTTTGTGTGCTTAGCAACCATAGCCTGGATTTGCAGCACCCTGGAGGTCATCTGACCACAATTTATGATCTATTCCCCCCCCCCCCCGAAACTGGCACTTAACTTCTACTTTCTGGCAAATATTTCTACTTAATGACCCTTGTGTTCATTTTACAATTGCCATGTTTGCTTAACGACGGTTATAAAAAAAAGGTTATAAAACCAGGCACGGTCATGATTTACAACCCAATCATCACGACTTACAACCCAAATCGCGGGCTCCGTTACGGTCGTAGGTCGAGAACTAGCTTGTAGGTTCAGTTCTTAAAGAGTTCAAGATAGAAAAAAAGGGGAAGATGTCATACTTACTGTAGCCCATCAGCTCTCCCCCGGGAGCTTCTGCCACAATAAAATACTCTGGCCAGTGAGCCAAGTACTGCAAGTAGAAGGGAATTCCATACTATGAAGGGTTTTACGTTAAGGAAAATTCATCTCAGCCAGTCTGCATTCAAGAACAAACGATGCCTCACCAAATAAAATTTTAAAAAAAAAACACATATATGAGAATTAGTTTTGCCTTGTGAGCAACACAACACCCCTCCTGCGTGAGCTGCACTGGTTACCAGTGGTTTTCTGGGTCCGCTTCAAGGTGCTGGTTCTCACCTATAAGGCCCTACATGACTTAGGTCCAGGATATTTACAGGACCTTCTCCTGCCTGCTTCCCACCATCCTGTTCGCTCACATAGGGCCGCTCTCCTCAGGGTCCCGACAGCAAGCCAATGTCATCTACCGGTGCCCAGGGGTAGGGCGTTCTCTGTGGGTGCTCCCACCCTCTGGAATGAATTACCTACCGAGCTCCGGACGGCTCCTGATCTCCGCTCCTTTCGTCGGGAGCTGAAGACTTGGCTGTTCAAGCAAATAGGCTGACTCTGATTCTGGGTTTATTATTTATTATTAATTAGTTATTTGATTTAAAGTGCGATTTGATTGTACATGTTTCTTAACTTATGTTCACCGCCCCGAGTCCTTCGGGAGAAGGGCGGCATATAAATACATGTAATAAATAAATAACACACTTGCG
Source organism: Coluber constrictor foxii (assembly GCA_038048745.1). Classification (NCBI taxonomy): domain Eukaryota; kingdom Metazoa; phylum Chordata; class Lepidosauria; order Squamata; family Colubridae; genus Coluber; species Coluber constrictor. The sequence goes on from CM075960.1 coordinate 212,170,523, forward strand.
ATCCATCTATGAAAGAAGCCATCGCATTCCAGAACGTTAAATATTTACCCTTCTGGATAGGAAATTACATGTTCCCATTGTAGGTGTGTTTCTTCCGTGGTTCCTCTGTTATACGGGTAGTCCTCAACTTACAACACTTCATTTAGTGACCGTTTGAAGTTACAATGGCCCTGAAAAAAGTGACTCGTGACCATTTTTCACGCGTATGACCGTTGCCCACCCCCAGGGTCACGTGATCAAAATACAGACACTTTGGCAACTGATTCATATTTATGACGGTGGCAACACCCCAGGGTCACGTGATTCCCTTTGGCGACCTCCTGACGAGAGAAGTCAGTGGAGAAGCCAAATTCCCTTAACAACCGCACAACTGCTTGGATTCTCTGAACAAGGCGTAGCAAGGACATTCGTAAAATGGAGCAAAATTCACTCAGCAACTGTCTCACTAAGCAACAGAAATGTGGGGCTCAATTGGGGTCGTAAGCCGAAGACCACCTGTATTCCCCTGAAGAGCCCACCATAAAAATAGACATGTGCATTTTAGAGAAACACTTGCAGGGCTTTAGGAGCCCCTGCAACTCCCTAGCGAGTATCTTGTAGTAACAAGCACATTTGCACGTCTTATCACTGTCTGGTTTGGCTCTGCAACCCAACAAGACAGACCCAGACTTCAGTGGATCATCAGAACTGCAGAAAAAAACAATGACTACCAACCTGCCTTCCATTGAGGATACTGAATACTGCACGAGTCAAAAAGAGGGCTGGGAAAATATTTACAGACCCCTCGCATCCTGGACATAAACTGTTTCAACTCCTACCCTCAAAACGACACTATAGAGCCCTGCACACCAGAACAACTAGACACAAGGACAGTTTTTTCCTGAAAGCCATCCCTCTGCTTAACAACTAATTCCCACAACACTGCCAAAACTACCTAATAGAGCTGTATTGCTATTATTCTTCTCTTCCTATTACTTATCTCCTTATGACTATAACTTTGTTGTTTGTACCTTATGATTTATATTGACTGTTTCTTTTAGTATCCTAGTATGATTTATGTTGATTGCTTATTTTGTATTCTATGACTAGTAAAGAGAAGGACCAGGGGAGACATGAGAACAGTGTTCCAATATATGAGGGGCTGCAACAGAGGGGAGGAAGGGGGTCAAGCTATTTTCCAAAGCACCTGAAGGCCAGACAAGGAATAATGGATGGAAACTGATCAAGGAGAGATTCAATCTTGAAATAAGGAGGAATTTTCTGACAGGGAGAACCATCAACCAGTGGAACAGAAGTTGCCTTCAGAAGTTGTGGGAGCTTCACTCCTGGAAGCTTTCAAGAAGAGACTGGACTGCCATCTGCCAGAAATGGTGGAGGGTCTCCAGCTTGAGGGGAAGCGGGATGGACCAGATGACCTACCAACTGTGTTAATCTGTTAATCTGACTATCACTGAGTGTTGTATGTTACGATATATGATGATTGTGAGGTTTTTTTATGATTATGATTTATCACTTGTTGCCTGTATGTACCCTGAGAGCTTATGCAATGGAGACAAATTCCTTGTGTGTCCCATCACACTTGGCCAAAAAAGAATTCTATCCCAGCTCTGACCACTGATGTCTTCAACCCGAAGTCTCAAAAAAGATACAGTTTCTGTCAGGGGGTCCAAGTTGCTGTGGAAAATAAGAAAAAAACACTGTAAATATTGAGAGGAGGAGAAGGCAGCACTAAAATGGAACATTTCTTAGCCAGGGGGATAATCTTTCCAGCTTCTTTCAACCCACAGAAGTGTTCCTAGACCATGACTGGTCATTTTCTCCAATGGGAAGCAAATCCCAGCACTCCGAGTGAGAAGACAAGAGCTTTGGAGTAGCAGGCTAATTAATTACATATAAATACATGTAATAAATAAATAAATAGATCACAGGTAGTCCTCGACTTACGACCACGACGGAGTTCAAAATTTCCACTGCTAAGCGAAACAGTGAAGAGGGCTTTGCCCCATAGGACGACATTGTTTGCACCAATGTTACTTAACAAGGTTGTTAAGTGAGTCTGACTTACTTTTTTTTGATTTTGCTTGTCAGAAGGTCACAAAAAGGAATCACGTGACCCTGGAACATGGCAACCGTCGTAAATACGAAGCAGCTGCCAAGCGTCCAAATTGAGAAAAGGGTTGTAAGTGTGAAAAAGTCACTTTTTTTCAGTGGATCCTGTAGCTTCGAACGTTCACTAAACAAACTGTTTTTAAGCCAAGAATTACCTGTTTTTCTTATTTCAGGGTCTGATGGAAAAACTTTAAAAGGCAGGATTTATCTCCAACTAGCTCAAGGGATTTAATCGGAATGGAGCTGGATGAGACCTCAGAGGTTTTCTACTCCAACCCCGTTCAAGCAGCAGCGTCAAATTATGTTTTCCTTACAGTATGTAGCAACACAGCAATAATTCATAGCGCAACATCCTCGACATACAACAGTTCATTTAGTGACTGTTTAAAGTTACAATGGCACTGAAAAAAGGGACTTATGGCCGTTTTTCACACTTACGACCATTGCGGCAGTCTTTGGGGAAGTCAGATTAAGCTAACAACCATGCTGCTAACTTAACAACTATAGCGATATAACCACTGTGGCACGAAGTCGTAAAATGGGGCAAAACTCACTTGACAAATGTTTCACATAGCAACGAAAATGTTGGGCTCAGTTATGGTCTACCTACACAAGAAACCAGCAGGAGGAGCATTGATTAAGAAAAAGAGAGCCAGTGTGGTGTAGTGGTTAAGTTTTTTTTTTTTTTAATTTGATTTATGTGCCGCCCTTCTCCGGAGACTCAGGGCGGCTTACAATGCGTTAAGCAATAGCCTTCATACTTTTGTATATTTTTTATACAAAGTCAGCTTATTGCCCCCACAAACGGGGTCCTCAATTTACTCACCTTAGAAAGGATGGAAGGCTGAGTCAACCTTGAGCCTGGGGAGATTTAAACTTATAGTAATTGCAGACAGCTGAATGTTAATAACAGGCTTTAGTCTGCTGAGCTATCCAGGCTCCTGGACTAGAAACTAGCAAAGTCCCCCCACTTAGCAGGAAAGCCAGCTGGATGACTTGGTCCAATCCTTCCCTCTCAGCCCAATCCACCTCACAGGGTTGGTTTTTTTTGGAAAAAAGATGAGAAAGGAGTATTGGTAGGCAAGTTCGGTGCCTTGAGTTACTTACAAAATAATAAAGGCAGGATTAAAAATTAAATGAATAAAATAGAAATAATAGGTTGCTTTTTTCCGGTGTGGCTCCTATGTCTGTTTTTTGTGTGCGTATATTTGTGTTTGTGTGTTTGCAAATAAATGAATAAAAAAGGAAAATCTTCCGGATGATAAAATCATCTCAAGATTTTCAAGAAGAAGCCGGCTGGCCATCTCCCATGGATGGTTTAACTGGTCTTTCTGCATAACGCAGAGGGTTGGACTAGATGATCTCATGCTTCCTTCCATCATTCTAGGGTTGTATGGTAGTCAACTACAGGAAGGGTGTTTGGAAGAGCTGGGCTTGGTGATTAAAGCCAAACCAGAAGGGCCACAGATGTGGTTTCCTTCTTCCTCCCTCCCTCCCTTCCATCCATCAACACCCTCCTCAAACGCTGACATGACTGTATGAAATTAAAGCTAATTAAAAGAGCAAAAGACAGACTGGGTAATATCCAAATTCCACTCTGGGAAATCTGACAAGTGAGTCGAAATAAGACTGGAAACTCTCATTTTTACACTTCAAGAAGCGAGCAATGTGAGCCATCAAGGGAGTATCACATCCTTGCAACGAGCAAAAGCCTTATCAGTAGTGAGATGGGCAGCATATAAATTCGCCGGGCCCTTAAGACTTTAGTATTTCAACAAGCGGGTCTGATGAATAATGAATGGGTAGTTTTAGTCTCGGGGTTTTAATAATAGGGCCAACCATTGAATATGTTTTAATTGTTTAATTTTTGTGTTATATCTTGTTTTATCATGCCTGTACACTGCCCTGAGTCCTTCGGGAGAAGGGTGGTATAAAAATGTAATAAATAAATAAATAAATGTGTGTATGTGTGCATATTATACATATACATATACATACATATATATATATATATATATATATATATATATACACATACATACACATACATACACACACACATATATATCTATATCTCTTTTCTGAGGTTTGTGCGGGTGTTTGTATGTAGATCTTTGGTTATTCGGGTCTTCTCACGCGTAAAATTGGAAGTGTCTTGGCGACGTTTCGACGAAGTCTCATTCGTCATCTTCAGGCTGGTGTTCTCGGCTTCGTGCTTCCAGGAGCAAGAAGCACAAAGAAGCTCCTGGAAGCACGAAGCCGAGAACACCAGCCTGAAGATGATGAATGAGACTTCGTCGAAACGTCGCCAAGACACTTCCAATTTTACGTGGGAGAAGACCCAAATAACCAAAGACAGACAGACAGACAGACAGACAGACACACACACACACACACACACACACACACACACATATATATAAATGTATAAACATAATGGTAAATATGATATAATAAAATATTACATATCTTATTTCATTGTATTATACATTATAAATATTTATATATATTCTCAGAGATGTCCCTCTGACATCTGGCCTTGAAAAAGCGAAACCACATTGGACTCAGTTAGGACCCGGATGGGAGACCACCAGGAGATCCAAACGGCTGCTTCAGAAAGACCCAGCAGACCCTCCTCCCTCCCTCCGGCCAGCCAGCCACCCAGCCAGCCAGGGCTTTTAACATCAGCAGCTGGATCCTTCCCAAACCAGTCGCCTGCTCAGCAGAGTGAATCGCATCTGCAGGTCCCTGGACAGGAGACCACCAAGTGATGCCAGGGCCAGAATGGGATGGGAGAAGCGAGAAAGCCCCCCCCCCCCGCCCCGAAGAAGCCAGAGGAGACCTGCAATGAGCTCGGGGAGGGCGGGGGAGAGGGAAGCAAGCGCTCAGCGGGGAAGGGGGCTCTTGAGGTCATTTAGTCCATCCCCCCACCGGCCTCAGGACACGGTTTGGGCCCTCCCCCGCCCCCCTTCGCCCAGATCCGCAGCCAGGGACCCTAGAGGTCATCTAGACCAACCCTCCCCCCCCCCCGCCCGGCGCTGGGCCCGGAGCCTCACATGTTGTTGAAGCGGAAGAGGTCGTTGCAAGTGAACGCCCGCAGCGAAGTCATGCCTGTCTCCAGGGCAGCCGACCCGGAAGCCGCCGCGATGCACCGCCCCGTGACCCTTCAGCGCTTCCGCCCCGTCGCCCGGCAACGGAACCGCCGAAGCCACGCCCACCCGAGCGTAGGAGACGCGCGCCGATCCTAGAGGCCACGCCCACCGGAACGTAGAGAGAGGTTATAGAGGCGCGCTGATTCCTCTCGGCCGTCACTTCCGGGTTCGCCTCGTCTAATAAATGGGCCCTGTATTTGAGTCTCCTCCAATCTCCTTCGTTGCTACCTCGCAGGGCTGTTGTGTTGGAAACAGGGAGGGCCAGGCGGGGTATAAAATGCAATGCAACCACCTCCTCCCTGATCATTGGGGGTCTGATTGGAACCCTTACAGCTGTGTTTCTCTCCTTTGGAAAGTTTTAAGAGAATTTTAGTTTATTTTTTTAAAAAAAAAATTTAATAAATAACAAATCAATGCATGAACAGTGGCACCTGAGTGTCATACATTCTAATACAAGTGCAATTAATCAAGTTAATCATAATCCTCACATTCAATCCACATATATTTCTAATAATAATGCACACTTACATTAATTTATAGTCTATCATTATTCAGTTATTCCACATTTTCTCGCTATTACTTTCATTTTATGATGTAAAAAGTATACACTAATATTCCCTCTTGTTTCTATCACTTATTCTAGCTTTTGATCATATCGCCCTTTATTAAGAAACTTTTCCTTTCTTTCTTGATTAACTTGTTTAGCTTACTTTAGTTCACTTTGTCATTGCACCTCCTACAACGAAATCAAATGCCATCTTATTTATTTATTTATTTTATCGAATTTATATACCGCCTACTCCCAGAGGGACTCAGGGCGGTGAACAGCCAAGATAAAATACAAATAACATACAAAGGTTAATAAAAGCTATTAAAAATAGATTAAATAATTTAGGCTCGAAAAACAGAATTTAAAAACATCCAATTTATATAAAACATTTAGAACCCAATTTAAAACCCAATTTAAAACCCATCTTCAGTGTATATTATAGATAAAAAAATAAAACAGAATCACGCCTCCTTCACATTCTATGCAATTGAACTGAAACCCCCTGATATTGCATTAATATCAGATATATATAATTTATGTAAGTGATATTGGACTATACAGTAGAATTCAATATAGTTGCTGCTCTGGGATAGCAGCTGTTTTTCAGCCTATTTGTCCTTGTCTTTATTGTCCTGTACCGTCTGCCAGATGGTAATAGTTCAAAAAAAAAAAAAAAGGGTGAGATCCAGGATGAGATGGATCTTGAAGAATGTTTTGGACTTTCTTAAGGCAGCGGGAGCTCTAAAGCTCTTCCAAGGAGGGGAGAGGGCAGCCAATGATCCTCTGGGCAATGACATTGACCCTTTGGAGTGCTGTCCTATCTGCCATTGTGCAACTGGCAAACCATACATAGGTGCAGTAAGTTAAAATACTCTCTATGGTACAGCGGTAGAAGGCCACCAGCAGTTTTCCATTCAGTTGTTGTTCTTTCCTGAGAAGTCTCAGATAGTAGAATCTCTGCTGGACCCTTTTGACCAGTGCTGCAATGTGAGTGCCCCCAAGTCAGGTCCTCTTTTAGGATAACACCCAGAAACTTAAAACTGGCCACTTGCTCCATTCGGTCTCCATTGCTAAGCCAAGGCTGGATATCTGATCTATTCCTTCTACAGTCCACTATAGAAGCTCCTTGGTCTTATTGGTGTTGAGGACCAAGTTATTCTTTCCACGAAAGCAACCGCTTGGCTTGCTGGGGAATTCTGGGAGTTGAAATCCACCTCTCTTAAACTTGCCAAAGGGGAGAAAGACTGCATTTATATGCAGAGATGCCAACTCAATTTTGCATCATACACTTATGATGCCACACAAAAAAATCACACAAACACACACCAATTCCAAAGACATCACTCCCACAACGCATGAAAATATGTGCGTCCATTCGAATACCTTTAAAACATAACCCTGAAAATTAAAAGACCATAACCGTGCAAGAATTTCTATTTAAAACATTTATTTGCAAGCGTAGGCTTCAGCCAAAATCCAAATAAAATCTCAGCAATCCATTTCAGTTCAATGCATCCCTTCTCATCTTAACAGCCTTGTTAATACAATACTTTCTGTTTTCCTTATATCCATACAGATTATATATACAGAGTGGACGGAGGTTGTGAAAAAAGTATCTATAAAACCCCAAAGCTTTAGAAAACTTCTATTCCATGAATCAAATGTTGAATCGAGTTTGTTCGTTAGAGAGAACTGATCCGTTTGCCACTGTGGAATAACATCTCTGCCCTTCCTCCAATTCTATTCATCCCTTACCTCTTTTCATAGAAACTTTATTTCTTGCGTTCATTCGTTCGACCTGATGAGTGATGGGGTGGCCTAGAGATAGAGCTCTCTCGAGTTCAATCCTAGGTAGAGGCAGATATTTCTCTCTCTCTGGGAACAATGAGAATATATCTGCTGGGGAAAAAACTCCGCTCTGGCGACAGGAAGGGCAACTGGCCAGTAAACGCTCTAGCTCCATTTAGTTGCCCAGACTCCACCCCGCAAGGAATTATGGGGTTGCTAAATGATGATGATTCGTTCGACCTGATGCTACTCAGATCCACGTGACTTCGTAGCCTGAAGAAGCAAGCTGACTTACAGCTGCTTCATTTTTCTGGAGCCCTGTTCTGGACGGTAGTGAGAAATCATCTGAACGAGGATCGTGCAGTTGATGGAGAGGAACCCCAAACCCGCCAGGCAGAGGAACAGAAATGTATTCTGGCCTTGAAACTCCAGGAAATAAGCGGGCAGCAGCCAGAGACCCTGCCCCAGGAGCCACAGCGATAGCAACACCGCCCCCCGCCCCAAGGACATCTGCAGGAAAGGCAGGACCAGGGGGAGAAGGGACAAGTACCACAAGAAATACTGGGAGGTGCACACTTTGTTAAAGCTCACAAAAACCGCGGTGTGCAAGAAGCAGCAGAAAGCCAGGTCTCGGTGGTAGACGAAGGAGATGGCAAGAAGCAGCAGCAGCTGGGGCAGGAAGGCAGCCAGTCCCAGCACCAAACTCCAGCGGCTTTCGGCCGTCAAATACAACAGGTAGAAGTAGGGCGAGAAGTTGTGGCGAGTGTCCCTCCGCAGCAAATGGTAGAGGTAGGTGTGCTGCAGGAATTCCCAGCCGTAGTAGACGTAGAAAGCAAGACCCAGGGTGGCAAAGGTGCCCCCGGAGACGGTGGCAAAAATCAGGACGTCCCGCGTGAACCAGCTCCAGGACAGCCCGAGGCTTCGGCCGGTGAAAGCTACCTTCCCTTTCTGTTTGTCCAGTTCCGCTCCTGTGTTGCTTTGCAAATAGAGAACAAAAGGCAGAGCGTAAGTCACGGGGTAGATCTTCATATGTACGGCAAGACCATAAAGCACAGCCGCCTTCACTAGCCGCCTCTTGGCCAGGTAATAGAGGGTGCCAAGGACCAGGCTGGCAATGAGAGATTCAGCGTTGCCTCGGCTGGACACCGTCATGGGAAGAGGGTTAAACAGCCAGAAGGCAGCGCATCCGCAAGCCGTCCTGCTTTCCAGCCCTCGGAGGAGCAAGATCTGGTCGATCAGGAAAGCAGCCACCAGATCCCCGGCCACAAAAAGGATCTTGCCAAACAAGTCGCTGACATAAATGTTGGGGGTTAACAGCCAAGCCAGGAGGGGAGTGTAGCGGTACGTGGCCCGCTGGTAAGGGGACTTTCCTTCCGTGACGTATCTGGCGGCATCGGTGAAAACCTGGTAATCGATGTCTGTGTATTTCACCAGCATTGTTCTGTCCTGGTAGATCCCGTAAAACGTCAGGCCCAGCCTGATTAACAAAGCACTGCTGAATAAAACATCCCTCCGGAGGAGCCCGTGGAGAATCCGCTGCCCTGCGCTCAGAGGGGGATCCGGACATGGGTCTCCCTGACAGGGATCACGAGGAGAAGCAGATCCAGGAACCGGTTTGGATTTAAGAGCTGGTTTCAACATGGTTGCCCAAATAACAAAAGGTCAAGTTGGAAGACTCACTTCCATGCTCTTCTGAATTTAGCAGGCACTCCTGTTTAAAAAAAAACATAGCCACAGTAAAAAGAAAGAAAAAAAGCAGAAAAGCAGAGATTGAATTTTAAAATTGGACAGGCAGGCCTCCAGCTTCCTTACTCATATGCTAACCCATCTTTATTTATATTTGGATATAAAATATAAACATAAAGAAGAGCAGCAAAGAAGATTAGGGGACTGGAGGCTAAAACGTATGAAGAACGTTTGCCGGAATTCGGAGTTTGGAGAAAAGAAGGATTAGAGGGGACATGAGAGCAGTCTTCCGGTATTTGAGGGGTTGCCCCAAAGAGGAGGGGGTCAGCCTATTCTCCAAAGCACCTCAAGGCAGGACAAGAAGCAATAGATGAAAACTAATTAAGGAGAGATCCAACCTAGATTTAAGGAGAAATTTCCTGACAGTGAGAACAATTAACCAGGGGGACGGCTTCCCTCCAGAAGTTATGGGTGCTCCATCACTGGAAGTTTTTAAGATTTTGGACAACCATCTGTCCGAAACGGTATTTTAGGATGTCTACTTGAGCAGGGGTTGGACAAGAAGAACTCCAGGGTCCCTTCCAACTCTGTTATTCCGTTATATTTATTTGTTAAATTTATTTGCCGCTCATTCTGCTGAAGGGCTAACTCTGAACAGCTTACAATAGTAAAACAGAAAAAAAAAAAGTAAAACAGAAATTATGGAAGTTGAAGTCCACTGAATTTAAAGTTGCCAAGCTCAAACATGCTTGCAAACAAAGATAGGATCCGACACCTTAATTTTTCTTCAGTTTCTTTGGCAGGGAAGCCAAAACTGCAACAGACATTAGCAGCAACACCCCCCAAAAATCTTGTTTTTCCTAGAAAAGATCCAGAGACCAATTTTTCCCCCAATGGTCAAATTCCTCCACCCGTGAAGGAACAAGTAAAGTTTTACCCCAACTTAGATGGATTGCTATAGAAGACCTGGGTTAAAAAGTTGTTAAATGCGTAAATTTTGCAAGCATGAACTGTGTACTTCTCCCCCTTTTTCATGACTTTTGTTAGCAGAATGGCATTGCTAGCAGGCATTAAAAATTTTATGTACTTTCTATCTTCAACTACACGCTTCACACATGGAAAGGACAAGCCCAGCAAAATCTCATTAAACTGCTCTTTCTCGTGCGACGTTCATTGGGATAATTGTCGACTGTAATTAAAAAGATAATAATTAACTCTGGGAAGGAATTCAAAGGAACCGAGACCCCAATATCCCTTCTGCTACAGGCCAAGGGTTCCTATTTCAAGTGTAACTCTGAAATAAAATGTAAAGCCATTTAAGAGCCCTTTTACTACATTAAACCTCCAAAGCCAAAATAAACGAGGAAGCCAGGGAGAAATGATAACGTTGGCAGTCTTGCGTAAAACAATTTCTACTTTTGCTGACGCCAACAGAATTTGCAAAAGAAGTAAACACAGATAATAGCACCAGGAAAGGGGAAAAAAAGCAGTAAACTGTATGAACTCAGCCTAAGACAAACGAGAGAACTCTTCTCACTTTTCAAGATGGAGAAATGCGGCCCCAAAACCTATTTTCAAATTTTAGCTCGGTTCTTTTGAAAAATAGATTTTGAAGAGGGGGAAACCGAAGTGGAGTTTCACACAGGTATCTCCAAGGTGCTTTTCCAAAAGGCAACTGGAATGTTTTCTTCTTTGTGGAAGAAGATATTTCGCTTCTCCTCCAAGGAGCTTCATTGGTTCATGGTGAAGTTGATGAAGCTTCTTGGATGAGAAGCGACATATCCTTTTCTTCTTCCTCAAGGAAAAACCCAGCTGCCTTTTAGAAAAGCACCTTTGAGACAAAGGATGACTCAAAATCTCCATAGACAGTTTCATGCAGAGCTTTTTCTCTGCCACCTCTTGGTGTAGATCAGAGGTGCCCATCCTTGGCAACTATAAGACTTGCAAACTGTAGGAATCTACTATAAATGCAAAGACTGGTCCTAAGGCACTTTTTAGTGCCAATATAACCTTGAACAATGGCTAAATATATGGTTGTAAATTGGGGACTCTCTGGAGAGTATTCCTGGGGGAGTGGGCTACACAGAGACATATAAGAAGGAAGAGAAATTTCTGGACTCAGAGAGGGGAAGAAAGAAAAACAAAGGAGGAGGAGGAGGAAATAGTGGCATAGTGGAAAAAGAACAGATGAAGCTAAGGAGGAGGAGGAGAGGAAGACAGAGGAGGAGGAGGAGAAGGAAAGAAGAAGAAAAAGAGGAAGGAGGAGGAAGTGGTTTAAGTGGTGGTAGAAGAAGAACAGATGAAGCTGAAGAAGGAAGGAGGAGAAAGAGAGGAGGAAGAGAAAAGGGGGAAGAAGAAGAAAAGGAGGAGGAAAAGATGCAGAAGGATAAGGGGAAGGGGGAAGGAAGAGAATGAATTAGTAGTGGCAGTAGAAGAAGAAGATGTTTGCTCCAGAAGGAGAATGGAAGAGGAGGAGGAGGAGGACAAGAAGACAGAGAAGGAGGAGTTGAAGGAAAGAAGAAGAAAAAGGGGGAAGGAGGAGGAAGTGGTTTAAGTGGTGGTAGAAGAAGAACAGATGAAGCTGAAGAAGGAGGGAGGAGAAAGAGGAATGAAGGAGAGGAGGAGAAAAAGGGGAAGGAGAAGAAAAGGAGGAGGAAGAGATGGAGAAGAATAAGGGGGGAAGGAAGAGAATGAATTAGTGGTGGCAGTAGAAGAAGAAGAACATGCTTGCTCAAGAAGGAGAACGGAGGAGGAGAACGGAGGAGGAGGAGAGGAAGACAGAGAGGGAGGAGGAGAAGGAAAGAAGAAGAAAAAAGGGGGAAGGAGGAGAAGGAAGAGGTGGCGGCGGTAGAAGAGAAAGAACAGATGCATGCTCTAGATTGAGAAGGAGGAAGAGAAGGAGAACGAGGGAGGACAGGAAGACGGAAGAAGAGGAGGATAGGAGGGGAAAAGGAGGAAGAGGAGGAAAACATGGATAAGAAGGAGGAGGAGGAGGAAGAGCAGCAACCCCAGCAGCCTCTTCCTGCTCTCGGGGTGCCCCTCTTCAGGCTCTGCCTTCTCCTCCCTCTTAGCCCAGACGCCCCTCGAGGTGCAAAAGCCTCCAGGCGTCCACTGGGGGCGCCCAAGAGCTGGGCGGGGGGGCTACTCACGCGGTCTTCCCCGGCAGAAGCAGCGCGGACCAGACTCCGCTCTCGGGCGGCCAAAGAGGGACGTTCCAGTCCCGGCCAGCAGGGGTCGCACCGCGGACGGAACCTTCCTGCCGGCTCCGCGCGCCGGGGGACCGCGTCCGTCGGCGGAAGAGTCCCCCATAGGGCGCTTCCGGTGGAGCGGGGCCGGCCTACCGACCGAGTTCTCCTCTCTGCCGCGGCCGAGTCCGCCGGCCCGGAGCCGGGATGCGGCTGTTGCGGGGCGGGCTGGGCTTCCTGCTGCGCCCGGGGATCCGTCGTGGTCCCGGGCAACCTCTCTACCAGCAAGGCCAGAGCCCCTCGCCGCGCACCCGCGAGTACTTCTACTACATCGACCACCAGGGACAGGTATGGCGGGGAGGGGGAAAAGACCCTCCGAGGGGCGAGGGGACAGCGGTGGTGGGGTCATAAGGTCAACCGGATGTGTCCAGTAAGCGGGTTGTCCGACTAGAAAGGGCATTTCCGGCTGGGGGGAGGGGCGAAGGGGGAGGGCTGGCAAGGGACCCCAAGCAAGGGGGGGAGGGGGGAGCCTGCATTGGAAGTAGTCCTCGACTTATGACCACAGTTGAGGCCGACCTTTTTGTTCCTAGGCGACACAAGTGGGTTTTGCCCACATTTTATGACCTTTCTTGCCGGGGTTGTTAAGTGAATCACTACAGCTGTTAAAGCGAATCGTGCGGTTGTTAAGTGAATCCGGTTTCCCCACTGACTTTGCTTCTCAGAAGGCTGCAAAAGGGGAATCACAGGTGGGAAGCGGAAGCCCCCCTGGAAGAATGAAATATTTTGAAGACTATTAAAAAGGCAGAATATTATATTTCCCCAAAGGGAGAAATGGAGAAACATGTTTTTTTAGAGGCAGAAAATGGCCCCCATTTTCCTTAATAGCCCACAGCAGATGTCAGCCCTTAAGGAGAAAAAAAGAGCTTATTGAAAGAAACAGCCAACTCGATGGCTCTATTCATAAGCAAAGCAAATACTGCAGGCAGAAATCCATTCAAGACAGGATATTTTGAAACAAAGGCAGAATGGTAGGATTCGAAGCAGCCTCTCCCCCAAGATCCAACACAGGACAAAAAGCCATTAAGCCACAATAGGAATTGCCTTTCAGAAGACAAGCCCCTTCATTGCACCATCCCAGAGCAGTCCAAACTTCATCTGACCAGATTAGCTCAGACAAGCACCTGGGATTTGCATTTCCTTTTGCCTATAGAGCCAGCTATGACCCCTACATGACCCCATAGGAATCTGACAATAGACAATAGAATACATGTTCTTGCACCAGGAACAATCAGCCTCCATGTTTTCAGTGCCTTTCTCCCAGCTTGGGACTGAACTAGATGGATATTTCTTCCAACACACGTGACCCAGAGGTGGACGTCACATACTGTAACAACTGGTTCGCCCAACGCCAAAAATGTGAGCGTGTGCCATCCGCGCATGTGTGCGGCATCACAAAACACGGCAGTTCGCTCACACACCATCCCACACATGCATACACCATCAAAACACATGGCAATTCGCTCATGTCTGCCTTCCGCACATGCGTACGGGATCAAAAACACAGCGATATAGGACAGGATTGGAGGCGGGCAGCCAGGCATGTTGGGCCCACCCACAGGTCACAACTACCAATTCGCCCAAACGGGTCTGACGTGAACCAGGACACTGCAACATCATCGGTATGGCCTGTTGGACTTGGGAGGGGGACATAACAGTATTCCAATATCTCAGGGACTGCCACAAAAAAGAGGGGGTCAATTTATTTTTCAAAGCACCAGAAGGCAGGACAAGAAGCAACAGGTAGAAACTCATCAAGGAGAGAAGCAACCTGGAATTAAGGAGAAACTTCCTGAGAGTGAGGACAATTAACCAGTGGAACTGCTTGCCACCAGAAGTTGTAGGTGGAAGAGTTTTTTTTAGAAGAAATTGGACAGCCGCTTGTCTGAAATGGTCTAGGGCAGTGATGGCTAACCTTTTTGCCGTCGTGTGCCAAAAGTGGGGGTCACGGGGGGAGGGGGTCTCGCACATGCATGCCCACAACCATAATTCAATGCCCCCCACGCCCCTCACGCTTTTGGCACGCAAAGGCAAAAACGTTACCGGTGGGCCCAGTAGGTTGTTTTTCACCCTCCCCAGGCTCCAGAGCCTTTCTTGGAGCCTAGGGAGGGCGAAACCGGCCTTCCCCATCCCCCAGAGGCCCTCCGGAGGCTGGAAATAGCCTGTTTCCTGACTTCAGGTGGGCCCAGAAGGCCTGATATTCAGCTGGCCAGCACACGCATGCATGCTGGAGCTGAGCAAGGGCAACGCTTGCGTGCCCACAGATATGGCTCCACGTGCCACCTGTGGCACGCGTGCCATAGGTTCACCATCATGGGTCTAGGGTCTCCTGCTTGGGCAGGTGATTGGACTAGAAGATCTCTGAAGTCCCTTTCAGCTCTATTCTGAATTGAATTGAAAAAAGAGTTCAAATTAGCTAGTCAGAATAACGGAGTGGGAAGGAGCCTTGGAGGTCATCTAGTCCAACCCCCTGCCCATGCAGGAGACCCTACTCCATTTCTGACATATGTCCTGTCACGTCCCTTCTTGAAAGCGTCCAGCGATGAAACACGCACAACTTCTGGTGGCCAGCTGTTCCACTGGTTGATTCTCCTTACCATAGTTCTAGGTTGCTTCTCTCCTTGATTAGTTTCCATCCATTGCTTCTTGTTCTGCCCTCGGGTGCTTTAGAAAACAGCTTGACCCCCTTCCTCTCTGTGGCAGCCCCTCAAATAGTGGAAGACTGCTCTCCTGTCTCTCCTGGCCCTTCTCTTCACTAGAAGAGAATGCAGTTCCCGCAACCATTCATATGTTTTAGCCTCCAGCCCTCTAATCATCTCTGTTGCTCTTCTCTGCACTCTTTCTAGAGTCTCCACATCTTTTTTATAATGTGTTGAGTAAAACTGGGTGCAGTATTCTAGGTGTGGTCTTACTAGGGCTTTACAGAGTGGTATTAGTTCTTCATGTGATCTTGATTGAATCCCTCTATTAATGCAATTTAGGATTGCATTGTCTTTTTTGGCTGCTGCTTCTTTATTGTTCACTGTCAATAATATAGGAAGCTGGCAAATCTGGCCTGGAAAAGACTAGATAAGGCAATGGGGTGAGGTGGGGCAGTCAGTCCTTGCCTCCTGTGTTTACATAGTGAATCCAAGCTGATCCCCCATTTGATCCGTTCCTCCCAACTGGGACAATTGTTCTCCAACAAGGAGTGGATCCTCCCTCAGCCACTTGTCCATCAAGTATGGAAAGCCGGTGTCAGTCTGGCCATCTTCGCTTTCCTTCATTTTGCTGCCAGCTGCCATGGAAACGGGGAGGGAGGGAGGGGGCAATGGACACTGGAATGGGGAAGTGTGCAGGTGGTGCGAATGTGGAATTGCTGAGAAGAGAAGCCAAGGGGAGGCCTGGACTCAACAGAGTCCATCTTGGGTTGTTTAACATTTTCAAGGCCAGCCGTCTTGGAAATGGCCTTCACGATGGTAGTCTAGAGCACCTGGGCCAGAGATGTTCTCAAAACATCTTCCTGGCGGATGATTGGACTATGTTAGACTGACTATTAGGGGTGGGGGGGTGGGGGGGGCTCTGGGGCTATTTGCAATTTGTCTTTTTGCATGCGTTTGCTTCAGCCCTTGCCTGACTTTTGCTGCATTTAGTTCTTTCTTAGTAAAAGCACCTTTTCTCTAAATCGATGGAATCAAGGGTTTTCTTTCCCAGGGATTGATCGGAGGCAGCACTGACACCTGGCCAGTTATTGATTGATTGTCGTTCGTTAGCATTATCAATTACAGAGGTAGATTTTCCCCAATGCAGTCCTAATGTGGTCTTTCAGGCATTGCCCCCATAACTGAGTCCTCCCTCTTTGCTGCTGGCTGTCTCCTGCTTTTTCCTCGTGCCTTGACCAATGTTAGAACCTTCTCAAAAGAGCCGGGTCTTTCCATTCAATGAATGACTGAATGATTGATTGTGTCTTCAGACCAACGTTGACTCCTAGCAAACATATAGATAGATTTTCTCCATGACGATTGGTCCTCAGCCTGGCCATTCAAGACTTCCAATGGTGCCCCATTCCCACTGTAACTGAGTCCATCCTTCTTGGTGCTGATTGTTTCTTCTTCTTCTTCTCCTCCTCCTCCTCCTCCTCCTCCTCCTCCTCCTCCTCCTCCTCCTCCTCCTCCTCCTCCTCCTCCTCCTCCTCCTCTTCCTCTTGCTGCTTCTCCTCCTCCTTCTTCTTCCTCTTCTTCTTCTTCTCCTTCTCCTCCTCCTCCTCCTTCCCTCTTCCTGCTTCTTCTCCTCCTCCTCTTCCTTCCTCCTCCTCTTCTCCTTCTCCTTCCTTCTCCTCCTCCTTCTTCTCCTTCTCCTCTTCCTCTTGCTGCTTCTCCTCCTCCTCCTCCTTCTTCCTCCTCTTCTTCTTCTCCTTCTCCTCCTCTTCCTCCTTCCCTCTTCCTGCTTCTTCTCCTCCTCCTCTTCCTTCCTCCTTCCTCCCTTCTCTTTCTTTCCACCTTTCCCAGCATGAGAGCTTTCTCCAGAGAGCTGGGTCTTCACATCACATGTCCAAAGTAGGATCATGTGAGCAAGGTCATTTGTAACTTGAGTGAAAACTCTGGGGTTTTTTTTTTTTGCTTTTGTTTTTAATTTGATTTATATGCCGCCCTTCTCCGGAGACTCAGGGCGGCTTACAATGCGTTAAGCAATAACCTTCATACTTCTGTATATTTTATACAAAGTCAGCTTATAGCCCCCACAAACTGGGTCCTCAATTTACCTGCCTTAGAAAGGATGGAAGGCTGAGTCAACCTGGAGCCTGGGGAGATTCGAACTTACAGTAATTGTAGGCAGCTGAATGTTAATAACAGGCTTTAGTCTCCTGCGCCACCAGGCTCTTGGTTTGATTTCTTCAATGGTCCATTAGTTTGTTTTCCTGGCTGTCCATGGTCCCCTCGGGAGTCTTCTCTAACACCCCCAAGTCCAAATCCATTGACACTCTTCTTATCCTGCTTCTAGTACTACAACTGGTAGTTTTCTCTGCAAGAAAGACCTGTGTAGGCGCTACTTATTCAAAACCCTTCTATACAGGTAGTCCTCAATTTAGGAGCATAAGCGAGGCCAAAATTCCTACTGCTAAGTGAGACTGTTATTAAGTGAGTTTTGCCTCATTTTACAACCTTACTTGCCAGAGTTGTTACGTGAACGGCGTCAGTTGTTAAGTTAGTAACACTAAGTGAATCTTTGCTTCCCTGTTGATTGTGCTTGTCATGTGACACACACACACACACACGGACGCTGCGACCGTCATAAATGTGAGTCAGTTACCAAGAGCCCAAATTTTGATCATGTGACCATGGGGTGGTTGCAACAGTCGTAAGTGTGAAAAACGGTCCTAAGTCACGTGTTTCAATGCCCTTGTACTGTAACTTTGAATGGCAGTTAAATGAAACAGTTTAATGACAGTTCATTAAATGAACTGTCGTAAATCAGGGACTACCTGGCCCTCCGAGTTCCAGAGACTGTTTCCCTCCAAAATATGTTTCTCCTCCAGTTCAGAAGGGATTCAAATCACGTAATGAGGCCTCTTGACAATGTCAGCTTCAGAGCTAAATGTTAATGGAGACCTCCAGGGTAAAACGAGAACCAGCCAAGTGGCAGATTTGGGGTCGGGAAAAGATGCCAGCTCTGTTCCAAGCCCTCGAGGGTGCTTGAACCTCTTTTGAATCCATTAGCCTCATCTGCTGACTCCTATTATTGTCTCCGCTATGCTAATGGCGTATCTAATTAGCACCGAATTAAACCGAAATGAGTTGGGGTCAGTATTAAAAGAAAAGCGTACGTGGGCTTGATAACTCAAACCAATGTGGAAGTTAAGAAAAGAAGGACTGGTGGGGGTGACACGATAGCAATGTTCCAATATCTCAGGGGCTGCCACAAAGAAGAGGGGAGTCAAACTATTCTCCAAAGCCCCAGAAGACAAGACGAGAAATAATGGATGGAAACTAATCAAAGAGAGAAGCAACCTGGAATTAAGGAGAAACTTCCTAACAGTGAGAACAATTAACCACTGGAACAGCTTGCTACCAGAAATCGTGGGTGCTCCATCACTGGAGGTTTTTAAGAAGAGACTGGACAGTCACTTGTCTGAAATGATATAGGATCTCCTGTTTGAGTAGGGGGCTGGACTACAAGACCTCCAAGGTCCCTTCCACCTCTGTGTTCTAATTCTAATTCTAAGGCAGTGTTTCTCAACTGTGGCACCATTAAGAGGGGTGGACTTCAACTCCCAGAGTCCCGCAGCCTTTGGAGACCTTCTGACAATGAAGAAGCCAAATCTGCTTAATAAACTTGTTACTCACTTAACAACGGCAGTGATTCACTTAACAGCTGTGGCAAGCATGCGTAAAATGGGCGAAACTCACATAACAACTCTCTCAACGTCAGGAATTTCGGGCTCAATTGTCATAAGTCGAGGACTACCTGTACAAGGATCTAGTCAGCTAACGATCAGGGCTCAATTGGCGCTAGATAAGGATCAATGGAATTCATAAAGGCCTGGACTTGGAGTCTTTTGTGAAAACGCAATGTTTCCAAACTAATAACACATTTGACCTCACCTTCCTGCTCAGCCTCTTCTCCTACATAAGCGGCACACACGGATTGACTCAAGAGTGGCTTGTGTGAACCTAAAGATAATTCTCCTCCTCCAAGATGGTGGAGCAGTATCCTCCCTGTTTCTGAGGCAGTGGGTCTTGTTTTCCATTCTCTTCGCCTATGCTGTATTTTTCAGAAAGAGGAGCGTCCAATTTCACTCATTTTTTTTCTGTTTTCCTTCCCCCACCGTACCTACCCAACCCCATCCGATCCTGGCCACGTTCCACAGCTTTTCCTGGATGATGCCAAAGTCAAGAACTTCATCACGTGTTTCAAAGGTAATGTCTACTTATTATACCCCAGATTACAGACACTTTGAGGGAAGGTAAGGTCCCTGGGGATAACAGATTAACAGATGGAAGGTATGTGTATAAACAATTTATGTGCATACGAATAATCATATTTTGATTCGTTGTATTGCCAAACTGTTTACGCAGAGAAAAGTAACTATTGTGCAATTGGAAGGGATCTTGGATGCTATCAGGTCTCTGCTAAAAAAAAGTTTTCTCTAGAGACGTTTTCCTTCTTCGTGGCTCAAAGACCGCTTCTACTGCTACTGCTAGCGTTCCAAACTAGAATATAAGTGATCTTGAAGAGTAAAAGTGCAAGCCATTTTCAGTCAGGAAAGAAAGGGATGTATTCTTTAGATTCACTTTAAGAATCTTCTGTCTTAGAACATGAATCCTACTCCAATATTGATGGATGGATGGATGGATGGATAGGAATATTTTGTATTAGGATATGAATCCTATTCCAATATGGATGGATGGATGGGATGGATGGATGGATGGATGGATAGGAATATTTTTATTAGGATATGAATCCTACTCCAATATTGATAGATGGATGGATGGATGGATGGATGGATGGATAAATCGATAGATAGATAGGAATATTTTGTATTAGGATATGAATCCTACTCCAATATTGATAGATGGATGGATGGATGGATAAATGGATAGATAGATAGGAATATTTTTATTAGGATATGAATCCTATTCCAATATTGATGGATGGATGAATGGATGGATGGATGGATAGATAGGAATATTTTGTATTAGGATATGAATCCTACTCCAATATTGATAGATGGATAGATGGATGGATGGATGGATGGATGGATGGATGGATGGATGGATGGATAGGAATATTTTTATTAGGATATGAATCCTACTCCAATATTGATGGATGGATGGATGGATGGATAGATAGATAGATAGATAGATAGATAGATAGATATAGATAAGAATCTTCTGTATTAGGATATGAATCCTACTCCAATATTGATGGATGGATGGATAGATGGATGGACAGACAGACAGACATTTTTCTTTAATAAACATAAAAAACTCAATATCTATATCCATCATGAAGCCCTCTCTGCTGGCACGCGCACCATCCCCCCAGGTCAGATCCCTGTGGCCTTTCTTTCGTGAGCTGCTGTTTCCCTGCAAACGACAAAACAGAAGCTCACAAAAGTAAAAACATCTTACCTCTTGCCACGCTGCTGGTGTTGGGATTCTGGTCTCTGCTGCGCATGTGCGCATGTCCGTGCATGCGATGTGCACGTTCGCGCATGTCTGCCCATGTGCATGTTTGTGCCTGTGTGCACGTGTGTTCATGTGTGCGCTTTTGCACATACACCTTTCAGCTTGGGCATGCGCGTGTGAGCAGTTTGGGCAATCAGTATCTAAAGGTTTGCTATCACTAAGCAGCATGTTGTCTGAGTACAATTAATTTTGAACAACAAAAAGTCAATAAGCATAATGGTAATCATAATATCCATTTCATTGATAATCATCACATAATAATATTAGCAATGGCTTATCCATACTAGAAAGCTTTCATTATATAATTAATCATTCTCTTAATCTTTTTAGTTTCTAACTTCTGTTTCTGTTAGTTAGCCATTGGTAAAACAAGTCCCATGTTAAAAATATTCTGTTTCTTCTTTCTCCTTTATTTTTAGTGTTAATCTGTCCATCTCTGCGCATTCTAACTTTTTTTTTATCACACTCTCATCTGAAGGGATCTCTTCATTTTTCACTGAGTACAATTCTTGCTGCAGTTAACACATGTAAAATTAGATACGTATTCCCTTTATTATATTGTTCTGGTAAAATATGCAACAAAAATATTTCTGGTTTAAAATCAATGTGTTTCTTTATCATTTTTTCTAACCATGTGTACGTTTTGGTCCAATATTTTTTTTGCCTTTGGACATGTCCCCCACATATGATAGTACTAGGAACCCGGTACTTGATGACGACTCCAATATTTCTTTGCTTTAGCACAGTCCACCATAAATGATTTAAAAAGTCCCTCCTTTACATTTGCATTAGTTTGGAAGAATCGGTGGGAACGCAGAAGAGGCATTCCATTTTAGCGAGGGCCTTCTGGGTGTATAAAAGTAATTTTTTTCCACGGAGGGATGAGCAACCTGCTCAGCACTGCTTGCCAGATTCCATCTCATGCCTAGTTTGCATCTCACAAGGATGCTATTCAAGCAGCACAACCAGTCACTTGTGTTATCTGAAGTGGTCCAGCAGGAGGGGATGTAGGGGTGTTTTGTGGGTGGTCTGGCTGGAAATGTTTTATTTTTCGATTTATTCATCCTATGTTTGAACCGCCCATCTCCCCTCCAGTGGGACAATTAACTATTTAAGCATAAAAGTATTTAAATTTAAAAACAGCATATAAAAATTAAGATTAAATCAAGCGTTTTAATTTAATTTAAAATACAATTAAAAATTTAAAAACGGACGCGTCATTTCACATACATACATCATCCTGTCAGCCTGCACAGGCAGCCCTTGACTCACGATGTGCAATTGAGCCCAGAATTTCTGTTGCTATGTAAGACCTTTGGTAAGGGAGTTTTGCCCCACTTTACGACCTTCTTGCCACCTTTGTTAAGTGAACCACTGCAACCGTCATAAGTCCATGCCAGTTGCCAAGCCTCTGAGCTTTGATCACATGACCATGGGGATGCTGCGGTGGTTGTAAGTGTGAAAAATGGTCATAAGTCCCTTTTTCAGTGCCATTGCAACTTCAAATGGTCACTAAACGAACTGTTGTAAGTCAAGGACTACCTGGATGTACCCAGGTCGTATGGCTATAATATTATTGTTTATTGTTGTTTATTGTTTATTGTTTATCCTTCTAATTATCCTCCTTACTCCTCCTCTCTTAATTGGAATTATCATGATGATAATAATTATCATTATAACCATGTTGCTTGTATCTTTACGATTTATATTGCTTTATCTGTTTCCCAGTATGATTTGATTGTTTATTAGTAACCTATGACTATCACTAAGTGTTGTATCTTATGATTCTTGATGAATGTATTTTATTTTTATTTTTATGCACACTGACAGCATATGCATTTTTTTCTATCCTATCCTATCCTATCCTATCCTATCCTATCCTATCCTATCCTATCCTATCCTATCCTATCCTATCCTATCCTATCCTATCCTATCCTATCCTACTCCATTCCATTCCATTCCATTCCATTCCATATTTTCTCCTATTCTATTCTACTCTACTCTACTCTACTCTACTCTACTCTACTCTACTCTACTCTACTCTACTCTACTCTACTCTACTCTACTCTACTCTACTCCATTCCATTCCATTCCATTCCATTCCATTCCATATTTTCTATCCTATCCTATCCTATCCTATCCTATCTATTCTATTCTGTTCTATTCTATTCCATTCCATTCCATTCCATTCCATTCCATATTTTCTCCTATTCTATTCAATTCTATTCTATTCCATTCCATTCCATTCCATTCCATTCCATTCCATTCCATTCCATTCCATATTTTCTCCTATTCTATTCTATTCTATTCTATTCTATTCTATTCTATTCTATTCTATTCTATTCTATTCTATTCTATTCTATTCTATTCTATTCTATTCCATTCCATTCCATTCCATTCCATTCCATTCCATTCCATTCCATTCCATTCCATATTTTCTCTATCCTATCCTATCCTATCCTATCCTATCCTATCCTATCCTATCCTATCCTATCCTATCCTATCCTATCCTATCCTATCCTATCCTATCCTACTCCATTCCATTCCATTCCATTCCATTCCATTCCATTCCATTCCATTCCATTCCATATTTTCTCTATTCTATTCTATTCTATTCTGTTCTGTTCTATTCTATTCTATTCTATTCTATTCTATTCTATTCTATTCTATTCTATTCCATTCCATTCCATTCCATTCCATATTTTCTCTATCCTATCCTATCCTATCCTATCCTATCCTATCCTATCCTATCCTATCCTATCCTATCCTATCCTATCCTATCCTATCCTATCCTATCCTACTCCATTTCATTCCATTCCATTCCATTCCATATTTTCTCTATTCTATTCTATTCTATTCTATTCTATTCTATTCTATTCTATTCTATTCTATTCTATTCTATTCCATTCCATTCCATTCCATTCCATTCCATTCCATTCCATTCCATATTTTCTCCTATTCTATTCTATTCTATTCTATTCTATTCTATTCTATTCTATTCTATTCTATTCTATTCCATTCCATTCCATTCCATTCCATTCCATTCCATTCCATATTTTCTCTATCCTATCCTATCCTATCCTATCCTATCCTATCCTATCCTATCCTATCCTATCCTATCCTATCCTACTCCATTCCATTCCATTCCATTCCATTCCATTCCATTCCATTCCATATTTTCTCTATTCTATTCTATTCTATTCTATTCTATTCTATTCTATTCTATTCTATTCTATTCCATTCCATTCCATTCCATTCCATTCCATTCCATTCCATTCCATTCCATTCCATTCCATATTTTCTCTATCCTATCCTATCCTATCCTATCCTATCCTATCCTATCCTATCCTATCCTATCCTATCCTATCCTATCCTATCCTACTCCATTTCATTCCATTACATTCCATTCCATTCCATATTTTCTCTATTCTATTCTATTCTATTCTACTCTACTCTACTCTACTCTACTCTACTCTACTCTACTCTACTCTACTCTACTCCACTCCACTCCACTCCACTCCAGTCCAGTCCACTCCACTCCACTCCACTCCACTCCACTCCATTCCATTCCATTCCATTCCATTCCATATTCTATTCCATATTTTATTATTCTATTCTATTCTATTCTATTCTATTCTATTCTATTCTATTCTATTCTATTCTATTCTATTCTATTCTATTCTATTCTATTCTATTCTATTCTATTCTATTCTATTCTATTCTATTCCATTCCATTCCATTCCATTCCATTCCATTCCATTCCATTCCATTCCATTCCATTCTTCTGTTGCTTTGCACGTACGCAGTTTCTGCACGGAGACCAGTTCCTTGTGTGTCTAATCACACTTGGCCAAATAAAATATTCAATTAAAAAAATGCAATCAGATTTCTAGAGCATCCCGCTCAGAGGTCACTTTCACAAATGCGGCAACCGAGTTCCCCCTGAGTTCTGGGTTTTTTCCCCTTCCAGCTGCATCTCTTCCAGGATGCGGTCTCCGTTTCCTCTCTCTCTCTCTCTCTCCCTCTCCCTCTCCCTCTCCCTCTCTCTCTCTCTCCCTCTCTCTCTCTCTCCCTCTCTGTCATTGGAATGAAACAGAGGGGAACCAGGGCTCTGCAACCTCTAAACAACCTGTCAAAAATGCCCCCCTTTCTCCTCTCCTGTCCTCTCCTCCTCCCCCAAGCAGCAAACCTTGTGCCTTCGTTCCACCCGCTGGCCTTATCCAATCCGTAGGGATTTGCCCTTCTTATGTAAGGCTCTGAATCAGGGAGCTGGGCTTCCTGCCAGCGGCCTCCCGGCCCTCTCCTCCCGGCTCCCGGCCGAAAGCAAACACCGGGCTTTCTGCATCTTCATTTCCGCTTCCCAATTACGGGTCTGCAGCCTGCGCTGTGAATAATTCAAATTGATGAGTCGTGTACCTGCTGGTGCTTGTAAAAGGCCGCTGGGGGTGGGGGTGGGGGGGGTTCGGGCCAGGGTCGTTTAGCGGGCTGCCAAGACCGAGCAGAACAGCCGGAGCGAATTCCAAGAAAAGGGAAAATGTACAGGGGGGGAGACTCTTCCCCGGGGGCTCAGAGGAGAGACCGAGAGACGAGAACCTCTGTAGCTCAGGGTCGAACGGAGGGGTCCATAGTGGTCCCTGAGCTCAGTGGCTTTCTTGCAGATGTTTCATGACCCAACTAGGTAACATCATCAGTGCTAGAAGGTGCAAACCCTTCTATCAGAGATTATGTTATCCAGTTGGTCATGAAACATCTGCAAGAAAGCAATCAAAAATCACGAAAGATCCCACAATCCTTCTCTTCCTCCTCCTTCTCCCCCTCCTCCTCTTCCTCCTTCTTCTTCTCCTCCTCCCCTGGATTGATGTTCCATCAGGAAGGGGCCACTTCCGAGAAAGCCCTTTTTTGGGGTCCCACCAGGCATACAGGTAGTCCGACCACAACTGAGCCCAAAATCTCCATGGCTAAGCCAGGCATTTGTTGCTGCATTTTGCCCTCATTTTATCACCCTTTTTGCCCCCATTGTTAAGCGAATCCCTGCAGTCATTAAGCGAATCACGCAGCCATTAAGCAAATCTGGCTTCCCCCATTGACTTTGCTTGTCGGAGGCCATCCGGGAAGGTCACCCATGGTGAAATGTAAAATGTTTTACTACCGGTTCTGTGGGCATGGCTTGGTGGGGGAGGTAATATGACTGAGTGGCCAACTTTTTTTTTTTAACTTTTAAAACCATTTTTTTGGCTGAATAGGTTGTTAAAAAAATGCTTTTAAAGCCTCTGTCGATCCCTGCTGACTTGCCTGATCGGCAGAGGCTTTCTTTAAAAAAAAATGCCTCTGATGATCCGAGCTGAGCTGCGCAATCATCAGAGGCTATTTTTTTTTAACTTTTAAAAGCATTTTTTCAGCCAAAGAGGTGTAAAAAAATGCTTTTAAAAGTTAAAAAAAAAGCCTCTAATGATTGGGCGGCTCAGCTGGGCATGGGGGGGGGGGTGGCAGGGATTTTTGCTGCCGGTTCTCTGAACTGCCTGCCGCCATCGCTACCGGATTGGGCGAACCGGTCTGAACCGGGAG
Source organism: Coluber constrictor foxii (assembly GCA_038048745.1). Lineage (NCBI taxonomy): Eukaryota > Metazoa > Chordata > Lepidosauria > Squamata > Colubridae > Coluber > Coluber constrictor. The sequence continues at coordinate 212,196,783 of CM075960.1, forward strand.
CATTTCACCCCTGTCTCTCTGGCTTCTCACCCCAGCCAATATGGAGGGACTCACCCATCCCTCTCTGCCCTACTCTTGCCCCACTGAGCCTGGCCATGCCCTGGTGACCGGCCTCTGCTTTTCCTCCCCCCCTGCAGACAAGCCCTTCCTGGTCTTCTTCTTCAAGCAGCTGAAGCTGAACCGCAGCGGCCGCTACGAGGACTCCTTCCCTTACCTGTCGCCCTGCGGCCGGGAGCACAACTACATCCGTTGCGATGACCGGCCCATCGTCTTCACACACCTCCTGGAAGGACCCCCGGGCCAGCAGTCGCTGTCCTTCTGTGGGGGCGCGGAACGCCTGGCCGTGCCCTTCCAGCCGGAGAAGCTGGTCATGTTGGCCGAGAATGGGCGGGTCTATCACCCGGGGCCGGAAAAGGCTGGCGGGGTGGGATTGGTCAAGTCATCCTTGGCCTTTGAGCTGAGCCCTTGCTTTGAGTACCAGGACGGACCCGGTCAGCCGCCCACTCATTTCCGTTGGCAGGAGAAGAGGTACCTTCTCACCAACGAGCTGCTGAGATTGATCTGAGGCCGTTGTAGAGCGAGGAATGCGTTCCAATGCCCGGAGGTCTTCTTGTTGGCATCCTTGGCTTGATAGAAACCCAAACAATGTCCTTCCTGTCATTCCAGGTGCCCCATTTATCCCAGGAGACCATCTCAAGAAGGTCTTCTTGTTGGCACTCTTGGGCATCCTTGGATTGACAGAAACCCAAACCACATCCCACCTGACATTCTAGGTGCCCCATTTATCCTGGGAGACCATCTCAAGAAGGTCTTCTTGTTGGCCCTCTTCAGCATCCTTGGCTTGACAGAAACCCAAACCACGTCCCTCCTGCCATCCCAGATGCCTCGTTTATCCCAGAAGACCATCTCAAGAAGGTGGCTGGAAGCGTCCATCCAGAACCCCAGTAGGGCAGGGATCCTGGACAAAATCTCTCAGAATAAAAACCATTTTATGCTTTGTGTGCAGAACTGGTCTGTGTTCAGGCCATTGCACGGCTTAGGTGCAGGGCCTTCTCACTTCCTCGAGCTCGCTCCATGGACAACCAAGTGTTCCCTTCAGAAGTGTGATGGGTGGCCTATAAATGTAATGAATAAATATAAACAAACTAAAGCCCAATTTTGCTTAGCAGCCGAAAACTCAACTGGATGATGAGCAAGATTCCTCAGACTTTCTTTATCTTGGAGTCTCTTGAACAAACTCACCGTAATTACAATAGAAACCTAAGGCTAGAAGGGACCTTGGAGGTCTTCTAGTCCAACCCTCTGGTCAGACAGGAGACCTTATAAATGGTTGCCTAGTGTCTTCTTAAAGACCTCCAGTGATGGAGCCCCCACAACTCCTGAAGGTGAATTGTTCCACTGGTTAATTGTTCTCACTCTCAGGAAATTTCTCCTTAGTTCCAAGTGGCTTCTCTCTTTGATTGGTTTCCATTTGTTGCTTCTTGTCCTGCCCTCAGGTGCTCTGGAGAATAGCTTGACTCCCTCTTCTCTGTAAGAGCCCCTCAAGTGTGAGGTTTCCCCTAAGCCTTCTCTTCCTTAGGCTAAGCATACCTAGTTCCCTTAGCCCAGAGGCCTTCAAAGTTGGCAGCTTTAAGACTTGTGGACTTCAACTCCCAGAATTCTGGGAGCTGCCAACTTTGAAGACCTCTGCCTTAGCCGTTCGTTGTATGATTTCCCTTAATTAAAAATATTGTTCTGCTGGCTTTCAGTTCTGTTAGAAATGCCGTTTCCTGAATGTCCATCCAGCTTGGCCAAAGCCCTTTGACAGCCTGGCCAAACCCCAGAGCCCAAATCAGCAAGCTGTAGTAGTGGTGGGAGGGAGGGAGGGAGGGAGGGAGAGAGCAATTTAAGGAAGGTCCTTCTCATTTGCCTATCTGGAGCTAAGATTTCCCTGGCTGTTGAATAGCCCTGGAATAGTTTATAGCAGGGGGTCCAATTTTGACGACTTTAAGACGTGTGCACTTCAAGTCCCAAAATTCCCCAGCTAGGAGGGGAGGGAGGGAGGAAATAAGGATGAATTGGATGGATAGAAGAGAGAGGGAGGAAATGAGGGAGGGATGAATGGATAGAGGAAAGGAGGGAGAGGGAAAGGGGAGGAAGGAAGGAAGGAAATGAGGGATGGATTGGATGGATAGGAAAGGAAAGGAAAAGAGGAAGGAAGGAAGGAAGGAAATAAGGGATGGATGGATAGGCGAGGAAGGACAGGAAGAGAGGACGGAAGGAAGGAACTGGTTATTGCTTGCACACAAGCGGAGAATAGATGGGTTTTGCAATCCTGCATACTCATTGGATGGATTCAGGCCACCTAATAGGCCAGCTTCTTCCATTTAGAAGACACTTTAATTGTTGTCTTTCAAACTTGAGGTGTGGAGCACAACTTCCAGAATCCCTCAGCCAGCATGGTACACATATTTGCTAGGGGTAAATCAGAACTGGGTTTCAGCAGGTTCTGACCAGTTCTGGAGAACCGGTAGCAAAAATTTTGAGTAGTTCGGAGAACTGGTAGTAAAAATTCTGACTGGCCTCGCCCCCATCTATTCTCTGCCTCCCAAGTCCCAACTGATTGAGAGGGATTTTATTTATTTATTTGATTTTTATGCCGCCCTTCTCTGGAGACTCAGGGCAGCTTACAATGCGTTAAGCAATAGCCTTCATCCTTTTGTATATTTATACAAAGTCAGCTTATTACCCCTACAACTGGGTCCTCAATTTATCTACCTTAGAAAGGATGGAAGGCTGAGTCAACCTTGAGCCTGGGGAGATTCGAACTTACAGTAATTGCAGACAGCTGATGTTAATCACAATGCTTTTAGTCTGCTGAGCCACCAGGTATTTTGCAGTAACCTTCCCCTGGATTGGGGACAGAATGGAGATTTTACAGTATCCTTCCCCTGGAGTGGGGTGGGAAAGGAGTTGTTGCAGTATCCTTCCCCTGCCACGCCCATCAAGCCATGCCACGCCCACCAAGGCACACCCACAGAACCGGTAGTAAGAAAATTTGAAACCCACCAGAGGGGTAAATGGTTGGTGAATGCAACCATTGAATTAAGCCAGCGGTTAATCTGGATTGAGGGAGGACGACAACACATAGCAAATGCAGGGTTGGAGAGGCATTTAATGAAGAAGCTGCCTGATATTCTGAGTCTGGCAACAACCCCTCTCCCACCCCCACCCCTGCATGCATGTCTGAATAAGGAACATCTATTTCTAGCCTTGACTCCAGACCTCCAGGAAAGAGCAAACAGTGCCAGGCCACCTTGCCCTCCCTCAGATGCTCCTTGGCATGACTCCAAAACAAACCACAGTGAGACGTTTGGCTCAGAGTAAAAGGCCCTAAATAATGTATGCAAGGAGACACACATTTATGCGCAAGGCTTAGAATAGCTTGGACGGCCAGCCATCCGCCCACCTTAGCGGAGGAAGCAAAGGGAGCGGGAGTTTCTGAAGATGGCAGGTAGGAAGAAGGTAACCTTGCTTGCGGAGGGAACCCGAGGGTCTTCTGCTGACATTGAGAAAAACCCTGACGAAGGGGAAGGAGTGGCAGAACCCGGAGGCGGAGTCAAAAGAGGAACCAGCCTAGAATCCCTACGTAGCCACAAGCGAAATGAGTCCAACCTTGCTTGAATTTCGTGGACGCTTATCTAACTCCAAGCAGATGCTCAAGAGTTTGATGAGACAATTCCTGTGCGTGGGCTTTCAGCAATAAAGTCAGTTTAATTGAACTTTCGTATACGGATGTGATCTTTCACCCCTGATACCTGCCCAGCAGTTATGTCCACAGGATGGGGGGAATTGCCTGAAGGTCCCCCACCTACCGTGGGATGCTCAAATGCAGTCAAAACCTCCTTGATCTGTTTTGAGGGTGCATCCACGAGCTCCTTCATGCACTGCTCTCAGGGTGATTCTATCTGCACCCTGGGCTATCTTGAACTTCAGTTTTTGGTGGCTGGCAAGGGGTCTGCAAGGAAGGGCTCAAAAAAGGGCGTGCACAGAAGGGCAGGGCCTCAGTCACACAGTGGGGGCTGCCATTTTGCCTTCAGAGACACCGAGCCACATAAGGAAAAGGGATCACTTGGTGGTGTACATTTCCTTTGTTTTGCAAGTTGTAGGAACTGGGAACATCTCTAGTCTAACGAAGAGAAGTAGGAGTGACATGACGGCATCTTCCAATATTGGAGGGGCTGTCATAGGGGAGAGGGGGTTGACCTCCAAAGGACATGAGGGGAGGACAAGAAGTTACCAAGGAAAGAACTAACCTAGAACTGAAGAGAAATTTCCTGACAGCGTTCTGCCTCAGCTATGGATCCCAAAGAATGTAGCACACACAAACTCCGAACAAAACTCAGTTTACTTCAAAACACAGTCTTTTGCAAATGCAGGTTGTTAATAAAACTTTCTTAACAACCTGCCAGAAATTCCACAGATAAGATAGAGTCTTACAAGAGTTGGCAGAAAGCCCAGAAGCCAGGTTTGCAGAGAAAATCCAAACTCAATGATCAGCGAACGAAGGAACGTTGTTTCCTGCAGCTTTTCACAAGCTGTGTGCAAACTTAATAGGCTAAGGGAGTGGCCAATTAGCCCCAAGCCTTACTCTCAAGGAGACCTCCTCCTGAGTAACCACTCCTGCCTTTTGGCAGCTCTGCATGCTCCTGCATTGAGAAGAGGCTCCTCCACTTCATCCTCTTCACTTAAAGGAGCCTCTGGAGGTTCTGAATCCCTGCCTCTGGCACCACATCTTCTCCAGCCTCCTCATTGTCCAACTTGAGCGCTGTCTGCACAGGCTGCTGGCGCGACACCACACCAGCCTCCTCGTCCTCGGGATCAGCAACAATCTGCCCAGGCCGCTGGTGGGCCACAAGAGACAATGAGAAGAATTAACCAGTGGGACAGCTTGCCACCAGAAGTTGTGGCTGCTCCCTCAGTGGAGGTTTTCAAGAAGAGACTGGACAAGCACTTGTCTCAAATTGTATGGGGGTTGGACTAGAAGACCTCCAAGGTCCCTTCCAACTCTGTGATTCTGTATTTTGTATTCCTAAGTGCTGTCGATACACTTTTCCTTAGCGAAGGCACCAAAGTAGAAATTTCAAGGCCAGATGGTGAAACTGACTCTGAAGAAGACAGAGAGCAAGGCAGGCAAGGAACATTTCTCTGCAGGTAATTTAGCGAGGGAGGGGGCTTCATTGGTTGGCAGGAGCTCATTTTTGAGGCCAGGAATCTCCCACCCCTCCGCCAGTGGCCTGGCGATGTTCGTTCCTCATTCTTTTATTCCACGCGTGATTTCTATTCATCAACTGGTTATTTCAAAATGTGTATTTTTCTTTTATACACCTCAATCAGTCTGAAGAATTGTTGTTGGTTTTTTTACAAAACAAAATCCATCGAAGTCACTAAAATGGCAATAAACATTCTCCATTAAGTACATTTTAAAAAAGGAACAGTATAAATCCAAGGCCTTGCCTTGTTTGAGCCTGAGTGCCAAATTACAGAGAGCTGCAAAATAATCATTATCATCATTTTTTAGTTAGCTTTCTAAAAATCCCTCCAGGATGACCTCAGCCAATGAATGCAAGAAAGAATTCAGTGTGGCTTCTTTATTGAACAGAACAGAACATTACAGAACAATAGAGCCTGAAGGGACCCTGGAGGTCTTCTAGTCCAGCCCCTTGCTCAGGCAGGAACCCCTATACCATTTAAGACAAATGGTTGTCCCGTCTCTTCCGGAAAACCTCTAATGTTAGAGCACCCACAACTTCTGGTGGCAAGCAGTTCCACTGGTTAAGTGTCCTCATTCCTCCTTAATTCCAGGTTGCTTCTCTCCTTGATGAGTTTCCATCCGTTGTTTCTTGTCCTGCTTTTGGGTGCTTTGGAGAATAGGTGGACCCCCTCCTCTCTGTGAGAGCCTCTCAAATATTGGAAGACCCTATCAATCTACCCTAAGCCTTCTCTTCCTTAGGCTAAACATACCTAGTTCCTGTAGCCATTCATCGTATGATTTACCTTAATTAAAAATATTGCTTTGCCAGCTTTCTGTTATTAGAAATGTTTGAACACTGCTATCATGTCTCCCCTAGTCCTTCTTTTCGTTGAACTAGAGATACTCAGTTCCTGCAACCGTTCTTCATATGTTTCAGCCTCCAGTCCCCTAATCGTCTTTGTTGCCCTTCTCTGCACTCTTTCTACGGTCTCCACATATTTTTTGTATTTCATTTTTTCATTTCATTTTATTCAATTTATATACCGCCCTACTCCCGAAGGACTCAGGGCGGTGAACAGCCGAAGAGATAAAACAAACAAATTACAAAATTTAAAAGACACTATCAATCGCATTAAATAATTTGGCCCAGAACAATTTAAAACACCCCATGTTTTAAAACCAATTTTAGAAGTTACAATTAAAAGGGAAGTTAGGCCAGGCCAGCCTGTTGAAATAAATAGTTCTGGAGGGCAGAATGGAAAGTGCGTAAATCCGGGATCCTCCGTATCTCCGAGGGGAGGTCATTCCAGATAGCAGGTGCCCCCACAGAGAAGGCTCTCCCTCTGGGGGCCACCAGTCGACATTGTTTGGCCGATGGCACCCTCAGAAGCCCCTCTCTATGTGAGTCTACTGGCCGGTGAGAGGCTATTGGTGGTAGTAGGCGGCCCTGCAAGTACCCAGGTCCTAAGCCATGGAGCGCTCTAAAGGTGATGACCAAAACTTTGAAGCGCACCCGGAAGACCACCGGGAGCCAGTGCAGCTCGCGCAGGAGAGGTGTCACATGGGAACGCCACGTCGCTCCCATAACCACCCACACGGCCACACTCTGAACTAGCTGGAGCCTCCGGGTGCTCCTCAAGGGGAGCCCCACGTAGAGAGCATTACAGTAGTCCAGGCGGGAAGTTACAAGGGCATGAGTGACCGTACGTAACGAGTCCCGAACCAGAAAGGGACGCAACTGGCAAATCAGGCGGACCTGATAAAAAGTCCTCCCGGCCACAGCCGTCAAGTGCTCTTCTAAAGACAGCCGTGAATCCAGGAGGACACTCAAATTGCGGGCCCTATCCGTGGGGGCCAACGACTCGCCCCCAATAGTCAGTGATGGCACCAACTGACTATATCAGGACGTCAGAAACCACAGCCACTCGGTCTTGGATGGGTTGAGCCTGAGTCTGTTTCTCCCCATCCTTAAAAAGTATGCACTTTTTAAGGAATTTTACTGAATTTTTAGGAATTTTACTGAAGTTTATTATTATTAGTTAAGCAACAATTTTTGCAGGTCAAAATGGGGGAATAATTCAAAATATAATCCTAGTCATAAGACGGTCTCTTTGAAGAAATATTACTACTAAGGTTTCAAACATTCAGAAAATGAGTATTGGGTTAATCTTAATTTTTTATGGATTCATTCACTTCACTTCTTATATTCCTGCACTGCTTCTCTGGCTCGGCTCTCAGATCTAACGTGTGCCAAAGAAAAGAGTTTTTTTTTTTTTCAAGAGAAGGAATTGTGCCAGAGATACTCCACGGAGAGAGAAATCTCAGTGATGTGACAAAAGAGCCAGAGAGAGACAGAATGGAGCAAATCCTTCCTTAATGTTTGCAGGATCTAGAGAACAAGGGATTGTCAGAGGTCTGATCCTCTGAACCAGTGGCTTTCAAAGCATTGTCTCCATGCCTCGTCTTTTGTGGCAGGGAGAAAACCCTGTTGCGATTGTCCTTTGTAATAAAGAGCCATTCAAAACCAGCTTCCAGTTAAAAAATAAAATAAAATAAAAAAGCTATATATTTGAAAATGCTCTTATTGTGGTGAGTCAAATGAATTGATCCAAAGCCTTTTTTTCCCCCCTGGAGACAAATAGATCCTAATTGAAGCCTAATTGTGGCTTCTAACGCCACAATTTTTTTTACTTGATTTATATTTTCACCTTCCACCGTTGCTTGTCTGTCCATGTGTGTGTGTGAGAAAGAGAGAGAGAGAAAGAAAGAAAAAAGGAAGATAAATCTTTAATAATGACCTGAAGGTACCACGGGCAATCTGTCTGTTCTTCCCTGGAGAAATTGTTCCTATAAAAATAGCATCCATCCTAAGTAAATTTTATTAACAAATTGATCCAGGAACCAATGATGCCTTCGGCTTTGATTGCAAAGGATCTGAACAGCTTTTTCTGTTGTGCGCGGTTGATCAATTCACAGTGCAGAAAATGCTTCTGGACAGGTGTTCCATTGTACACGGGAGTACAAAATACAGAATGACAGAGTTGGAAGGGACCTTGGAGGTCTTCTAGTCCAACCCCCTACTCGAGCAGGAGACCCTATAGCATTTAAGACAAATGGTTGTCCAGTCTCTTCTTAAAAACCTCCAGTGATGAAGCATCCAGGACTTCTGGTGGCAAGCTGTTCCACTGGTTAATTGTCCTCACTTTTAGGAAGTTTCTCCTTAATTCCAGGTTGCTTCTCTCCTTGATCAGTTTCCCTTCCGTTGCTTCTTCTCCTGCCTTCAGGTGCTTTGGAGAATAGCTTGACTGCCTCTTCTTTCTGGCAGCCCCTGAGATACACTGCTATCACGTCTCCCCTAGTCCTCCTTTTCATTAAACTAGACGTACCCAGTTCCTGCAATCGTTCTTCCTATGTTTTAGCCTCCAGTCTCCTCATCTTCTTTGTTGCTCTTCCCTGCATTCTTTCCAGAGCCTCCACACCCTTTATTATATTGTGGTGACCAAACCTGGATGCAGTACAAACACACACACCACAGCGGAGCATCTGAGCCCTTTCTTAGTTGTGCAATCCAGGGTTTTGTTTTGTTTTATCTTTTTTGCAATATGCAGATGTGCCCTAGCAAGAGGAGAGAAAATATATCACCGTGGTAACAGAGATGTAGCTATTTTGACCATACAGGTAATTCTCAACTTACAACAGTTCATTTAATAACCGTTCAAAGTTACAACAGCCCTAAAAAGGGGGACTTATGACTGTTTTTCATATTTAACAACTGCGTTAGCATCGCCATGCTGAAAGGGCAAGCCGTTTGTGTATAAACAAAGAGGAAACCCACTCTATTCTAACACTGATGATATTCCCTAGTTGGTTAATGAAATGTCTACAAGAAAACAACCAGATTTGGACCCTCAGAGAGCATCAAGGGCACCCCTGCCTCCTCCTCCTCCTGCTGCTGTCCAAAAACCCCAATACTGGGGTACACAATCTAACACTGATGATGTTACCTAGTTGGGTCATGAAACGTCTGCAAGAAAATAAGCTCAGAGAGCACCAAGAACCCCACAGAGCACCAAGAACTCCTCCTCCCTCCTCTTCTCCTCCTCCTCCTCCTCTTCCTTCTCCTCTTCCCCTCTTCCTTATCTGTCTCCTCCCCCTCCCCCTCCCCTCTCCTCCTCCCACTGTTCCTTATCTGTCTCCTCCTCCTCCTTTTTCTCCTTCTCCTTCCCCTTCTATTCTAGGAGCTGGTCCACACATTTTAAGGTTATTTAGTATGCTATGGCAGCTTTTTAAAAAATCACCATTTCCTCACCAAAGGTTTGCCTTTGAAATAAAATTGATGACTTGAAAAAGGTACATCCGGACTCCTCCTGATTTTTTTCCTCCCCTTCCATCAAGTTATTCAGTTTTTGGATTGTGGAGTTAGAAGGGATTTCTAAGATCAGCTAGTCCAACCTTTTATTCCCTTTAAGGCGCAATTCTCAAATACAGGCTCCCGGGTCAAATAGGAAATATATTACAGTATACACAGTATTATGTAGCCAGATTGATTTTGTTTTTTATTTTCCTCAAGTGAAAAACGATAGTTGTTTTTGGAGCAGCTGAAAATGTATGTATGTAGGTAGGTAGGTAGGTAGGTCTTTGGTTATTCAGGTTTTCTCCCGTGTAAAATTGGAAGTGTCTTGGCGACATTTCAACGAAGTCTCATTCGTCATCTTCAGGCTGGTGTTTTCGGCTTCGTGCTTCTAGGAGCAATGTGAGATCACAGCTGTTTCTTCCTTTTAACTGCTAGTGGGGGTGTGAATATATTAGTATCCCAATGTGAATGTGTGTGTGTGTGTGTGTGTGTGTGTGTGAGTGTGAGTGTGTGTGTGTGTATTTCTCTTAGCCAGGTTTTTCCTACATAAGCCAAGATTTTTCTGCAGTCCTAGTTCAGTGAAATCACAATCCACTAGTTTCTAGGCTTTTTTTTCTTCTGGCAGCCAGCAGGCCCTATGCTGCTCATTGGGAGACTAATATAGATCTATTTCTGGCTCATTAGCCATCATCAGTTAGCCACACCCACATCTCATGTATCCTTCCTGTAAAGGTACAGTATTTGTTTGCATTTTGCTCTGTGGCAGCTTTGCCTTCTGGGCCCATGGGACTACAAAACCGAGTGACACTCAGCCACCTAACATGCAATCACTATCCTGAAATGCTTGCTGAACATAACCCTGTTTTATTTTAGCAATTCAATTGCTGAGTCCCTTATTTTGGGGGGTGGGTGGGAGGGGTGGCACTGTGTGTGCACAAATTCTGGAGTGCGTGCTAAGCACTATCTTATAACAGCCGCTACAGCAACTTCCTTGATGGTTTAAGGAAGGGAGGCTGGAAAAACAGCTGAATTGGTTTTGCCCGCCAGATGGGAGCTAGATGACCCTTGGGGGTCCCAGACTGGTGAAACTCCAGTTTCCGATAATATGAAAATAACCAAGAAGGTGAAATCAGGGTACCTGGGCCTGTTCTCAGAAGGCCAACAGGTGAAAGTGAAAGAAACATTCTGGTTTGGTAGGACCCAACACTGCGCCTAAAACAGGCAAGGACCAAAATTGGGGTCTGGGATGAAGGATTTTGGTGGTTGGGGTGCTGTTAAGGAACAAAGGAGAGATGGACTAGATGTCCTTCAGGTTGACTCCCACCCCAGGATGCTGTGAACTCGGGAACTGTCCTCCCTGGGGGTCTGTGGAGCTGAAGGGATGGGTGTTCAGCTAAATCAGGTGGGAGTCTGGAGACGGTCGCTTCTCCCCCCTTTTGCAGCCCCACTGAACCCTGAACTAAGGCTAGCTCCCACCCCAAGGTTGGCACCAGGCTGGGGGATTGAGGGGGTTGCAGAAAGGAGTTAGTGGTCCCAAAGGCAGTCTTGCTTTTTTTCTAGGTGGTTCCATCACCCCATCCATCCTCCACCCATCCCTCTCCATCTGTCCACCCGTCCAGCCATGCATTCACCCATCCATCCATCCATCATCCATCTGTCCATCCAACCACCCGTGCACCTGTCCCTCCCTCCCTCCCTCCCTCCATTTATCCAGCTATGCCTCTATCTATCCATCCATCCTTCCATCTGTCCAACTGCCCATTCACCTGTGCACCTGTTCCTCCCTCCATCTATCCAGCCATGCCTTTATCATCTATCTATCTATCCATCCATCCATCCATCGATCTGTTCATCCATCCACCTGTGCACCTGCCCCTCCCTCCCTCCCTCCATCTATCCAGCCATGCCTTTATCATCCATCCATCCATCTATCCATCCACCTGTGCACCTGACCCTCCCTCTCTCCCTTCATCTATCCAGCCATGCCTTTATCATCCATCCATCTATCTATCTATCTATCCATCCATCCATCGGTTCATCCATCCTTCCATCTGTCCAACTGTCTATCCATGCACCTGTCCCTCCCTCCCTCCCTTTATCCAGCCATGCATTTATTTATCTATCTATCCATCCATCCATTTCTCCATTCACCCACCCACCCACCCATCCATCCACCCATCTATCATCCATCTGACAACCTGTCCACCCATCCATCTGTGAACCTCGATCTGTTCATTCATCCTTATTTCCATCCCTCCCTCCACCAATCTATCTGCCCATCCGTCCACCCATCCGCCTATGCACCTGTCTTTCCCTCCTTCTATCCATCCATCCATCCATCCCTCAAATCACCCATCCATCCATCCATCCTCCATCCATGCACCTGTCCCTCCTTCCCTCCCTCCATTTCTCCATTCACCCATTCACCCATCCATCCATCCATCTATCACCCCCCCCCCGGCCCATCCGTCCACTCCTCCATCCACCGTGCCCGTCTCTCCCTCTGTCCCGGCCGGTTCCCGCGGCCCCTGCGCTTCCCCGGCGGAGGGAGGCTGTGGCTGCCCAGGCGGGGGGTGCTCGGCGGGGAGGGGGCGGCGCTGACGTCAGCGGGCGGGCGGGGGGCGGCGGCGGCTGGCACGGGAGGCAGAGCCGGGCACTCGGTGGCTTCCCAGGCGAGCCAGCCGGAGCCGGAGCCGGAGCGAGGCCGCCGATGCCATGGAGAGCCGGGCGGGGCAGGTGAGCGGCGGGGGCCCGGAGCTCCCTCGGGCAGGGCGGGGGGCGCCGCGGGGGGGGGCGCCTGCAGGGCCGGGGGCGTCTCCCCGAGGGAGGGGGCCGGGGGAGCACCCCGGGGCAGCCGCCCAGGCAGATGATGGGCCGCCGGGACTCCCGGCCACCAGAAGGCAGCGGGCACGGGGTGGGCCAAGTGCCTAGGGAACCCCCCTGGCGCCTGGGGAGGGTCGCCTCTGCCCCCAGCTCCCGACTCAGCGCTGGAGCAAAGACTGGCCTCCCTGCCCCCTGGAAGCCCAGCCTTGCCCATCATCCCCACCCAAGGGAGGACATGCAATAGCATAACAGATCACCGAAGTCACAGAAGGACAGAGTCGGAGGGGACCTTGGAGGTCATCTAGTCCAACCCCCCTGCTCAGGCAGGAAACATTTGGGGGACTCCCTCACCAAGTGGTCCTGTTTTTGTCTGTAGTGGGGAGTTCTATTGCTTTGCGGTGCCCCTAAGCCGTCCTGGGAGGCTTCTGGGACCCCCAGATCTGCTGGGGCTCCTTCTGGGATGGGGGAGCCGGGTTCAAGGCACCTGGAAGGAGAAGGTCCCTTCTAGATGCCCATCCTGACGGCACCCCCAAGGCTGGTCCCCAACAATTGATGGGCTCCAAGGTGGCATCTCTGCCATCCAGGCTTCTTCTGGCCTCTGGGCATGGATGGGATTCAGAACAGGTAGTCCTCGATTTACAACAGTCCATTTAGTGACCGTTTTTAGTTACAACAGCTCTGAAAAAAATGACTTATGACCATGTTTCATACTTACGACCATTGCAGCATCCCTGTGGTCATATTGTCAAAATTCAGGGGCTTGGCAACTGACTCACATTTATGACGGTCGCTGTGTCCCGGGGTCACGGGATCCCCTTTTGCAACCTTCCTAGCCAGTTTCTGACATGCGAAGTCGACAAGGGAAGCCAGGTTCGCTTCACTTAGCAACTGTAATGGTTCGCTTAATGACTGTAGCAAGCAAGGTCGTAAAATGGGGCGCAACTCACTTAAGAATTGCTTCGCTTATCCATGGAAATTTTTGGCTCAGTGGCGGTCGTAAGTCAAGGAGTCCCTTATAGAGGCTTTTGCATCAAAAGGGCAGGTGAAATTCATTTAAATCAAGTTGCAAGTTTTGATAATTCATTAACTCTGTGAAGAACTCGGTGAAATAAGGAGGGAAGTTATGAGCAAAGTGAAGAGAGAAACTGGCTTTCGCAAAGCCAAAATTTGGATGGTGGGAATTGGGCATTGCGGTTGATAAACCGAGGTTTGAAGTTTAGGTGACTTACAGACTCCAACAATTGTCATGTGTAGAATCAACTGTGTTTGTTGAGTTCTGGTGGGGATTTTGTTCACAATACGGGCCTCCAGCTGTGGGATGCTTTGGGTGACTGAGCCGTAAATAATCCTGTGTGGCTTTTATTGATGTTCGTGGAAATCAAAACGGTGGAGAATTAATTGTAAAGATTTCTGCTGATCGTTTTCAAAACAATTGAACAAACAATCTTTGTTTTCTCTGCTTAGAGTTTCTTGGCCATAGGATTCCTGTGGGTTAAAGTTTTAAAATAAATACAGTAGCTTAGACGAAAAGGAGAATGAATTGAAGCGAGGCTTTCAAAGGGGGAGAGGTTACTGATTTTATCAGTAAGAATAAAATTCAATTCCCCGTCAGATTAAATGGAATTAAATCAAATTAAACTCAGCCACGTGATTTAGCAAATTGCGGGGAATCAGGTCCTAAATCTGTATGCAGAGACTCCAGAAGAATTTAGTTTTGCAGGTAGTCCTCGATTTACGACCACAATTGAGCCCCAAAACTTCTGTCGCTAAATGAGAGCGTTTTGCCCCATTTTACAATCTTTCTTGCTACAGTCCTTAAGTGAAAGACTGAGTTAAGTTAGTCGCACGGTTGTTAAGCGAATCCGGCTTCCCCCTTGATTTGGCTTGTCAAAAAGTCGCCAAAGGGGATCACGTGACTCTGCGATCGTCATAAATATGAGTCAGTTGCCAAAGTGCCCGAATTTTGCAGCACGTGGATGCTGCAACGGTCGTAAGTGTGAAAACTGGTCATAAGTGACTTTTTTCAGTGCCGTTGTAACTTTGAAAACTGGTCACTAAGTGAGCCGTCGTAGGTTGAGGACTGCCTGCAATGGTTCCCAAGGGTGTGAATCAGTAGTGGGTTTCAAATCCTAGCGCTACCAGTTCACTATCAGTAGCGCACGGCACTTTGATGATGTCTGGGCGGAGCCTCCCGCTTCTGCCGCTACAAGTTTGCCCGAATCAGTAGAAACCCACTACTGGTGTGAATGTATGGGCATGCAGAACTCGGTGATTCTGGAGGTGCTACAGGTGCCTAGATCAGTGTTTCTCAACCTTGGTAACTTGAAGATGAGTGGACTTCAACTCCCAGAATCCCCCAGCCAGCAGCGCTGGCTGGGGGATTCTGGGAGTTGAAGTCCACCCATCTTCAAGCTACCAAGGTTGAGAAACACTGGCCTAGACGGATGTGTTTACTGAAGGTAGAGCCTCCACCTGCACTGACAAGGTTTGTCTGTGCCAGGTGAATTTCACAGACCCCTCCCCTCCTCTTCCTCCATCCCTCACCCCAATGGACCACAACTCTGCTGGCTGGGGAATTCTGGGAGTTGTAGTCCAGACATCTTAAAGTGGCTAAGGTGTAGAACAGAGGTATCAAACTGGCACCCACTCACTCTCCTAAAGAATGAAATATTTTGGGGAATATTAAAAAGGCAGGATTTCTCCCTAAAGGAGAAATGGGGGGGCGCGCGGGGGAACCAGCCCCAATCTCCCTGCCCCAAGCAGAAACTGAGGAGGCCAGTTTTTAGAAATGCAAATTGGGTAATCCATTCAGAAAGACTGGGTCAGACCGAAACTCCAGATAAGCAACACAGTTAGGCAAGCCAAAGGTTGACAAGATTAGCTCAGACAAACGCTTAGGATTTGCATTTCCCCTTTTGCCTGTAGAGCCAGCCATGACCCCTACACGAACCCATGGAATTGAGAAGGTATAAAAAAAACCCCATCCTAATCTCAACTCCGTTTGGACCCGGATTTTTCTTCCAACAAAGGTTGAAGAACACTGCCCTAAAACAGGGGTCTCCAAAACTTGGCCACTTTAAGACTTGTGGACTTCAAGTCCCAGAATTCCTCATCCAGCCTTGAGGCTACCTCCCGTATGCTGGCTGAGGAATTCTGGGAGTTGAAGTCCACAAGTCTTAAAGTGGCCACGTTTGGAGACCCCCTGCCCGTAAAGATTCAGCGTCTTGCCTTGAAATATCAGTAGATGAACACGAGTTTATTCTTCTGGCTCTCCCTTTTAAGGTTCTGCAGGCCATCATTTTTTTGGCTTTAAAATCCTCTCCTGCAGGTCACCTGGGCGGCATCTTGGTGTTGGAAGAAATATCCATCTGGTTCAGTTCTGAGCCAGGGGAAAAAACAAAATATATATGTGTGCCTGGTATATATAGGAGGCTGGAAGCTGATTGGAGAGAGGGTCTATTTATTGATGAAGCAGAACCACCAGGCACATATATATATATCGTGTTTTCCTGAAAATTATATTTTTTTGAACCCTGAAATAAGCATTTTGCCTTATTGCCATGCACTCAAAAGCCAGATTGGGCTTATTATCAGGGGATGTCTTATTTTGGGGGAAACAGGGTGTGTGTGTATACGCACACACACACACACACACACACATTCTGGGCAGCTGACCACATGGAGTTGAGAATGAGGGTTATTTATACCTTCTCTTGGGCTTTGCCCTTGAGCTTCCTGTTCCTGTGCAAGAACTTGTATTCTATTGACTGTTGTCAGACTCCCATGGGACCATGTGCAAATCTTAGGAGTTTGTCTGAGATAAGTTTGGTTAAATTATCCATCCATTCATCCATCCATCCATCTGCTTGGGAGCAGGGAACTGGGGCTCTAAGTTGCTGTCTTTAGAAACATGCTTCTCCTTTAGGGAAATATAACATAGGGAAATTTTTAATATTTTTTAAAACATTTCATTCTTCTGGGAAGGAGGTGGGGGCTTCCCACTTTGGCTTCTACACAGGAGGCTCCAGGTAGATCTGGCCAGTGGTGCGTCATAAAAATGCCAGTCACAGTTTCCTTGACAAAACCCATCTTGATTTTCTTGCTCCAGCTGTGACTAAAAGTTTGTTTTTTTAAAAAATGCATTTGCATTCAGAGTAGGGCATTGCGTGTCAGAGGCTGCTGCCGTCAGAAGCAACCAATGTTCCCTGTTCTTGGTTCATAAAATACAGCTAGTCCTCGGGTTATGACCGCAATTCAGCCCCAAATTTTTGGTGCTTAAGTGAAACATTTGTGGAGTGAGTTTGCCTCGTTTTACGATTTTTCTTGCCCCGTTGTTAAGTGAATCGTTGCAGTCTTTCAGTTAGTCACAAGACAGTGATGTGAATCTGGATTGTCCGTTCAGTCTGCTTGCCAGAAGGCCGTAAAATGGGGCGAAGCTCAATATCTGTTTCGCTTAGCAACGGAAATTCTGGGCTCAATTGTGGATGTAAGTCAAGGACTACCTCTGTAGGGTTTTTTCCTGCCTAAGCGGGGGGGGGGGGTTGGACTGGAGGACCTCCAAGGTCCCTTCCAACTCTGCTATCTTGTACAGGTAGTCCTCGACTTACGACTGTCCATTTAGAGGCCATTCAAAGTCACACGAGCACTGAGAAAAATGACTTGTGACCATTTTTCACACATACGACCGTTGCAGTACGGCCACGGTTACTTCATTAAAATTCAGATGCTTGGCCACCGATTCATATTTATGACGGGCGCAGCGTCCCGGGGTCACGTGATTTCCCCACTTTTGCGACCTTCTCACCAGCCAAGTCAACGGGGAAGCCAGATTCCCAATTACTAACAATTGCAGTGATTCACTTAGCAACCGTGGGAAGAAAGGTTGTAATGGGGGTGGGGGGGCAAAAGTCACTTTACAAATGTCTTCCCTTAACGACAGAAACGTTGGGCTCAAAATTGTGGTCGTAGTTCGAGGACTACCTGCGTCATAGCTGAGCCGCTATGGAAGAGCAGCCCTTTAAATATTCTCTTAAATATTCTCTTGCAAAAACAGAGTTGCGGCTTCCCCTGAGAACTTGGCTTGCGGATGCTTGTCTGTCCCCCACCTCTGTTCAGCATGAAACCGAGAAATCTGGTGTGTTGAGGTCCCACCCCGTTTGGGGTCTGCGTGGAGTGTGTGTGTGTGTGGGGGGGGGAACAGAGATCCCTGCCAATGGATTTCTCCCCTAATTCCACCACCAGCTTTTAAAACTCAAGGTCACTCTGGATATTTTCCCCGTGACGGGGTTTGCTAATGACCCACCATCATGCTTGATCCATGGTAATCTCAGAAAGAATATTCTTGATAAGCCCCTACGATGAAGAGGCTGATCGGTTTTGCACGTAATCCTGCCCTATCCCTGGAGGATCAGAGTGGATCATAATCTTATACGTCACATGCTGTAACTGCCTCTCTTTTGCAAGGGCCCTCGAGTGTCCTGGCTGCAGTTTTGTCTTTAGAGATTCTGAACCCCACCAGAAGAAGCCCTTCGGAAAGCTTGAAATGATTCTAGCCCTCAAGTGGGAGAACTGAGGCAGAAGGAGCGCAGGTCGGTTCACCTATGGGCAGTATATTATTTTCTTGGTGCTTATGGATCCCTTGGTGCTCTCCGAGCCTGGTTTTTAGCTTGTAGACATTTCATGACCCAACTAGGTAACATCATCAGTGCTAGAAGGGAGGAAAGTCTGCATGGAGAAGGAGGAGGAGGAGGAGGAGGACGAGGAGGAGGAGGACTGTGGGATCGCTGGTGTTCTTTGCGCTTGGTTTTTTTCTTGCAGACATTTCATGACCCTACTAGGTAATATCATCAGTGTTAGAAGGGAGGAATGTTTGCAGAAAGGAGGAGGAGGAGGAGGAGGAGGAGGAGGAGGAGGAGGAGGAGGAGGAGGAGGAGGAGGAGGAGGACAATTGTGGATTCCCTGGTGTTCTTTGAGCTTGGTTTTTGCTTGCAAACATTTCACGACTCAACTAGACAATATCATCCATGTTAGAAGGGAGTGAGATTTGCAGAGAGGAGAATGAAGATTGTAGGTGCTCTCTGAGTGTGATTGTTTTTGTGGCAGACGTTTCATTACTCAAGTAGATAACATCATCAGTGTTCGTGTATGTGTGGGGCTTGCAGGACAGTAGCTTGTCCTGGCAATGTTGGTGGGAATATGGTTTTCTACTTGGTAATTCCTTGCTGAGAGTATTGTTTTCTGCTAGATTGTCTGGTATTAATCCCTGCTTATCTGGGTGGTGGTGGCTGGAGAAGATATATCAGTATTCTCTTCTATTGGATTTGGGCTTAGTTTATGTTCAACAACTGATGCAATTCATTCACTGTGGACTAGAAGACCTACAACTCTGTTATTCTACAATTTCTGAAGCTCCTTCCTAAAGAGATGGAGCCTCCATCACTGGAAGTTTTCACACAAAGGTTGGACAGCCATTGGTCAGGGAAGATCTGAGGTTTTCTGACTGGGCAGAGGATGGACTAGATGCCCTCCCACGCCCTTTTGAACTCTGGGGTTCTAGGAACCCAGCTGGCGTTAACCAAGGAATGAGCCATGAAGGAACTGAAGAATGAGTCTTTCCTTAATTCCTGCTTGAAATGCAAGGACTGGCAATCAAAAGGATGGGAGTTGTGTTGTTTGTGAGACAAGATGGCAGTTCTGGGTCAACATTGGGATGACAAGCATGGGGGCCTTGATGGCTTCAAGACTCCTCTTCGCCTAATTCAGAGGGAAATGCTTCAATATTTGAGGGGCTGCCCCAAAGAAGAGGAGGGGGTCCACCTATTCTGCAAAGCACCCGAGGGCAGGACAAGAAGCAACGGATGGAAACTCATCAAGGAGAGACGCAACCGAGAACTACGGAAGAATTTCCTGATTGCGAGAACAATTCATCAGTGGAACTGACGTTGTTGTAGGTGCTCCGTCACTTTTAAGAAGAGATTGGACAGCTGCCCAAAAGAGCTTTTTCAAGAGGCAACTACAATAATGTAGACTTTCTTGCTTTTCTTTGAAGACGTTTTGCTTCTCATCCAAGAAGCTTCTTCAGCTCTTGACAGGATGGTGGGGAATGGAAGGATTGATACTCCTTGCAGACAGCTGGTCGTTTGCATCTTTTTAGTGGCCTCCAAGTGGCCTCAAGGAGCCTCTAAAAGGACGCAAATGTCCAACTGTCTGTCTGCAAGGAATAGAAATCCTTCCATTCCCCACCATTCGGTCAGAACTGAAGAAGCTCCTTGGATGAGAAGTAAAATGTCTTCAAGAAAAAACAAAAAGTCCAGTTGCCTCTTGAAAAAAAGCATCGTTGTGACAACTCTGGATGACTTGAGAATCTCCATAGGTGATTGGACAGCCCCTTGTCTGAAATAGGGTCTCCTGAGTGAGGAGGGGTTGGACTAGAAGACCTCCACGGTCCCTTCTAACTCTGTCCTTCTGTTGTTCTGAAAGCGATGTCCTGACTGAAGGGTCCTTTTGTCCTTCTGCTTTCTCGTGCTTTAGTTCTATATTTGGCTTTCGGCGTGCCAGTGTGCCAACCCAGCACGTGATGGAGCTTGGACTGGGCGCCGTGCCAACCCACCTCAATCGCTCCAGCCTCTTGGCTCAGCTGGAGGCGCATTGGCAGGCCGATGCGGTAGCATTTCAGAGGACTTTGGGATGTGGGGGGCTTAAAGCAAAGAGTTGAGGAAGATTCAGGTGATGGGGTAGAAGAGCCATTGCCCCAACCAAGCTAACAGCCCTGTTTGGTGAGGCTCAGGGGCTTAAACCCAGATATCTGTACGCTCTCTGTGAGCCTGGGGTCTCCATACTGCAGGTTCTTTTTTTTCTTTTTAACTTTGGTCAGATCAACAGAGTTGGAAGGGACCTTGTAGGTCATCTAGTCCAACCCCCTGCCCAAGCAGGAGACCTTACACCATCTCTGACCAATGGCAGTTCAGTCTCTTCTTGAAAGCTTCTGGTGATGAGGCTCCCACAACTTCTGAAGGCAACTTCTGTTCCATGGGTTGATTGTTCTCCCTGTCAGAAAACTTCTCCTTATTCCCAGGTTGAATCTCTCCTGGATCAGTTTCCATCCATGATTCCTTCTCTGGCCTTCAGATGCTTTGGAGAATAGCTTGACTCCCTTCCTCCTCTCTGGGGCAGCCCCTCAAATATTGGAGGATGCTATCCTGGTCCTTCTTTTCATTAAGTCCAGCCAGGCCCAGTTCCTGAAACTGTTCATTGTATGTTTTGGCCTCCAGTCCCCTCATCATCTTGGTTGCTCTTCTCTGCACTTTTTCTAGAGTCTCAGCATCTTTTTTATAGTGTGGTGACCAAAACTGGATGCAGTGCTCTAGGTGTGGTCTTACTAAGGCTTTATGGAGGGGTATTAGTACCTCACTTGATCTTGATTGTATCCCTCTGTTAGTGCAATTTAGGATTGCATTGGCTTTTTTGGCTGCCGCCACTCACTGTTGGCTTATATTTAATTGGTTCTCCACTAAGACTCCAAGATCCCTCTCACAGTTTCTGCTATTGAGCCTGATTTTACCCAGTTTATAGGTGAACTTTTGGTTTTCTTACCTAATTCTAGGACTTTAATTTTCTCTACATTGAATTTCATATTGTTAGATAGGGCCCAGGGTTCAAGTCTGTCAAGATCCATCTGGATCCTTAGTCTATCTCCTAGGGTGTTAACTATTCCTACCAGCTTAGTATCATCCACAAATTGGGTACGTTCCCCTACTTTCGTTGAGGGTTGACCTAGAGCTGGGATGGCGAACCTCTGGCACACGGGCCACAGGTGGCACGTAGAGCCCTCTCTGCGGGCACATGAGCCCTTGCCCCAGCTTAGCTGCATACACCTCCTGCCCGCCAGCTGGTTGCCGAGCAAGTCCTCGTTGAACATTTTAGCTCAGAGGTCTTCAAACTTGGCCACTTTAAGACTGGTGGACTTCAACTCCCAGAATTCTCCAGCCAGCATAGCCTGTTTCTCCCCAGCCAGATCCGCACGGCTTTAAGACTGGTGGACTTCAACTCCCAGAATTCTCCAGCCAGCATAGCCTGTTTCTCCCCAGCCAGATCCGCACGGCTTTAAGACTGATGGACTTCAACTCCCAGAATTCTCCAGCCAGCATAGCCTGTTTCTCCCCAGCCAGATCCGCACGGCTTTAAGACTGATGGACTTCAATTCCCAGAATTCTCCAGCCAGCATAGCCTGTTTCTCCCCAGCCAGATCCGCACGGCTTTAAGACTGATGGACTTCAACTCCCAGAATTCTCCAGCCAGCATAGCCTGTTTCTCCCCAGCCAGATCCGCACGGCTTTAAGACTGATGGACTTCAACTCCCAGAATTCTCCAGCCAGCATAGCCTGTTTCTCCCCAGCCAGATCCGCACGGCTTTAAGACTGATGGACTTCAATTCCCAGAATTCTCCAGCCAGCATAGCCTGTTTCTCCCCAGCCAGATCCGCACGGCTTTAAGACTGGTGGACTTCAACTCCCAGAATTCTCCAGCCAGCATAGCCTGTTTCTCCCCAGCCAGATCCGCACGGCTTTAAGACTGATGGACTTCAACTCCCAGAATTCTCCAGCCAGCATAGCCTGTTTCTCCCCAGCCAGATCCGCACGGCTTTAAGACTGATGGACTTCAATTCCCAGAATTCTCCAGCCAGCATAGCCTGTTTCTCCCCAGCCAGATCCACACGGCTTTAAGACTGATGGACTTCAACTCCCAGAATTCTCCAGCCAGCATAGCCTGTTTCTCCCCAGCCAGATCCGCACGGCTTTAAGACTGATGGACTTCAACTCCCAGAATTCTCCAGCCAGCATAGCCTGTTTCTCCCCAGCCAGATCCGCACGGCTTTAAGACTGATGGACTTCAATTCCCAGAATTCTCCAGCCAGCATAGCCTGTTTCTCCCCAGCCAGATCCGCACGGCTTTAAGACTGATGGACTTCAACTCCCAGAATTCTCCAGCCAGCATAGCCTGTTTCTCCCCAGCCAGATCCGCACGGCTTTAAGACTGGTGGACTTCAACTCCCAGAATTCTCCAGCCAGCATAGCCTGTTTCTCCCCAGCCAGATCCGCACGGCTTTAAGACTGATGGACTTCAATTCCCAGAATTCTCCAGCCAGCATAGCCTGTTTCTCCCCAGCCAGATCCACACGGCTTTAAGACTGATGGACTTCAACTCCCAGAATTCTCCAGCCAGCATAGCCTGTTTCTCCCCAGCCAGATCCGCACGGCTTTAAGACTGATGGACTTCAACTCCCAGAATTCTCCAGCCAGCATAGCCTGTTTCTCCCCAGCCAGATCCGCACGGCTTTAAGACTGATGGACTTCAATTCCCAGAATTCTCCAGCCAGCATAGCCTGTTTCTCCCCAGCCAGATCCACACGGCTTTAAGACTGATGGACTTCAACTCCCAGAATTCTCCAGCCAGCATAGCCTGTTTCTCCCCAGCCAGATCCGCACGGCTTTAAGACTGATGGACTTCAACTCCCAGAATTCTCCAGCCAGCATAGCCTGTTTCTCCCCAGCCAGATCCGCACGGCTTTAAGACTGGTGGACTTCAACTCCCAGAATTCTCCAGCCAGCATAGCTGGCTGGAGAATTCTGGGAGTTGAAGTCCACCAGTCTTAAAGCGGCCAAGTTTGAAGACCTCTGTACTTAGCTGCTTTTCTACAGCGGCTCTGCTCTGAGACTGATAGTCCTCGACTTACAGCAGTCCACTTAGTGACCGTTCACAGTTACGACGGCGCTGAAAAAAGACAACCGTTTGTCACACTTATGACCATTCCAGCATCCCCATGGTCAGGTGTTCAAAATTCAGGTGCTTGACCACCGACTCACATTTATGACGGTTACAATGTCCCGGAGGTCACGCAACCCCTTTTGCGACCTTCTGACAAGCAAAGCCCGATTCGCTTAACAACTGTACGACTGACTTAACAACGGCAGTGATTCGCTTGACAAACGCGGCAAGTGAGGTCGTAAAGCAGGGCCAAGCTCACTTAACAAATGTCTCACTTAGTGACATAAATTTGGGGCTCCATTGTGCTCGATTGTGGCCGAAACTCGAGGACTACCTGTATACGACAGGAAGGGATTGGAGTCAGAGACTACCAGGAGGAAGTGCACGGTTAGGCACTCTTGAGGTCATCTGAACGATCCTCATCATTGCCGGATTGCCTTAAGGGTACCATCTGGCCATCTTGGGGGGGTGACCTGCCTCAGTTTCTCCTGTGTTGGGAGCCCTGTTGCAATGTTCTCTTCTTTTCTCTCTCTTTCCTGCAGCTGGTCTAGGATGGCCCCGGCGAAGGCTCCACTTCTCTGCCTCCTGCTGCTCGGGCTCCTGGTGTTCCAGGCGCATGTATGTCCCGCGCCTTGCCGCTGCTACAGCCTGACGGTGGAGTGTGGCTCTTTGGGGCTGAAGGACATTCCAGGGAGCATCTCTCCCACCACCCAGGTGAGGCCACCTGTGCCTAATAGAATATAGACACTATAGACCAGTATTTCTCAATCTTGGAAGCTTGAAGATGGGTGGACTTCAACTCCCAGAATCCCCCAGCCAGCAGCGCTGGCTGGGGGATTCTGGGAGTTGAAGTCCACCCATCTTCAAGCTACCAAGGTTGAGAAACACTGCTATAGACTATAGACCCGTGATGGCGAACCTATGCATGCGTGCCTGAAGTGGCACATAAAGCCATGTAACTTGGCACACCCAGGTTTCTGGCACGCATGCGCGCGTGACGATCGGCTGTCCTTCGTGCACGGCAGTGTCAAAAACCAATGTGCACATGCGCGCCTGCCAGCTGATCGTCAGGTGTGCATGCACACCAGAACCCAGAAGTTCAGCTTTTCCAGAGCGTGATCCCTTCACATGCGCGGCAGCGCCGAAAACTGGCCTGCGGATGTGCGCCACCCAGCTGATCATCGGGTGGTCATGCTCGCTAGAACCTGGAAGTTCGGCTTTTCTGGAGCGAGGCCCCAACAAGCACGCGTGTGCATGCGCGACATTTCCGTGTGACGGAACTCAGCAGTCGGTGCCAAAAAGGTTCGCCATCACTGATATAGAATGTAGAATGTGGAATGTGGAATATGGAATATAGAATGTAGAATGTAGAATGTAGAATGTAGAATGTAGAATGTAGAATGTAGAATGTAGAATGTAGAATGTAGAATGTAGAATATTGTTCTGCCCCAGCTACGGACCCCAAAGAACACAGCACACACAAAGTCCGTTCAAACCTTAGTTTACTAAATAAACCAGTTTTTTACAACAACGGCTGTTAATTAACTGCATTAACAGCCGACAAGAATTCAAAGAATAATAACTGAAAGCTTACTGTGGTTGGCAGAATGCCCAGAAGCAATTTGCAGGAAGCTGATAAGATAAGCAAGACAAGACACCAAGGTATGTGAACGAAGTTGTTCCCTGCAAATTGCTTCAGTCGGCGTTCCTCCTTAAATAGGATAAGGGAGTGGCCAGTTAGCCCCAAGCCTTACTCTCGAGGAGACCTCCTTTTGAGGAGCCACTCCTGCCTTTTGGCACCTCTGCGCATCCCTGCATCGAGAAGAGATTCCTCCTCTTCGTCTTCCTCACTTATGGAAGCTTCTGGAGGTTCTGAAGGCCCTGGCTGAATCCCCGCCTCTGGCACCACCTCTTCTCCAGCCTCCTCATTGTCTGACTCGAGCGCCAGCTGCACAGGCTGCTCGCGCAGCACCACACCAGCCTCCTTGCCATCTGAATCAGCTATTAGCTGCACAGGCTGCTGATGGGCCACAATAAATATAGAATATAGAATATAGAGGTGTCAAACTCGGTTTCATTGAGGGACGCATCAGGGTTGTGTTTGATCTCGGGGGTGGGGGCAGGGTAGGTGTGGCTAGCTCAACGCCACTCATGTTGGGGGTGCCTGTGATGCCCCGAGCGCTATGCTAGTGAAAACGGAGCTCGGGAGGGCCGGGCATGGCCTCTCAAGCTCTGTTTTCCCTGGCAGAGGGTTGCAGGAGGCTGTCACAGCCGAAAATGGAGCTTGGGAGGGTCTCACGCGGCCCTCTCGACCTCCGCTTTCACTGGCAGAGCGCTCGGGCCACCCCAGGTACCCCCGACACAAGTGACACAGTGAGTGCCTGGGTTGGACCGTGCTCTCTGCCAGTGAAAACGGAGCTCTGGAGGGCCGCAAGTTGAAGCTGAAAGTGGAGCTGGAGAGGGCCACACGCAGCCCTTCGCTGGCCGAGGCACCATGGGCCGATCCTTCACTGTTTCCAGGGCGGCCCCACAGGCCAGAGCTAAGCACCGTGGGGCTTGAGTTTGACACCCATGAAAATATAGAATATAGAATTCTTTACTGGCCAAGTGTGATTAGACGCACAAGGACTTTTTTCTCCGGTGCAGAAGCTCTCAGGATACATACAACAATCTGTCCCAAAGGGGCTCTTTTTTTTTTCCCAAAAGGCAACTGGACTTTCTTGGTTTTTTTCCTTGAAGACGTTTCACTTGTCATCCAAGAAGCTTCTTCAGTTCTGACTGAATGGTGGAGAGTGGAAGGATTTCTTATTCTTTGCAGACCTTTGGTCATTAATACTTTGAAGGTCAGCCGTTAGCTCTCTCAGTGTCATAGAAGCCACTTGGGGGATTATCTTGGATGGTTCCACACCCAGAGTGCAAACGGGGGGAACTTTATTGACTCTCAAGGGGGCTAACGAGCGACTCAAGGTGAGAAGACCCTTAACACGGGGAGAAGGACCCCACAGTTTTCCTCCCTCCTCTCTGCAAACCCCACTCCCTTCTATTATTATTATTATTATTATTTATTAAATTTATATACCGCCCTTCTCCTAGTGGACTCAGGGCAGTGTACAGCCAGGAATAAAAGCACTCCAATACAAAATTTAAAATATTAGTAAAAGAATTAAATAATTTTGGCCCAATAAATTTAAAAACCAATAGACAATTAAAATTTAAAACCCATAAAAACTTTAAACTTAAAAAGTGGGGGGGGGGGGTGTTACGCCAGCCCAGCTTGACAAAATAAAAAAGTTTTTAGGGCACGGCGAAAAGCCCGGAGATCAGGTATCGTACAGATCTCTGGGGGCAAATCGTTCCAGAGGGCTGGTGCTGCCACAGAGAAGGCTCTCCCCTTGGGTGTCGCCAGCTGACATTGTCTTTCTAGTACTGATGATGTTCCCTAGTTGGGTAATGAAACGTCTAAAAGGAAACCACCAAGCTCAGAGAGCACCAGAGACCTCAGGGTGTAATTTATATAAACAAGGGACCTGCGTCAGGGGTGGGTTTTACTTATCTTTACTACCAGTTCTCAGCGGGGCCGGGCACTTGTGCTTGCTTTGCTTAAACGCTCTTCTGTGCACATACACAGAAGCGTTTTGATTACATCACGGTCAGTGGGTGGAGCCTCACTGGTTCACAACAAGCGGTGCAAACTGGGGGAACCCACCACTGACTGACTCTGGCCTTTCTCCCTCCTTCCCTCCCTCCCTGGCTGGGCAGACCATTTTCCTGCAGGACAACAGCATCACCCAGATCCGCCAACAAGACCTGGCTTCTCTTCTGGATCTCCGGTATCTCTACATGCAGAACAACACCATCTCCGCCCTGGAGCCCGGTGCCTTCCACCACCAGAATCGGCTGCTGGAACTGGCGCTGAATGGCAACCGGATCCATCTGATCAACAGCAGCATCTTCAAAGGCCTGGAACACCTGCGGGTCCTTTATCTCTCCGGCAATCAGATCACCCGTCTCCCAGATTTCACCTTTTGTGAACTGGAGGTGAGGCTGTTTGGGGATCCAGGGGGAAAAGAGGCCGGAGATCCTTCAGCCTCCACAAACAACAATATCTGGCAATTTGTAAGCCTTGTGTCAGGGCTCCGAGGGATACACTTCACTTCACTTTACTCTCATTTTACTCTTTACTTTACTCTTTACTTTATTGTCATTGCGCCTCGTACAACAAAATTAAATGCCATCTTCGGTGTATATTATATATAAGAAAACTATAAAAATAAACATAAAACAAAAACACGCATCCTTCACATTCTATATAACTGAAATTGAAAACCCCTGATACTGCATTAATATTGCATTATACAGCAGAATTCAATATAGTGTTGAATTCAATATAGTACTGCCCTGGGATAGAAGCTGTTTTTCAGAATATTTGTCCTTGTTTTTATTGTCCTGTACCGTCTGCCAGATGGTAATAGTTCAAAAAAAAAAAAAGGTGAGATCCAGGATGAGATGGATCTTGAAGAATGTTTTGAACTTTCTTAAGGCAGCGGGAGCTCCAAAGAGGGGAGAGGGCAACCAATGATCCTCTGGGCAATGGAGTTGACCCTCTCTGCCACTGTGCAATTGGCAAACCCTACACAGATGTAGTAAGTTAAAATACTCCCGATGGTCCAGTGGTAGAAGGTCACCAGCAGAGAGTATTCTAACTTACTGCACCTGTGTATGGCTTGCTAATTGCATAGTGGTGCAGTTATATACACCCATAGCAAAGAGAACTCCAAGGCAAGCAGTTTCCTCAAAATCATGTTTATTGGATATATCATACTGGCACAGGTTGGTGAAAACCGACTCTGAAGGTTCCTGCGGTTTTCGCCTAATTAAAAATTTTCCCCCTTTCCCAAACAGTCAGTCACATAGTCCAATGAAGGTGCCGTCCGGTTGCTTGGAAACATGACTCCTCCTCTCTTCAGCCACCTATGGGAATGTCCTTGGTTCTCAGGGGGAACTA
Source organism: Coluber constrictor foxii (assembly GCA_038048745.1). Taxonomy (NCBI): domain Eukaryota; kingdom Metazoa; phylum Chordata; class Lepidosauria; order Squamata; family Colubridae; genus Coluber; species Coluber constrictor. Next base: position 212,224,962 of record CM075960.1, read on the forward strand.
TTTTGTTTTGGCTACAAAACCCCAGCTATCTCTCTTCCCCCCTCCCTCTCCCTCATCTCCATTGTGCGGCATTGAAGCTTCCAAGATGGCTACAGAGTTGACACCTTGTTTTGGGTAACCGAGGCTGATGTCAGGTTTATGCATTGAACTAAATCTTGGTTTGTATAAATCAATATCCCATCAATCTTAATGGGCTGCGTTCCTTTATACTGCTGTATATAGTGGACTGGTGGGGCCACACTTGGAATACTGCTTCCTGTTTTGGATGCTACAATATAAAAGAATTATTTGATTTTACTTATTTTTTATTTATTTAGATTTTTATACCGCCCTTCCCCCCGAAGGACTCAGCCATATTAAAACAATATACTATACAAAATTTAAAAACCAATGTAAAACAAATTAAATAAATTTGGCCTTGTCAATTTAAAAACCCACACATTTAAAATACCCCATCCAGATTCTTATTCAGCCAGGCCAGCCTGTTGAAATAGCAGGGTGAGATGCTGAGATGCTAGAAAGAGTGCGGAGAAGAGCAGCAAAGATGATTAGGGGACTGGAGGCTAAAATATATAAAGAACAATTGCAGGAATTGGGTATGTCTACTTTAATGAAAAGAAGGATTGGATTGATACGATAGCAGCATTCCAATATTTGAGGGGTTGCCCCAAAGAAGAGGGAGTCAAGCTGTTCTCCAAAGCACCAGAAGGCAGAATAAGATCCAAGGGATGGAAACTAATCAAGGAGAGAAGCAACTTAGAACTAAGGAAAAGTTTCCTGACAGTTAGGACAATTAACCAGTGGAACAACTGGCCTCCAGAAATTATGGGTGATCCATCACTGGAGGCTTTTAAGAAAGGATTAAAGAACCATTTGATCTAGGCTAGGGTCTCCTGCTTGAGCAAGAGGGTTGGAGTAGAAGATCTCAAAGGTCCTCCTCTCCAGCCCTACAATTTTATGTTCTAAGACAGGCATTGCCAAACTTGGTCACTTTAAGCCTTCTGGACTTGCTGGGGAATTCTAGGAGTTAGAAGAAGAAGAACAGGGTTGGAAGGGACCTTGGAGGTCTTCTAGTCCAACCCCCTGCTTAGGCAGGAAGCCCTATACAATTCCAGACAAATGGTTGTGCAATCTCTTCTTAAAAACCTTCAGTGATGGACACCCACAACCTCTGGAGGCAAGCAGAGTTCTGTTGCTTCTATGCTTAATTAGTTTCCACCCGTTGCTTCTTGTCCTGCCTTCAGGTGCTTTGGAGAATCGGTGGACCCCCTCCTCTTCTTTGGAGTCACCCCTAGTCCTTCTTTTCATTAAACTGGACATGCCCAGTTCCTGAACCCGTTCATCGTATGTTTCAGCCTCCAGTCCCCTAATCATCCTGGTTGCTCTTCTCTGCATTCTTTCTAGAGTCTCAACGTCTTTTTTACATGGTGGTGACCAAAACTGGATGCTGTTTTGATTCTCACGATATAAAAAAAGATTGAAGTCCACAAGTCTTACAGTTGCCAAGTTTGGAGACCCCTGTTTTAAGATACAAGGGATAAGGACTGGAACAGCTGAAGGGTCCTTCTGCTGAATCTCATTTTCCCTCTGCAGAGGCTCCAGGAACTTCACCTGCAAGAGAACAGCATCGAGTCTCTGGAGGACCAAGCGCTGACCGGACTCACCTCGCTAGCCTTGCTGGACCTCAGCAAGAACAACCTGCGCACCATCAGCCGGGTGACCTTGAGACCCCTCATCAGTCTGCAAGTGCTGAGGCTCACAGGTATGTCCAAAGTGACTCTTGGTAGTCCTCCTGGATGAAAGAAAAGTTGTGGAAAGGAGAAATCCTGTAGTCAGGGGGGGAAATATCTCAGCAGAAAGGACCGAGAGAGATCTGGAACATCTGGCACCACCAATCAATCAATCAGAAGAGAGCTGGAAGGGACCTCGGAGGTCTTCTAGTCCAGCCCTCTGCTCAGTCCTATACCATTCCAGATAAGTGGCTGTCCAGTCTTTTCATTAAAAACTCCAGTGGGCTTCTGTTGACGGGATATTTGTTTTTCTTTTCCGGGCAGAGAATCCATGGCGATGCGACTGCGCTCTTCACTGGCTCAGCAGCTGGATCCGAGAGGAAGGCCAGAGGCTCCTGAGTCCCCAGGACAAGAAGATCGAGTGTTCGGAGCCGCCCCGCCTGGCCTACCAAAGCCTCGCCGACGTCTCCGGAAACAGCTTGATCTGCATCCCTCCGGTTGTGCAAGTGCAGCCCCTCGAAGTCACAGCCCGGCTGGGTGACGACCTGTGCGTCTCCTGTCAGGCCTCAGGCTATCCGCAGCCGCTGGTGACCTGGCGTAAACTGGCCCACTGGCGGGCCGGGGGCTCCAGGGGAAGCCGGACCCACCTGCCCAGTGGAAGTTTTGAGCTGAGAGAGCGCAGCGTCGGGGAGCGCTTCGAGCAGTCGGACACCGGCAGCGGGATGCTGTTCCTCAACAACGTGACGGTGTCCCACGCTGGGAAATACGAGTGCGAGGCCTCCAATCCCGGGGGGATGGCCCGAGTGGTCTTCCACCTCATGGTGAACCTCTCACAGCAGCAACAACAATCGCAGGGCTACCCGGCTTCGGTAGACATCAGCCAGGAACCTCTCTACGACATGGAGAGCATGGACTTCCACGCCCTGGGCATGGCCACGCAGACTGCCATCGCCGTGGCCATCTCCTTGCTGGCCCTCGTGGCCCTCCTGTTGGTGATCATGATCTACCGGAAACACCGCAAGCGGAAAAAGGCTAAGAAGGAGGAGAACATCTTGTATGTCAACGACTACTCCGACGGGCCCACCACCTTCGCCCAGCTGGAGGAGTACCGAGATGAGAGGGGCCACGAAATGTTTGTCATCGACCGGAACAAGCCCCTCTTTGCCACCTATAAGGACCCCCAAGGCCTGGCAGGGGTCTTCCCGGAACAGCTGCAAGACCAAGCGACTCAGACTCTGGAAGGAGAAGAGGCGGCTCCCCAAGAAGGCAGCGAGCTCTTCGCCAACCAGGGACTGATGCTCCAGCCTCAGATAGCGTACGAAATCCACTGCTGAGTGGAGCTATGGAAGTTGGGGTGAATGGACTGCCTCCAATGGAGCGGTTTTCTTGACTTCCTCCTACCACTGTCTGCTTAAGTTCAGGGCCTTGAGTGGAGGAATGTGTGACCTCTGGTGGACCATCCCAGGGGTTGCAGAGAGGACTCGTGTATGTTCAACGAGAGTTATGACCTTGTGGTTACTCCTTGGGACATGTTCAGCCCTCACGTTGTTGGTCATTTCCATCCCGTTCTCCATTGTTCTCTGAAAAGACTGTGGAGCAATTCATGAGGGTCCCTCAAACTCACCTTCAAATCTGAAAGCATAGCACACCTGAAGAGCTTTTCTAGAAAGGGTCACCTTAGGCCAGCATTTTGCTTCTCACTGTGATCAATCAGATTCCTCCAGGACACTCCCAAGCGGGAAAGGGATCCCTACCACTTCCTCCCTCTGATGTCGTTGCTCAACACACAGGACTTGGAGGCTCCTTGCCCACCAAGCTGGACATCTTCAGATGATTAGACCTGTCAAAAGTGTGATAGGACAGCTGATGGACAGCAATGGGTTATGTACAACCCCTAAACTTTTGCCAGCTGTTAGCAGTGACCCTTCCCAGGCATTCGGCAACTGGACGTAAGGACCTGCGCGCTGGGTTTTTGGTCACAGAGAAAATGCAGCTCGGAAAAAAAGTCACCGAAGGCTGGATGAGACACTCCCTCTGCAAATTTGACCAAAACTGTGCATATTTGACCAAGACTTTAGTGATGATGGGACAACCTTTACAGTCCCTCGCGCAGGCTGAGTGGGACACTCAGGGGGGTTTTTTTTTGGCTTGCCTGTCGTATTTTTTTAAAAGGGTAAAAATAATGTCACCGTCCTGAGCTGCACAGCTGCATTTGTAGACCCCCACGGAAAAACCCCTCCTTACCTCCTAACCTTACAGGTTAATCCTTGACTTACAACCGCAGTCGAGCCCGACATTTCTGTGGCTAAGTAAGACAGCTATTCAGTGAGTTTTGCCCCGTGTTGCAACCTTCCTTGCCACGGTTCTTAAGTGACTCGTTGCGGTGGTTAAATTGGTAACACGGTTATTCAGCGATTCTGGCTTCCCCCCTGTGACTTAGCTTGGTGTCAGAAGGTCACAAAATGTGATCGCTTGTCCCCGGGTCAATGCAACCGTCGTAAACGTGAGTCAGTTGCCAAGCGTCCGAATTTTGATCATGTAACTGTGGGGACACTGCAACGATTGTAAGTGTAAAAACCAGTCATAAGTCACTTTTTTTTAGTGTCGGTCACTTAAACAAATGGTTGTAAGTTTGAGGACTACCTCTACACTCCTCGGCCAGCATTAATGTGGCATCTCCTGCTCCCCGTCAGTCCCCAAACCATGAAATCAGCTGTGTCCCAAAAGCACAGACAACAATATAGCTGTGTAGTTGAGACAGGAACAAAATGGCTGCGCGGGAGATTTTTTTTCCAAGCAAAGAAGCTAATAAAGTATAGCCAGCATTTCGTCGTTGCTAAGGCTGTTGTCTTCTTTTAGGGACTTGGAGGCAGGGGATAATGGGGGAGAGAATCTTGGTTATGCTGAAGGGTTCCTGCTGGCTGAAACGTTTTCTTGCTGTCAGGCTGCAGGTGCAGTGATGCCCGTGGCTGGGAAGGTGCCCACTTCGGTGGTGGCATCTCTCTAACCAACATAGTTTGTTTATTTTCTTAAATTTATATGCCAGCCGTCTCGCTGTCAAATGGGCGGCTTACAAATAACCTAAAGCCGTAATGGCAAACCTATGACGAACCTCTGCATGTCATCCAGAGGTGACATGCAGAGCAGGGGTGGGTTCTAAAAATTTTTACTACCAGTTCTGTGGGTGTGGTTTGATGGTCATGTGACAATTCTTTAGGATTTAGCAGAGGTACTGGTCTACCAGGCTTTTAACTGCTTGCAGTTGTACCGGTCTACTCATTTGTTTCTGGAGGCACTGATCTACTCATGTATTTTTGCAGGCATTGGTCTACTCATTCGTTTTCTTTTAACACTGATCAGCTGTAGGGCGGCCCTTTGAAGCCCCTAGGCAGGAGTTTAAACAGTTTTATTCCCTCTAGCCATCAGCTGGGACTCAGGAGGCAGCAATAGATTGGGGGTGGGGCCAAATAAAAGGTAAGAATAACGCAGGGGGTGGGAGGGTACAGGGGGGGCAGAACCGGCTCAGTTATGTCATATCGTCACCGCTACCGGCTTGGGAGAACCGGGCCGAACCGGGAGGAACCCACCACTGATGCAGAGCTCTCTCTGTGGGCATGCAAACCATTGCCCCAGTTCATCTCTGCTCCGCATGGGTGTATGCCTGAAATGGCCTGAAAACAGCCCGAAAACGCCCCAAAAATGGCCAAAAAGCAGGCATGCACACGCCGGCCAGCTGCTCTTTGGGTTTCCGGTGCTCCGTTGCCCAAGAAGGCCAGCTGGCTGGTGTGCATGCACATACACAACGCACCTGCGTTCCGGTTTGGGCACTCGGTGCCGAAAAGGTTCCCCATCACTGCCCTAAAGACGGGTACAAACATTAAGAGCATGAAATATTAAATAAACTGAAATTAAACAAATTGCACCCCAAAGGATTTGCCCGGTGAACGTATTCCTTTTTTTGGTAACCATGTCGTTGTATTTCTCGTTTGTTCTCTTTCATTATTTATTTTATTGTTCTATTATTTTCTGCTCTTTTCCGTTGGTAAGCAAGGCAGTTGCTAAGGGAGCCTTGCCCCATTTTACGACCTTTTTTGCCACAGTTTTTAAGTGAATCGCCGTGGTTGTTAAGTTAGTAACAGGGTCGTTAAGCGAGCCTGGTTTCCCCATGGATTTTGCTTATCAGGAGGTTGTAAAAAGGGATGACCCAGGGATACTGCAACTGTCATAAGTACATGCCAGTTGCCAAGTGTCCCAATTTTGATCACGTGACCACACGGATGCTGCAATGGTTGTAAGTGTGAACAACATTCCTAAGTCATTGTTTTAGTGCTGTTTTAACCTCAAATGGCCACTAAACAAATAGTTGTACTCTCTGTAAACAAAACTGAGAAGCATTCATAATTAGGCTCAATTTATTAGAATGCAAGCTTGCTTGTTAGAGGAGGCAGGGAGACAGAGGTGGAAAGAGGGGTTCTCCTTTGAGCCTCCCTCTTCCTCTCCCCCCCTCCTGTTCCAAGAGGACCAGTCCCCCGAAAACGTTTTAATCCGTATCCCCTTCACTGAGGATTCCCACCTCCATCAGGTAAGCTCTGGTTCGGTAACCTCGATACGCGGACTGGATCTTGATTGCCGCTTCTTCTTGGAGACGCAACGTTTGCCGGACCCTCCAGCCCCGCCAGAAGGCCTGGATCAGGGTGGCTGCGCGTACCACTTGCCACATCTGCTTCCTGGTCTTGAACACGCGCCTCTGGCCTTCGCCCATCCGGCGGGCCCCGTAGTTTTCGTATAACCAGTCGGAGGTGCCCTGGGAAGGCATGCCTGGCTGTTGCAGCTGCTGCTGTTGGACGCTGGTGGAGGAGAAACTCCGGGTGTTGGTGCGCTCCCGGGTCAGCCGTATGGAGGTTTGTGTGCTGGGGACCAGGCGCTGACCGACCACTACGCTGGGTTCCCGATTCTGCCTCCGCATCTGCTCTTCCGCAGGCATATGATAGCTTTTTGAAGGTGCCTGATAGGAGAAGCGTGGTCCGTAACGGCGGGACTGGCTGTACGCTGGTCCCTCCTGTCTGGAGGTGGAGGTCATCCTTTGGGCATTTCTGGATGGAGAGACGCTTGCATGCCTGTCGCATTCACTGTCCTCTGTTTCTGATTCTGATGGTGGCCCTTTGCCCACACCCACAAGCACACGGATGCTGGTGCATCTCCCACAGCGCGGACACGTCTTGGGTTGGGAGGGCTCGGTGTCCTCTCGCTGGACCAGGAAGGACGGGGATCGTGGTACCTTGCTTTTCCACTCCTCAGGGTCTCCCACAAGGCACTTGCGCCAATGTTTCCTGGGGTACGGGCCCACCCAGGAGGAGCTTCCGGGCATGTAGCTGGGATGGCCATAGTAGGTCCCCGTTGGAAACCTTGGGGGACTGTAGTAGGTCCTCTGTGGGCGTTCAGGGTGGTAAGTGTGTCTTCCTGCTTGGGTCAAGTCCCGTCGGGTACGGTATCCCCGCCAGTGAGCTTGGATTGTGGTGGCTGCCCGCTGGCATTCACCGAGGGCCTGGCGAGTCATGTAGCCCCGATAGTGTGCCTGAATGATCTGGGCCGCTCTCTCCCTGTCCATCCTGGGGTGCCCCCAGGATTCTCTCTCCCCCCCAAAGGAGATGGAGGACGATCTTTGGCGCCTGTAGACTTGTGGCGGAGGCACCTCCCGCCGCTGTAGAGCATGGTACTCGCGAGCAATGTATCGCCTCCAAGCAGCCTGGATGGTGGCAGCCGCAGCCTGCTCCGTCATGAGCTGCTTACGGGTGAGGTGGCCTCGCCACGAGGCCTGGATGGTGGTGGCCGCCTTGTCCATGAGCATGTCGAGCTCGTCCACTAGGAAGGAGGATCGGTGGCGGGAACGGCTGTTACTCCGGCCTCTGATCTTGGCCAGCTGCCGGTCATGGTGATGCATGTTTTCATCTGTCACCTCTTCTTCCTCACTTGGATAGCCATAGGAGCACCAAGGGTGATCCTCGTAGGTCTCCATCTGGGGGGAGATGAAACGGCAGGCGTTAGCAAAGGTGGTCCTGATGTCTATTGGCCAATTGTGGCTTCTACATAAGTGCCTTTGTCTGCTAGATCCCAGTTATGACGCCAAGACAAGGAAGATCATTTGATTTACAGTTTAAGTTGAAACGTTTCAATGACAAAGCAGTCTCCGTTTTTATTGATTTCGCTGTCAAGAAAATGAAAGGGATAAATTCAAGGTGTTGGTTATTACCTTTAAAGCCCTACATGGCTCAGGGCCAGGCTATCTTCGAGACCGCCTTCTACCGCATAGCTCCCAGTGACTGGTAAGATCCCACAGAGTTGGTCTCCTCCGGGTCCTGTCAGCTAAACAATGCCAGCTGGCGGGCCCACAGGGGAGGGCCTTCTCTGTGGCTTCCCCGGCTCTCTGGAACCAATTACCTCCTGAGGTCCGGACTGCCCCCACCCTATTGGCCTTCCGGAAAGCAGTGAAGACCTGGCTTTTCCGGCAGGCCTGGGACCTTTGATCTCGCGACGGTGATCTTGTGAGACCGAGCCACGGAATGGAGTGTATGGGTTTTTAATGTTCTTTTAAAAAAAATTTACGGGATATTGTTCGCATTGTTTTTTTGCTGTAAGCCGCCCAGAGTCCCTAGGGAGTTGGGCGGCATAGAAATGCGACTAATAAATAAATAAATAAATAAATTTTATAGATTGCATAATAAAAAGGAAGGACATTCTGAATTGTTACCCTTATTAAAGGGAAAGGTAACAAAAGCAAGTGCAAAAACAGATAATTTGTTAAAGGAGCCTGAGTAGCATAGGGGGCTAATGCCTCCTATTAAAGGCAGCAATTAACATCCAGCTACCTGTAATTCTGCAAGTTCAATCCTAGCCAGGCTCAAGGTCTACTCAGCCTTCCATCCTTTCTAAAGTGGGTAAACTGAGCACCCAGTTTGTGGGGGCAATAAGCTGACTTTGTATAAATATACAAAAGTATGAAGGCTATTGCTTAACGCATTGTAAGCCACCCTGAGTCTCCGGAGAAGGGCGGCATATAAATCAAATTTTATAAAGGGGGGGGGGGCTGGAGTGGGACTAGGACAACTTAGAGAGCCCAAGGACCCCACAGTGCTCATATTTCTCCTCCTCCTCATCCCTGGCCTCCTTCCCTTCCCTTCACAAACCCCCCTCTCTTCTAGAACCTATCCTGGGCCTAAGACAGATCCTTGTGGTACCCCACTGCTTACTTCCCTCCATGTAGATGTAGTACCGTTAAGGACTATTCGTTGAGTACAGTTTGTCAAGCAGTTATGAATCCATCTGACAATGATGCTGTTTATCCCACATTTTTAACCATAGCTTAGCAAGAAGTAGGTTGTGGTCTACTTTGTCAAATGCCTTACTGAAGTCTAAATATACTGTGTCCAGGGCATTTTGCTGGTCTACTAATTGATTCACTTTGTCAAAAAATTTAAGTCACTAGTTGGGTTATGAAATGCCTGCAAGAAAACCATCAAGCTCAGCCTCAAGGATTCCACAGTTCTCCTCTTCCTCCTTTACTCCACAACCCCTTCTAGAACGGATGATGTTACATAGTTGGGCAATGAAACGTCTACAAGAAAACAACCCAGCTCAGAGTGTACCAGAGTTCAACCCTGAGCTACAGATACTCTCTTCTATCGAAAACACTCATGCCTGTGAATTTGCTGTATCAACCCTGCCTTATTGATTTTCTTGCAAACGCTTCTTATCTTGGTCAATGAGGAGAAAAGGTTTAATCCTTCCCTTCATCTTTTGTATCACCGGAGCTTTTATTTCCTGAAATGCATCTTTGCAAGAACTAGAACGGATGAAACCTGAGATACTTCTGTGGACCTACTTTAGTTAGGAAATAGACCTCGTTGTCCTCTTGAGGACTAGACCTGAAACCTCACGCCAAGGCTACGTTTTGGAAAGCAGCCATGCTTGAAGAAGCTGAGACTTTCAATGAGGGTTTAACCCTGGTTAGTCTAAGATCAGTGGCCTTTGTCTTCAGCCAAACCTACTGGAAATGCCAAAAGCCACGCTGATTGATACGATGCGCAAATCTGGAGGATGGGCTACTACCTTGACGGTTTTTTCTTTGGCTGATCTCTGAAAGCTTGAGCTGCGTTGCTACGTGTTGGTCTGTGACCTGGCGGAAAGAAAAGAAGAGGGTGAGTGGGCGGCGGATGGCGCCCCCCGTGCCCTCTGGAAGGCTCCTGCATCGTTGGCAAAGCCAGCCGAACACCATATCTGTCCCCAGTGGGCATACTTGCACAGACCCTATTCTGTTTTCTGCCTGTAAGGCCTTCCAGCCAATTCTTTCTTAGGCCGAGAATTCTGGCCAGCCGTGACCTCAAGGTGTGATGTCACCGCAATTGTGGCATCATGGCCTGTGCACAGCCAAGCATGAGTTGCTGGGGGAACATTGGGGCAGCTGATATTTGGAACGGAGAACTCATCTTTGTTGTACGTTTCACAGGTATGATGTAAAGCCGATTAATAGACAGGATGCTGGGTCTCGTTTTGAGTCGCTACTCAACCACACAGCTCAGAGAAGGGTACTCCTCACAGTACATAGAATCATAGGGTTGGAAGGGGCCTTGGAGGTCTTCTAGTCCAACCCCGTCAAGCAGGAGACCCTCTCCCATTCTTGAAAACCTCCAATGATGGAGCATCCACAACTTCTGGAGGCAAGTTGTTCCACTGATTAATTGTCCTCACTGTCAGGAAATTCCTTAGTTCCAGGATGCTTCTCTCCTTGATTGGTTTCCATCCGTTCCTTCTTGTCCTGCTTTCAGGTGCTTTGGACAATAGGTTGACCCCCCACCCCTTTTCTGTGACAGCTCCTCAAGTATTGGAAGAGTGCTATTCTGTCCGTCCGTTCCCCCCCCCCCGTCATCTTTCTCTTCATTAGCCTGAACGTATCTAGTTCCCCATCTTTCCTTCTACAATTTATCCTGAAGACCCCTGACCTTCTCTGAACCCCTTCTAAGGTCTCAACATCTTTTTTGTATCATGGTGACCAGGACTGGATGCAGGATTCAGGTGTGGCTTCACAAGTGCAGTGTATCACTTTACGTGATTATCTCCATTTATGGGCTGTTGCAGGCCATCTTCTATATGTGTAACGTGATAAGCCAAAATGATTTATGTTTGGGCTTATCACATTATATGTATATATCTTAGGCATGGAAACTGACCAGGTGGCTTTGGGCCAATCAGCAGGAGACGGGGAGTTCTAGTCCCAGTTTAGGCACGAAAACCAACTAGATGACTTGGTGCCAATCACCAGGAGAGGGTGAGTCCTAGTCCCTCATTAGGCATGGAAGCCTCCCGCCTTAGGCATGAAAGCCAACTGGGTATTCTGGGAGTTGAAGTCCACCAGTCTTAAATCTTCCCAGTCTGGAGACCTCCGTTCTATACCGAGACCTCTGCTGCAGGACAGCCTCAGAAGGCTGCAAAGGATTGGGCCCCTGGGAAGCACGTGGCCTCATGTTCTCCGTGCGCTAAGATTTCTCTCCTGCCCTTCTCTAAGGATTCAGAGACCACTTTCAATTTAGTGCCATCCTCATGACAATCCTTAGTTTTGATTGGCTCCTTCGTGTTCTTCTGCTAAGAAAGGAGGAAAAAATATCCTATTACAAGTAGTCCTTCACTCACAACCACAACTGAGCACCAAATTTCTGTTGTTAAATGGGTTTTGCCCCATTTTGCCACCTTTCTTGCCAGAGTTGTTAGTGGCGTGTGTGTGTGTGTGTGTCACTGCGATTGTTCAGTTAGTAACATGGTTGTTGAGTGATTCTGGCTTCCCCAGGGAGTTTACTCATCAGAAGTTCGCCAAAGGGCATCGCTTGACCCCAGGACATTGCAAACGTCATAAATATGAATCAGTTAAGACTGTCTGCATTTTGATCACGTGACCATGGGGATGCCACAAAGGTCGTAAGTATGAAAAGCAGTGGTACGTCACTTTTTTTCAGTGCCATTATAACTTTGAACATTCCCTAAACCGACTGGTGTTAAGTGGAGAACGATCTGTATCCCTGAAAACTTCAGAGTGGCCATGTTGTTACGGTAAGGAGAGCACACAAGTCAAGTCAAACCACCCTGGGGGGCTTTTCACTCAATTGTCTTGTTGGATCAGCCCATAATGGGCTGAACCTCTTCTGTAGAGAGAGGTTTTTCCATGGACTGGAGGGTGGGGCTGTTTCGTGTGCTGCCTGCATCCCATGGCTGGGGCTTTGCTTGCTTGCGTGGCCTGGTTGCTGGCATGCCGTGGCCCAGTGCTGGTCCACGGACAGGGGGTTGGGGACCCCTGAGTTAGATGGGGACCAATGCTCGGAGACTTCTTTGAAGCATGTCGGAAGAATGAGCTGCCTACTTGTCTCCTGTTTGATAACCTAGAAAGCCATAGTCTTAAGCCAGCGTTTCTTAACCTGGGCAATTTTCTGGACTGGGAAAATTGAGGAATTAAAAGTCCACACATTTGGAAGCTGCCAAGAGCACCGAGAAACACTGGTGTCAGCAATGATAGCTGGGAATTTGGCACGGTAAAAGGGCAGCTACTGAGTCAGAAAAGTCACAATGTTTTTTTCCCCCTTCTTCTTACCATCCTCTGCCGGTTACTTACAGTTGTTCCAAAGAGTCTTTTCCCAAAAGGCAGCTGGACTTTCTTGGCCTTTTCCTTTGAAAACATTTTGCTTCTCACCATTTCTCTCTGAAATGTTTTCAAAGGAAAAAAAACTAAGAGAGTCCAGTTGCCTTTTGGGAAAAGCACCTTTGGGACAACCATCCCATAAATATAGTCATAGCCCTTAGACTTATATACCGCTTCATAGTGCTTTACAGCCCTCTCTGAGCAGTTTACAGAGTCAGCCTCTTGTCTCCAACCACCTGGGTCCTCATTTCACCCACCTCAGAAGGATGGAAGGCTGAGTCAACCTGGATCAAACACCTTGGAGTAACGGTGTTAGCTTGCAGTACTGCGCCACTCTGCTCTAAATTTTAAATTTTGTCTACTCAACTATAATTCAACTTCAACATGAACTTAATTAAAGATGCTCCTTGGAAACCGCTCACGTCGCAGGCAGAATCCAGCCCTTCCCACAAGTAAATGACAGGTACTAGTACTTTGCTCTGAGAGGCATCGTCTTTTATTTCAAGATAAAAAGCTGTTGTGTCATCTTCCCCCTCCCGCCGCCCATCATAAAACGAGGTTTCCCTCTATACTTGAGATCCACAAACTGCCTGCTCCCACCTTATCTGACAACGCGAGAGGGCAAATGACACAGGTGAAAAGCGCCCACCTGTACCCTCTTATCTCACCCCACAACAACACAATGCTACATTCTGATGTATAGAAGTAAAAAAAATAATAAAACAACCAGGAAAATGACCCCCTCCCTCCCATTGCTACATGCACTGGAAATGGTCTGCAATTGAAGAAAAAAAAACAAACATGGTTGGGACAGATATTCTGGGCTGGCATCCCCCTTCAGCAGGAATGGAAAGAGAGCACGATGTCTCCCTCTGCCCCAGCTGTGTGCCTCCTTCCCCATCCCTGCGAGGCGGCTCCGGTTTACCGGCTCCTTGAGGGCCCAGCACAATTGGCAAAGCGTGTTTCCAGGTTTCAGGAAAACCTCCCTGCAGGCTCTTAAGAGGCTGCTTGCAGGGTTACTCTGGGCATGGCTCCTGGCTTACACCTGCCAGGACTGCCAGGTGGGCTCAGATCACTGACAAGAGAGGAAGAGGAGGGGCTTTATTCCAGATTTAGGAGTAGAAGAGTACCAATGCCCAATGGGGCTATAAACTGAAATAGTCGAGGCTGTTGTGGCGACAGAGGTTTGTGGTCCAGATGGCGTCTCCCCGGTTGGCGCTCAGCAGCATCTGCTGGAGTTCGTTGCTGACCCGGGAGAACTTCTCCTCGTCCACGGAACCATTCAGCAGGTTGGAAGAGGTGGGGGGCCAGGGCAGGTCGTCTCCGTAGCAGTCCACGGGGTAGGGGTAGATGACCAGCCGCAAGTCCAAGAGGCTCACCGTCTTATGGAGCAAGTTCTTCACTCCCTTGGCCGAGATGGGGTTGCCGAAGACGCCCAGGTAGCGGAGGTGGGTGCAGCGGCAGAGGGCGGGCAGGAGCAGGTTCAGGTGGGTGTCCATCAGCCGGCATTCCATGATGTCCAGGTGGAGCAAAGTGGAGGCGGCCTCGGTCAGCAGGCCCTGCAGAGGCTGGAGGAGGCTGTCGGACAAATTGTTGCCGCTCAGGTCGAGCTTCTTCAGGGCCGAGGTGTGGAGGCTTTGGGAGAGGTAGGCGAAGTCGTTGGGCAGCAGGTAGCAAAAGGCCAGCTCCAGGCTCTCCAAAGGGCTTCGCAGGTCCCTGCACACACGGCAAAAAAGAAGGCTGCTTAAGGACAGGCAAGGCCCCCTCCCTCTCCCCGCTCCTTGTGCCCGGACACAAGAGCTGTGTGGCGGTTTCTGGAGGAGGAGCACCCTCGGCCTGTCCTTCAGGCACCAGGGATGCACTGCAAAAAGTCACAGGTGTTATTTGTTATTTATCTATTATTAAATTTATTGACCGCCCATCTTACCACAGTTTACCACAATATCAAAAGGATAAAATTTTACAAAACTTACATGCAATATGAACTAAATAATTTGAAAAGATAAATACTCGACCCTAACTAATAAAATGAAAAAAAATAAAAGGATGCAAAATAAAATTTGATTTATTTCATTTAACCAGGAATATGTGCTTAAGAGATTATAAATAATGAATCAAACCATGAATAGCTTTCCCCCCGCTTTTGGTCATCCTGAAAATTACAATTCAAAACATGAAGTAGGGCTTCATCGAAGGTTCTCAAGGGCTGCGTCTATGCCAAGGCCCGAGGTGGTGCTTCGCCAATTTAATGGGTCTTTTAAGAAGGGAAAGGTGGTATAGGAGAGAATTAAACAAAAAGCAGGGCAAAACTACATTTGAAGCCCAGAAACACTTGGCATCACACAAACTTTCATCTCTTTTCCCTTTTAGCCATTTTTCCTCTTCCTTCCTTATTTTCCCATGATTCTCATTTTTCTTTTTGTATTTTATATTTGGACAAATTAAGAAAAAAATAATTAAGAAAAAAAGAGAGATAGGTGCCAATTTGGGCTTCTGAGTGGCAGCGTGGCCACTTTGCTAGAACAAGGAAATCTGCACTCTCGTTCTCTATCTCATTCACAGCCCTGCTCTTCCCAGATTTATGAAGGATGAGAAAATAACAGGGCTGGCAAGAACCTCAGAGGTCTTCTAGTCCAACCCTCTGCTCAGGCAGCGAACCCTACAGCATTTCAGACAAATGGCAGTCCACTCTCTTCTTAAAAGCCTCCGGTGATGGAGCACCCACCACTTCTGGTGACAAGCTGTTCCACTGGTTAATTCTCCCGTCAGGAAATTCCTCCCTAGATCTAGGTCGGGGGTCCCCAACCCCTGGGCCGCAGTCCATTATCGGGCCGTGGCCTATTTGGAACCGGGCCGCATGAGAGGTAGCTCAGAGGTTGGAGACAGCTGATCTAAATTGCTCTCTTACCCCAGGAGTTGCCGCAGCTTGCCCGAAAGCCTGGAAGAGCCCAGGTTCAGCTCTTTGAGGCAGGTGAGGCGGCTGAGCTGGGTGGCGAAGTACTGCAGGCTCCCTTCCATGCCCACCGTCAGGCGCCGGACGTCAATGTTGCTGTAGGGCAGCTTCAGGCTGGCCAGGTTGGTGAACTTCGTCAGGTGCGGCAGGACCACCCTGAGGCCGGAGAGCCCGAGGTTGTTGAACCGCAGGTCCACCTGCCGGACCCCGGCGGGGTCTAGGAACTCCAGCAGCCCCACGGTGCTGGCGATGGAGAGCTCCTCCGCCCGGAAGTCCCGGCAGCGCAGGCGCAGGGCGTTGCCGCTGTTGATCTGCAAGGCATCTTTCAGCACCACATAGGAGGTGCTGTTGACAAAAAGGTCCACCCAGACGTCCACGGACACGGGCTGTGGTGCCGGCAGGGCCACGGAGCTGCTGTAGGGGCCCTTCCTCCGTTTGGAGGAACGCTTCAGGCACTTGCTCTGCTGCTTGGAGACGTCCAGGCAAGCCTTGGCCAGTGTGACCGTCCTGGACCACAGGCTCATGCTCTCTGGGCCCTGCCCTTCGTCCTGGAGGCCTGTCATGTCGAGGATCTGCAAGCGCTGCCCCTTGCTGGCCGGAGGAGCAAAAAAAAGGAAAGCCGTTAGGTTGACCAGGAGTCTTAAGGTTTCTATTGAAAGTCTTCAGGGAGGAGCATTGGTGCCCATGTGACCGTTGCCTCTGAAGGCCTTCAAGGCCATGGAAGCTTCCTCAGGAAACACCCAAGGTCCCTGAAATGACACCCAGTGTCCTTGGGGGCCTCCAAAGGTGATGGGTGGCTATTTCTGTGACTTCTTTATCTTATCTAGAGCAGGGATCTCCAACCTTGGCAACTTTTAAGATTTATGGACTCTACCTTGGAGTCCATGAGTCTTAAAATCCCTGCTCTAGAGTGTGCCAGCTTGCCTGGTAGGGGTATGCCAGTGCTTCTGGGGGGAGAATTGGGCAAGGTAGCAAATGTATAAATAGAAGCGTCAAAGTGAGTTCAGGATTCTCCTTTGCTAAGGGAGGCCCATCTTTATTCAGCTGTAATAAACACGTAAAGCTTATCAAGGTAAATACCTGGCCTCTGTCTTTCTTTATACCAAGCCACACCTGAAACCAGCAAAACAGTGAAAGCAGTAGCAGCAGCAGTAGCAGTAATAATTATTCCTCCAGCAGCATTCCTCCAGCTGACCATGGAGTTGGCTGGCCTGCGTTTCTAGAGGTCACCTGATGCACAAGCCTAAATAGTCGTGTTACGATGGGACTAGAAACAACATAGGATTCTTTTGTGTTGGCTACGATCTTTGCTAAACTTATTCTCTG
Organism: Coluber constrictor foxii; assembly: GCA_038048745.1. NCBI lineage: Eukaryota > Metazoa > Chordata > Lepidosauria > Squamata > Colubridae > Coluber > Coluber constrictor. The sequence goes on from CM075960.1 coordinate 212,241,652, forward strand.
CATCCCTGGAGGAAAATAGCTTTGCCACTGGATTGCCACATTATGTACAGCTTGGTATTCTCAGAATCTTTAGGGCAAAGGATCCAGAGTAGCGACTGGGCAAATAAAATGAACATAAGGCACGTGAATCCAACCTTTGTCTTCACATGCAAAGGTTCTAACACCACGTGTAGGAATCACAAATAATGAAAAATGACCTTCCTGACAGGTAAGAGGGTCACAGTCTTGGAGAGAAATTTAAGTGTGGGATAGAATTACAATTTAAAATGAAAAAGCCAGGTGAGATGCACCACAAATTAGAAATTTTAGGGAATCCTGATTTTAATATGGGTAGTCCTTGACTTACGGCTGCAATCGAGCCCAGCATTTTCTGTTGCTAAGCGAGACAGTGGTTCAGTGATTGGCCCATTTTATGATCTTTCTTGCCACAGTCGTTAAGTGAATCACAGCAGTTGTTAAGTTAGTCTCCCAATCGTTAAGTGAATCTGGCTTCCCCACTGACTTGGCTTGTCAGACGTTGCAAGTGTCATGAGTCAGTTGCCAAGGGTCTGAATTGAGCATGGGGAGGTTGCAACAGTCATAAGTGTGGAAAAAATGTCGTAAGTCAGTTTTTCCAGTGCCACTGTAACTTCGAATGGCCACTAACTGGGCTGCTGTAAATCAAGGACTACCTGTATTTTCCTGGCCTCAGGGGAAACGCACCTTCTGTATCTACCGGCGCTTCACTTAGGAAGACAACAGAATGGAAGGAAGTGGTACACATACCTCTTACTACAAGTTCGATCCTCCAGCATCTTCATGAGATACGTCACCACCCCCAGAATAATGGCCTGAATACACAACTTGTTTGGTTTCTCCCGGATCAGGGCCCGTTCACAATGCTGACATTTGCGCAAGAGTTTCTGGAAACTGAGGATGGGGAATGGCCAGGTCTGCACCAATAGCTGGAGTGATGGAGTTCTCTTATCCATGAAGGCGGCCTTGAACAGGACAGGATACAGCTCTTTCGGGAGGAAGCCCAGGGCATCTTGCAAGGTTGAGTAGTGACAGACAACCTTCTGGGCACAGAGGAAGACCAGGGAATACATGGCAGCAACTGGATGGAGGGGGCGCAAGCCAGAAGGTCACTGTGGAAAAAAATAATATTACTAGATACTTTCTCTCCAGTCTATCTCAAAAAGCTTCCATCTAAGTGTTCAAACCTTCCTAGGGACTTGTTTCAAGAAACGTTTAGTGAGAAATTGACATGCATAATGCACTTTATAAACAAAAAAACACAACTTTCCTGCAAAGAATTCATAGAGAAGTGTGTGTGTGTATGTGGGGGGGGGGGGGGGTGGGAATTGGACTAGAAAACCTCCAAAATCCTTTCCAGCCCTGTTATTCTATGTTAGCAACTATTATTTGTCAATTCCAGTCCCCCCCAAAAAAATCCCAACAACTTAAAGTACCTTAAAAACTAGTAAATGGATTGTTGCATCAATCTTTAGGACTACTGTTTACTTCAGCAAATGCATGCATCCAACTCAACGTTCTGCAGTCTGTTCAAAGTCTATACTGAAGGTGCAGATTAATGTCAGGCACGAAAGGCCAAGAAGTCCACTGTGAAGGTCCAATTAAACGGATTGCTAAACAGCACAGGAATATTGTCAACTAATGGCGAGTACCTGCTGAAGTGAGATAATGGCCAATGGCAGTCAAAAAAGGTTGGATTGAGTCCGCTTGGGGCTACATAGGGATTCTAGGCTGATTCCTCTTTACACACCGCCTCCAGGTTCTGCCACTCCTTCTCCTACAGTTAGGGACAGACTGTCATGGAGAACAACTATGTGCACACTAAAAGTTGACAACGACTTGATGGCACATAAACAATCAATCCTGAAAGGGCCACAAACCTCACTCTTGTTAAAGTTAAGAAAGGGTTTCAATCCCCATTTCAATCGCATTTCACTGACCGCAACAGAAGAAAAGCACATGAAATCCCTGCTTAGTTAAATTTGGATTACATGCTTTTTGGGTCCTCCAAGAGATGAAACTCTATGATAGATGATCCCCTTTTACAGACTTACAGGTCCTGGAAGTTTCCTGATGTCTTGGGATAAGAGAAGGATTTTTTTTCTCCACAGATAGCTGCTCTGATGACCTCTCTTTGGGGAGAGGTGACCTCAAGGAATCCCACGGTATCCCAAAAGTAGATTCAGCACTTCCAACTCTTAAGGATTTCTGGTGCTGCTGACTTGGTCAGCAGTGCTATCCAAAATGAGTTGACCTTCTCAGGAAAGGTAGCTTTTCTATACTGTATCCTCTTCAAAACGCTTCTCTTCGGATTCCTCCATGGCTAAATCTGAGGCAGAAAAACAAGAGCATAATGAATCAATTAATGGAGTTTTTGATGGAGGAGGCATACAGGTAAGACAGCAGGTATGTCTATGGGAATCTCCATAGATATACAGGTAATCCTCTACTCACAATTAGAATTGACCCCAAAATTTCTGTGGCTAAGTAAGACAGTTGTTAAATGGGTTTGTCCCTTTTTATGGCCTTTCTTTCCATAGTTGTTAAGTGAATCACTGCAGTTGTTACGCTAGTAACAAAATCTATCTTCCCTCTTGACTTCGCTTGTCAGATGGTCGCAAAAGGTGATCATGTGACCCTGGGACATGACAACCGTCATAAATGTGTCAGTTGCCAAGCATCCAGATTTTGATCACGTGACCATGGAGATATTGCAATGGTCGTAAGTGTGAAAAATGGTCATAAGTCACTTTTTCTAGTGCCGCTGTAACTTGGAACGGTCACTGAATGAAGGACTAGCTGTATTTTGTAGATATTTGCCTGTCCAGAAGTATGGCTATAAGGGGAAAAAAAAAAGAATATCAGGAACTATTTTAAATGGTCCAGGAGGGAAGCATTTCTTCAGCTTGCAATACAGTGAGTGGTTTCAAGAGAACAATCTGTGCCCCCTTGTAACAACGTTCCAATTATGCTTTATTCCTTTGAAGTGGTAGATGATGGCTAGCCTTCTTAAAAGCTCCTATAAGGCCATTTTGATCTTCTGAAAATGTTGCTGCAGCATTAAGCTGCCTCTGAATTGCTACTATTGAAATGACTAATGTTCACATTTAAGGTCTTTGTAGTTGTGTAAGAGAGTATCTTGAACTTCAAGAGTTTTTTCCCTCTTTATTTTAATGTAGTTTTGCATAAAACTCCCAAAGAATTCTAGCCTTAAAGAGGTGCAACTTTATCTCAAACAAATTTGACTGGGCTCCATAAATTGTTCAGCTCAGGGCTGGATACCTCATGAAGCAACTATTTTTTGCTCAGGGCCTTAAAAAGACCCTGGGCTTGTCAAAAGAGGAGGGGGAGACAACCTCAGCTAGACAATGTCAAAGGGACCTGTAATCTCACACATTTTGCAGTTTGCTAAACCATAAATAGATAAGTCTTGAGAATAGGCAGAATATAAATCTACCTACTTATCCCGAACAGTCTGGGTGGGGGATGGGAAATTGGATTGGGTTATTAAATAATGATTCCCATTATTTCCACTGAATTGAGAGGATGGTCCTTCTGGGAGAGGCAGGAAGGGTAAGCAGGACATCACACCTCTTATTCTTACCTCAGAGAAAGTTCTATTCAACCAAAGGAACTGACTTTGGAATGCACAGGGTTAACGTATAAAATTTATTAAATTTGACAAAAGATTCTTCAACAAGCAGAAATGCAACCTTACTCTCACAAAATGAGGACAATTATTTTATAAAGCATTATCACTGCTTAAACTGCTAGTCTGAATTAGGAAGGACAAGAAAGGCCTCTACTCAATTCTTCTGCTTTCCCTCCTTTTATTTCTACTGCTTGATGAAATGAGCACCAACTAGCAGAAGACATCTTTAATTTCACAACCTATGGACACACTTAATCATAGTTTCAACTGGGAAACTGTGACCATAAGCCAAGTCCAAGAATGCTAGGGAAATTCCAGAAGCCTAACCCTCTGAGAACTTAACCATCAACAGATAGATAGACACAAACAGTATCTACATATTATGTAAAAGAAGCTATCAACAAGTCAAAAAATGGAACAAAAAGACCAAAACTACCTCCCCACCAGCAATCAGCAGCTATATGAGCAAGTTAGCACCAAGATTAACATGAGGTCAACAATCAAGAAGGAAACAATACCCAAATCAAGGTACTACCAAAACAAACAAGTCAATAGTAAACAGCCTTATCAAGGAAATACCAACATTGACAGGGCAAGACAGTAGCATATAAATAGAGCACAAAACCCCACTCCTTACTAGCATTGATGATGTTACCTAGTTGGGTTGTAGGAAGAAATACCTTCTGGGTTCAGCTCCAAGTGGGGAAAAAGACACTGGAAACATGGAGACTGCTTGGAAAGATGGTTTAATAGTGGACAGGATCACATGGCTTGAGTTCCTGAACAGAAAAGGGTGGGGGCAGAGCAAGTCCCCGGGTTTTATGCTTTCTCTGGTTTTGAACTTCCTGGGGCCCAGAAAGAGTATCCTGATTGGTTGTCAGACTCCCAGGGGTGGGGGTCTTAGCTAGCCTTGCTGGCTGATGTAATCTTCCCAGGTGCCCTGTGGTGAGTTTCGGTTGTTAGATAGGCCTTATTGTGTTGCAGATGAGTTTCAAAGATTGAAAGATTGAGTTTCTGCCTCTGGCTCATTGACAAAGGGTGGGGGCAGGAAGGTGGGAGTTGCTTTGTCTTTAAAACAGGTTTCTCCATTTCACATCCAGGAAAATATAATATTCTGCCTTTTTAATATTTCCTAAAATATTTCATTCTTCCAGGAAAGGGGTGGGTTCTAACTTCCTATAGGGTAATGAAATGAAATACAGCCAAGCATCAAGGACCCCTCACAGAGGATCCATCATATATTTCCTTACCCTGATTATTAAATTGAAATCTCTTCTTAGTTTAAGTTGTAGCTGGACAGCAGTGTTAATCTATGGGCAAAAGAAAACAAGCAGTCCAAGTTTCTATATGCATTCACTCACTACAATGGGGGGGGGGGGGGGCGCTCCACAGACTTACTCCCAAATATCACCTACAGACCCCACCAAGCTGAAGGGTCTGTTCGTGGATGACACTTATCTCTCTCCTCCTCCCAACTCACCAAAAATATGCAACTCTCTGGGGACCAGGAAATGTGAAACTAAAAGAATACTTTTAACAAAAGAAACAAGGTTGAGATATAGCAATCATAGTTTGTGACTATTTGATGCAGAGCGCATCAAATCCTAAAAGATTGTGGACCCCATCCCTTGATAGATGTAACAGTGAACTGATTTCAATACAGAATGCTTTTGCCAGCAACCTCAAGACACAATCATCAATGAAAAAAAAAAAAGAATTCTTACACAACTATCTCAGCAGAGCAGAGCCAGATGCCATCCAAAGCCTCAAGAGACTCACAATGACATCATAATCAAACAAGCTGAGGCCAAACTCTGCCCAGATCTTATGTCACCAGCACTCCCATAAGAGACACCACAGGCTCCCTAAGAAGACGAGAAACTCCTTTAGCTGCCATGGACAGTGAAGTGTCATACAACAACGTTCTCACAAATAAGCTGTCAGGATCAACATCATTAATGTAAACACAAGTATGACATGTCTGAGTTTGTGCTCACCGATGTGAGTTAGTACGGTGACTGAGTTTCTATTTGCTGATGGAAACTGCTTCAGTGTTGTTCAGTATTTTGATTATAACAGTAAACTCTAATTCAAACTAAACTTAAAGGGGAAAAAATAGAAGCAAAAAGTGCAAAAAAAAGTGGAAAGAATATAATGAGGAAAAAGATATAGAATGATTTACAATCTTCATCCTAAGTATAAACCAAGTTAAAAACTGTTTACACTCTCTAAAGTTACATTTATCTTTTCATGTGTCTGTAAACAAATCCACATCATCTTTTCAGTCCTGGTGCCAACAGAAAGTCTATAAAGTATAGCCAGAAGTAGTAATATGTCTTTACCTTGATCAAATAAAACTAACTTTATATTCCTTCCTTTTACATCTTACATTCTTAATATCTGTTCAAACAGTGTCATTGTATTTTATTTCTCTTCATTTCTTCTTTGTCCCATCACATAGAGCATTCCGAGGCTTTAACAAGTCTCTTTTGTAAAACCATTAGGTTCAAATTATCTAGGTCAATCATGCTTGGCCTATCAGTTGTAAATCCACTTTAGATAACACCTCTATCTTGCCAGATAAAATTTGTTCTATATCTGACATTTCTTTAATGACATACTTTGGACATAGTCTAAGCATAGAAGATACTGAGATTGTTGATACCATGACTATTATTCTTAGATTTAGTTTTTCCAAAGTCTTCTTCAGTATTTTTATTGTTGTATCATGTTGCAGGCTTGTGCATTTTTCTCTACCGGTACTTAAACTCTTTACTTCCCTCTGGTATCCCATTTTTAAAATCTTGAAATTATATCTCCATGCTGTGCTTTGTACTTTATAATTAATTCCAACAATATTTTTTCTAGTTAAGTTTCAATTTTACCTGTACCCTTACTCTACTTTTTAAGATAAAAAATCTTATTTAGCTTTTTGCTGTTTATATCAGATTTTTTAAAAATCTTAAGCTTATAAAGTTTTCTTTCAATCAGGATTAAAGAGTCTCATCATTTTTCACATCTATCATGCCAAAGATCCCTAATAATTTAAAAATAATTAATGAGCTATTTCTATTATGAAGGTAAAATGAGGTTTGCAAATGTGCCTTTTATAAGGCCAATTCCATTTCTCCCAGTGCTCAGACCCAGAAAACACCGTTGCCCTGTGGTCTCCTCTCCTGTTACCTGGAGAGGTGCCAAAGGACTGGTCTACTCATTAGTTCCTTGGTCTTTTTGCCATGGTCATCAGATCTGTCTTCCGTTTTCTTTTCTTTTTTTCCAAATTTTTTTTTTTCAAAGCACAAACAAAACAAAACATAAAAACATTATTATTCCATACAATTATAGACAGTGTATCTGTTGGTGGCATTTTTGTGCTTCTCTTCAAGTTACCACTAAACTTTCTAGCTTATTTCCAAATGTTTCAACATCCACTTATATCATAATTATTTCCAATTCTTATTCTCTAACCGTTGGCAAAATAAATCCCATATCAAATAATATTGTCTATCTTCCTGCTCTCTTATTTCGAATGTCAGTTTACTCATTTCAGCACATTTCATCATTTTCTTAATAATTTCTTCATCATTAGGCAACTTTTCTCTTTTCCAATTTTTAGCAAATACAATTCTAGCTGCTGTCAAGAGATTCACAATTAAATATTGCAGTTCTTTATTATATGTCTCCAGTATAATCCCTAATAAAAATATCTCTGGTTAAAGTCAATATGTCTCTTTATTATTTTTTCCAACCATGTGTGTATCTTAGTCCAATATCTCCTTGCTTCTGTGCATGTCTACCACATGTGGTAATAGGATCCTGGGGTCTGATGACATTTCCAACATTTCTCTGATTTATTCTATCTGTGTAGATCTGTCTTCCGCTTTCCACCAGAAGCCATTACTTCATCTTTGGCAATAACATGCCCCTACAAATCAGTGGTATATTCAGTCCCTTATAATGCTTAATGCAAAAATATCTAAAATGCCTGCTCCTATTTTCCTCACAACAATAATCCTGAAGACTGCGCTGAGAGAGGAGTACTGGCCCAAAGTCACTAGCTGACTTTCATGCCAGTATTTTCAAGACTGATTTAGAACAATGGCTTTCTCAATTCCCATTATCCAAAATTCCTCCTTTACTTGAAATTCACTGATGAATGATGTATAAAAAAAGATCAAATTCCATCATGTCTTCAGCAATTTCTTCCCTGCCATCAGACTATGTAAAGTACTGGCAACTTTATAGGAGTTGTGGACTTCAACTCTCAAAATTCCCCAGCCAGCCAATTTAGAAGTAATTAATGAGCTATTTTTGTGAAAATTCGTGGTTAGAAACGTGGTTTGCAAAGGTGACTTTTAAAAGCTGGGGAATTCTGAAGTCCACAGGTCTTAAAGTTGCTGAAGTTGGATACCTCTGATGGAAAGAGAGGTCTGCTTCCTTGATGTTTTGGTAAAACTACCCATAGGTATATGAAAATATTAGAGTATGATAAATCTACACACTGTATGTTTGCAGCTTCCACCAGGAACACAACATCATATCTATCATCTAACTGCTAGGCTCAACAGGTAGTCCTTGACTTATAACAGTTCATTTAGTGACCGTTCAAAGTTACAATGGCACTGAAAAAAGTGACTTATAACCGTTTTTTATACTTATAACCACCGCAGCATCCCCATCGTCATGTGATCAAAATTCAGACACTTGGCAACTGGTTCATACTTATGACTGTTGTTGTGTCCCAAGGTCACATGATCAGCTTTTGCAACCTTCTGACAAGCAAAGTCAATGGGGAAGCCAGATTCACTTAACAACTGTGGCAAGAAAGGGCGTAAAATGGGGGCAAGACTCCCCTAGCAAATGTCTCACTTAACAACAGAAATGTTGGGTTCAATTGTGGTTATCAGTTGGGGACTAGCTCAGTAATGGGATTCAAGTAATTTAACAACCGGTTCTCTGCCCTAATGATTTCTTCCAACCACCAGTTTGCCAAACTGCTCAGAAAGTTAAAAACTGGTTCTCCCGAAGTGGTGCGAACTGGCTGAATCCTACCACTGGACTAGCTGTATAATCTGACCAACCTGACAGAGATACTGAACTGATGGAATCCAGGCATTAGGGAAGCATTCAGAAGACTGACCTACACACCCAGTGCGATCAAGAGACAAATCAACAGAGTCAGATCTACTCCTAGAGGGGACCTATTAAAAGACAGGCCACAGAAACAGAATAACCTAACACCACGACTGACACCTAGAAATTCACAGCCCGAGACATTCAAATGCATTATTAATAGATTGCAACCACACCAGACACACAGACAACCAGCCAGCCAGCCTTAAGCGGATCCTCACAGGAAATAACTATGCTGACAGAGGAACCAGATCCATTTTCTTACCTGTGAGTTTGAGTTATCTGCCTCAAATCAGAGCCAAACTTAAATGCCTAATTGTCAACTAATTATCCTAAGAATGGCTCCATCAAAGCCTGTGCAAAAGAACAAGGAACAAAGGGCTGACATTGATTCCTGGGTCTGGCCCCCCCACCAGTCCCCTCAACGTTTATTACAAAGGATCCCTCAGATGTATTACATTCCTCACTCAGAAAACAGCAAAAGCTCATTGAATATGTTGGGTTTGCTTAACAACAATGTGATCCACTTAACAACCGCAGTGACATAAAAGTAAAAACTATGGGTAGTCCTCAACTTAGGACACAACTGAGCCCAAAATTTCTGTTGCTAAGCGAGACAGCTGTTAAGTGATCATATGTCTCTGGGACTCTGCAACTGTGTAATAGAGAGCCAGTTGCTAAGCATCTGAATTTTGATTTAGTGACCATGGGGATCCTGGAATGGTCCTAAGTATGAAAAACGATAGTTAAGTCACTTTTTTATCCCCATGGTTGAGTGATCAACATTCAGATACTTGGCAACTGATTCATATTTATGACGGTTGCAGTGTCCCCGGGTCACGTGATTCTCTTTTTGTGATCTTCCAACAAGCAAAGTTAATGGGGAAGCCAGATTCACTTAACAACTATGTCACATAACAACTGCAGTGAGTCACTCAACAACTCTGGCAAAAAAGGTCATAAAATGGGGTGAAACTCACTTAACAACTCTCTCGGTTAACAACAGAAATTTTGGGCTCATTGGAGGTCGCAAGTCAAGGACGATCTGCATATGCTTCAGGTTTTTGTCAAACTTAGAGGTGCATTTAAACCTGGCACAATATAGCGGTAAAATAATGCACTATCTACAGGTTATGAACCAGATTTAATGCTTCTCCCGCTATGAGGGAGGTGGGCGGATTTAAAAAATGTGATAAATTAAAAGAAATAAATTAAAATAGAAAAAAAACAAAAGATAAACCTGCAACGAACCAAACCTGCAGGCATGGAGGAAAGGCAGAGAAACTTGCAAAGAAATACAGAACAGAATATACAGTGATACAGAATAACAAAGTTGGAAGGGACCTCGGAGGTCTTCTAGTCCAACCCCGTTTAAAAGCAGGAGACCCCCAGACCATTTCAGACAGGTGGCTCTCCAGTCTTTTTTTAAAAGCCATTCATTTAGTGACCATTTGAACTTACGCCACTTTTTAAAAAAGTGACTTATGACCGTTTTTCACACTTATGACCATTGCAGGTCCCTACGGTCCCCTGATCAAAATTCAGACGCTCGGTAACTGACTCATATTTACAACGGTCGCAGCATCCCAGGGGTGGGGGCGGTGATCACGTGATCCTCTTTTGCGACCTTCCCACAAGCAAAGTCAATGGGGAAGCCAGATTCACTTAACGACCATGTCATTAACTTAACCAACCGCAGGGATTCACTTAACAGCCGTAGCAAGAAGAGTCACAAAATGGGGCAAAGCTCACTTCGTCTTAGCCATGGAAAATCTGGGGGTCCGTCGTGGTCGTAAGTCGAGGACCACCTATATTTAGGGTGGGAGTTTTTTTTAATCGCCTCCCCCCGTTGACAACCCCCCCGTTCAAATCTTGCCAAGCTCGTCGTCCCCTCCCCCCATGAGTATCGTCTGAGAGACCCTAATTTTCCCTCAGCGTCCCTCCCAAATTGTTGGGCGCCCCCACCCCGAAACCTAGGAAATCCCCCCTAAGATAAAAGACAAAAGGGGAGCCCCCCCCCCACAGACGGAGCCGCGGCCCGTGCCGGCCTAACGGCTGCCAAGCTCCTCTCCTTCGCAGGCAGCGCCGGAGAAAAGCCCCTCAGCAGCTACCAGGACGCTGGGTTTGGGGCCTTGTTCCGCTCCGGGCCTCTCCTCACGACGCTCCTCAGATTCTGAGGGGGCTGTTTCCATGGCAACGAGGCCCGCTCCCGCCCGCGACACGCACCTCCGCCCTTACCCGCGCCTCGCTCCGTCGGGCCCGCGCTTTTTTTTTTTTTCCCCGAAGAAGCCCATTCCCCAGCCTCTCCACGCCCCCCGCCCCGCTCCGACCGGAAAAGAAAGGTCCCGCGGCGGCTTCCGTACTTCACCGCGCACGCGCAGACGTCCCCTCTACTTCCGCGGGCCCCGTTTCCAGGGAGAAGCCCAGACGGGAGATGGGCGGTGATTGGCTGAGCGGGGCGCCTGCCCTTCCCTTATTGGTCGGCGCTTCGGGGAGCGGGAAAATCCTGTCAGGCTCGCTCAGCAGCGGCCTCGGACGGAGAGCTTCCCTGTAGGTTTATCCGGCGGGGGGAAAGCGGGAGCCCGGCTTCTTCTTCTTCTTCTTCCCCCTTCTCGCGTGTCACCTTCCTCGGGAGGCTCCGGCCCAGTCAAGCCATTGCCAGTCAGAATTTAGCGGGGGTGGGAGTGGGGGGGGGCTCAACGTCCCAATTCTTGAATTGGAGAGATTTTGGAGGCTGTTTTGCACCACTCTTCCTTGGGGCGACACCCCCCCCCAGCCCCCTCAGGGCTCCCTTCCCTGAGCTGCCACCCCCCCCCCCCTCCTCCACGTCTCTCTATCTATCTATCTATCTCTCTATCATCTACTTACCTACCTACCTATATATCAATCAATCTATATCATCTATATCATTCATCTCTCTCCATCAATCATCCATCTATCTCTATAATCAATCTATATCTACTGTAGCTACTTACCTACCTACCTATATCTCAATCAATCAATCTATATCATTCATCTCTTCATCTATCAATCTATGTCTACCTACCTATCATCTCTATCATCTATCTAGCTATCATCTATCTATATCTATCATCAATCAATCTATATTTACCATAGCTACTTACCTACCTACCTATATCTCTATCGATCAATCTATAGCTATCATCTCTATCATTCATCTCTCTCCATCTATATATCATCTACCTACCTACCTATATCTTTATCAATCAATCTACATCATTCATCTCTTCATCTATCAATCTATGTCTACCTACCTATCATCTATCTAGCTATCATCTATCTATCTCTATCATCAATCTATATTTACCTTAGCTACTTACCTACCTACCTATATCTCTATCGATTAATCTATATCAATCTATAGCTATCATCTCTATCATTCATCTCTCTCCATCTATATATCATCACCTACCTACCTATATCTCTATCAATCAATCTATATCATTCATCTCTTCATCTATCAATCTATGTCTATCTAGCTATCATCTATCTATCTCTATCATCAATCAATCTATATTTACCGTAGCTACTTACCTACCTACCTACCTATATCTCAATCAATCTATATCATTCATCTCTTCATCTATCAATCTATGTCTACCTGTCTATCATCTCTATCATCTATCTAGCTATCATCCATCTATCTCTATCATCAATCTATGTCTACCTACCTATCATCTCTATCATCTATCTAGCTATCATCTATCTATCTCTATCATCAATCAATCTATATTTACTGTAGCTACTTACCTACCTACCTACCTATATCTCAATCAATCTATATCATTCATCTCTTCATCTATCAATCTATGTCTACCTACCTATCATCTCTATCATCTATCTAGCTAACATCTATCTATCTCTATCAATCAATCTATATTTACCGTAGCTACTTACCTACCTACCTATATCTCTATCGATCAATCTATATCAATCTATAGCTATCATCTCTTTCATTCATCTCTCTCCATCTATATATCATCACCTACCTACCTATATCTCTATCAATCAATCTACATCATCTATATCATTCATCTCTTCATCTATCAATCTCTCTATATATGTTTACGTACCTACCTACTTACCTATCATCACTATCATCTATCTCTATCATCAATCAATCTATATTTACCATAGCTACTTACCTACCTATCTATATCAATCAATCTAAATCTGTCAATCTATATCAACTATATCATCATTCATCTCACATCTATCAATCTCTGTCTGTGTCTATCTACAGTATCCGTCCATCTATTGCTGAAAAGCAAGGTGGGGGGATCTCACATTTATTTATTTACTTATTTATTGGAAAGCAAGGGGGTTTTATTCACTGCTGAAAGCAAGGGGCTCTCCCATTTATTTATTTATTGGAAAGCAAGGGCTTTTATTATTTATTTACTCACTGCTGAAAAGTAAGGGGGTCTCCCATTTATTTATTTATTTATTTATGTATTGGAAAGCAAGGGTTTTTTATTTGTTTATCTGTCTGTCCATCCATCCATCCATCCATCCATCCATCCATCCATCCATCCATCCATCCATCCATCCATCTATCTATCTATCTATCTATCTATCTATCTATCTATCCCATCCACTGCTGAAAAGCAAGTAGGGGTCTTATTCATTCGTTCAATTTTTAGAAAGCAAGGGGGATTATTGATTTGATTACTTTATAAATGGTTATTTTGGCATTCTCAAGATTTGCAGAGCAGGCCTCCGCCCCAAATGGAAGAAAGCTTCCATTCTTGTCATCCTGCTTCTACTTGTGCACTTTCTTTTCTCGAATCAAAAGACAAAAATGCTGCAGGGGGTCTGGGGGTTCATGTAAATCCCTATTGTTGTGTCTTGTGCCTTCCTGAGAAAGAAAAGCCATAATGATGATGATGATGATGATGATAATTCATTAAAGAAAACAAACTGAATACCAATAGTGACAGGATTGGGTTGCCTTGGATACAATCCCAAAATATCTGGAGCACAACTTCAACACTATCGACATTGACAAATTTGCCATCAGTCAATTGCAGAAGGCAGCTTTACTCAGAACAGTTTACATCCTGCAATGATACAGTACCTCTAACACCATCAAACATCCAAAACTGCCTATCCCAGGTCCTTGGGAAGGACTCAAGAGGTAGACAAAAAGGCCAAATCCAAACTGAACATCTGACTGACTGCAAGGAACACAATTTACTAAATATTGGCATGTTGAAAAAAATAAATGGTAACTGTTGTCATAGGTTTGATAGGACAGACTCTCAAATACAAAGCCATCTCAGCCGTGATATCTGTCCTCTAAAGGATCTCCAGTTCCACATTAAGAGTATGAAAAGTTTTTTTTAAATAATTCTGTACCTATGCTTAAAATTGCAGGACAATGAATAAAATATTTCAGAGTGGAATTTTAAAGTTGTCTTATCAAAATCTGAATGAGAATATTGTGCGATGATTGATGTTTGTTTCAAGGACTTGGGTATTCTCCTGTTTGTATTGTGTTCTCTCATGGTATTTCTTGCTAAATCTTCTGATGGAGTTTTTTGGGGGCTAATTAACCTGACGTTCTGCCTTTGCATACAGTTTTCGGGAAATTGCCAAATGGAACTATGGACCCTTTGGACAAGATTAAAGTCCTTCTGAAAAAATGGGAGACTTCTTTTTTTCAGGAGCAGCAGAGGAAGCCCAGCAAGGTATTTTGAATGTAATTTAATATCGGATTATAATAGTTTTCATTGTTAAGTTGTTTAGGCTGATTAAACCATTTTCAACACAACTGAAACCAAGCAGATTTCTGAAATTATTTCTTTGTGTTTGTTTTCTAGGCAGATGTCCTGGATGCTCCTGAAAAAATAAAAGGTAAGCATGATTCTTCTCTACAGTGCATTATAGTCCCATGTATGGAAGTACAGCAGTAGATGTGATAGAATATCAGGTTTGATCAGTGGAAGTGGTAGTTATTTGCAAACATTTAAAATGCTATGTTTTGATCATTTTCTCATCAGAAATGATCAGGTAATGAAGACAAGAAATTTTAGATGCTAATTGCAAAGATTTTACAATACATTGATATTCATTGCAATTGCATTGCTATCTATTTTGTCAAAAATCACTTCTTCGTCTTTTAAGTTTTTACTATCAGAAAAGCAAAAATGTGAAGGGCATCGAGGGAATAATAATATAGTATGAGGACATTGTGGTGACTAGTATCAAGCAAACTTTTGTTCAGGTCCACCCTTAGCCAATTCCTCTCAACTAAAATATTGTCACAAATTTGGAAATCTGTGATTTTTCTTCTTCTTAAGGATTGAAGCTACAGTTTCATTCATTTAGAAGAGCAATAGCTAAATCTTTCCTTCTTGACTTCTAGCCACTGTAATTCCAGTGAGTTGTAACTGAACTCACTTCAGTGGTTTAGTAAGAGATTCTTCACTGTTTGGGATGTGCCAAACATTTTATTCTGAGGGCAATGTTTCACAAACCACCTCTCCCTTGTCCTCATGTTTTGAGTGTGAAGCTGTTTTTGAGTGCAAAGTGAACAATTGGATAACCTACCTAAAGAAGATTGTACATTTGAGGGACTACAGAATTGATTTGGCTACATGATTCTCAGTTCAAAAATTCTCATTTGTGCACAGAACTATACAGACAATACAAGGCTCTAAAAGAATCCAAGGGGCATCATGATCTTCCTGAATCTGTCATGACTTGCCAACAAGAAAATCAGGAACTTGCACCAGAAAAGGTATTGAAAGAGCCACCGTGTTTTGCAAATATGTTGCTCTGTCTGAGCCCTGATCCTGAAAGGAGGGGAGGGGAGGATCATTGAGCCTTCTTCCTTTAAAGCAAAACTTGCTTAAACATCACTAACATTTCAGTTGTTGGGTTTGTACAATATGCTAAACCAAGTTACTACAATAGTCAAGTTTATGGGTTCACATTAATACAAGACACTTATGTATCTTGTGAATATGGCCACAAGATCTTTAATTGACTTGTTAAGTGAGTTATAGGAACACATCATCAGTTTTCCTGAAATTTCTTATGGCAGGTTAACAATTTCCTTCACTCGTTTTATACATAGCATCCGAAACTAACTGGTTGTGTTTGCAAAATATACAAACCGTTGTTTACCTAATCATTTACTGTAACCATTTAACCCAACTGTCATGATTTGCATAGTGTAAACTATAAATCACACCCACTGCAGTCACACAAGAGGGCAACCAAAAAAACATTTGTCAAGTATGTGACTCCGCCTGGGTCTTTTTGAACAAGTCTTTTTGGTACTGATATTAACAACTGAGTTGTCTTTCTGTCTTCTCTTTGCTTGGTTCTCTTTTCTAAGGCACCTGATTTCGGTTCCTGGGGATCACACCTGAATCGAGGACAGAAGATTCCTAAACTGACCCAGCAGAATCCAGAAGCCTTGCAGGCCTCTGCACAGTATTTTGGGATGAAGCTGAAATGTAACTTAGGTGCAAAAATTAAGGTCTGAAAAGTTTGTGATTGTTGAGAAGTTTATGGTTGCTATATAGTTGTATTTTCTGAGTTCATACAATGCAATTATATGGAGTGGTGCGGTGGCCTAGAGGTGGAGCTCTTGCCTCACAATCAGGAGGCTGTGAGTTCGATCCTAGGTAGAGACAGATATTTCTCTCTCTGTGCACACTGAGAATATATCTGCTGAACAAAACTCCACATTGGCAACAGGAAGGGCATCCGGCCATTAAAGCACTCTGCTAGCTCTATTCAGTTGCCCAGACTCTACCCCACAAGGGATTATGGGGTCGTTAAATGAAGATGATGATGCAATGCAATGCTATTATATATTGTGCAAAAGATTGTGGCTTAGAATGTAGAAGCACTGTAGCTTGATTTCTGAAGGGTGAAAGTCATTGAAGAATAAAAGGGACCAATTCTCTTTAAAAATTTCTTTCTTATCCCTGTTCTATTGTCATCAAACATAAGACTTAACATCTCATTTTGAGTTAATTAGATACCTCCCATAGCATTTATCTGGGCTCATAGCTACTAATAACTCAGAACTGTTCACCATCATTTGATCTGGAAGGGAAGACAGTGTGATTGTGACTGAAGAAATAAGAAAATCAGATAAATAAAATGAAGGTTAGAAAAGTAATCTACAGATGTATCATTCTAGTCCAGAAACACAGAGAGAATCTCAAGAGAAACCAGAGAAATAAAATGCAGAGGGAAAATTAAAAGGAAGTTTTCCCCGCTTTCTTTGGTTTTTCATAAAAAGATCAGATTGCCTGCTTGCCTACCCTATTTTAAATATAACTTTCTGATATTTGTAAACAAGAATAACTTTAGAGGCTGTTATATAGTCTTGATTATTTGAATTCTGGTGGTGTAAGCAGGGTAGGGGAGAAAGGAGGATAAAATTAGGTCCAAATTTCTACCCAAACCTGCTAAATGAGCCCCAATTTTAAATTGACTCAGTTGTTCTCTTGCCTTGTGGCATGAAGAATATATTCTATCCAAGAAACTCTGTTAAGAGTGGATAGATGGATGGCCATATAAATCGGATAAATAAAACATGCAAGGAGATTGCAGGCAACAGCAAAACAGCAAAAATAAAACAAATTTTAGATTTAAGAAGCTAAGAATATTATATTAATTTTCAGCAGTGATATCCATCTGATTCTACTAATTGTTTTTGTTTTTGTTTTTACTTTTGATCCCAGGAATGTCCTATAACTTTAAGGAGATCCCTCACTCCTAAAAGGAAGCCAGTTCAATTAGCACAGAAGGATGGAGCTCAGATTGAAAAAGTTGCGCCTTTCCCATCGCCAGAAGTTCCTTCGTTAAAAACTAATCCCAGTGATTTGCCTGGTTCTAATGCCAAGGAACTTACACCTCTTCTTCCTTCTTCGTTTCCAGACCTGGCTGGCACTCAGCTCCGGTTTCCTGGTCCAAAACCGAGGCTGCCATCATCGAATCGGTTTCAGTGGCAAAAGCAGACTGTCACCAAACGATTGAGCAGTTTGGATGCTGGGTGGCTAGACAGGTGCCAAGGGACAAAATCGGAGACTAGAGAGGAACGAAACCAAGATTGTAGTTTGAACCCAGCTAATGGGGCAGGGCCATGCCAAGGATTGCCAGAAAGCATTTCCTTCCAAACACAGACTCCGTTTTTCCAACCTGGGAAAAGAAAATTGGAGAAAGATTGCCAATTTCCCCAGGAAAATTGTCAGCAGGACATGTTAGAGAGGCAGCCCTTGGTCCAAAGTCCAGAAGGCTTGAATACACGGAGCACACAGGATAATCCAGATTCAGACAAAGAAAGGATAAGCGTAGCATTCAGTGCTGAAATTCCCGCCAATGAGCAGATGCAGGACCTGGAGATTGGCAGAAAAGACGGCAGCCGGAAAACAGAGGAGCGTCTTTTGCAAGGAGCTTCACCCAGGCTGAGTGGTGCTTTATGTGATGGGCAGAGCGGGCAGCTTCCCCCCACCAAGAAAGGGAAAATGCCAAGCAAGAAAAGGCCTCTGGATCCTGCAGCTGACGATGAAGCTGCTCCAGACATTTCTAAACGTGGCGTTTGTAGAAAGCGGCAAAGGACTAAGGAGCTGGTTGAGGACAGCAACATCAAAAAACTGCACCCGGTCAGTCAAAAGCCGGGAAAGGATGAATACGACTTTGACCAAGACACTGCCAAAGTACAAGAGGAGGAGAAGGAGATGGTTCCACTTTTTTCTGAAAATATACTCGGGGACCTCGTTGAGGAAAATTGTCCCAAGAAGAGTGGAAAACCCAGCATGCCAAGCTGCAGGTATCTATCTACCCTCACCTTTTCCTAGTGAGAGGAACTGGCTGGGGAATTCTGGGAGTTGAAGTCCTCAAGCCTTAAAGTTGCCAAGGTTGGAGACTCCTGCTTTGCATTGATATGAGTTTTTCCCCCCCAGGCTGCCGTCAAAGAAATGTGGCAATTTTGTCCGTCTCAATATGAAAACAAAATCCCATGTAAAGAGCTACGTCTTGAAGGGAAAACACCTTCGCAAGCAGGTAGGTTGCCTTATGGCCAACCTCCATAGTGGGTCAACACATTTAAGAGCTTTTAATTGGTTCTCAGATTTCATACTTGATCATCTCTCCCCCCCCCCCCCCCCCATGCTGTAGAATTGACTACAGGTAGTCTTTGACTTACGACCACAATTGAGCCCAAAATTTCTGTGGCTAAGCAAGGCAGTTGTTAAGTGAGTTTTGCTCCGTTTTACAATCTTGTTCGCCACAGTTATTAAGTGAATCGCTGCAATTGTTAAGTTAGCAATGCAGTTGTTAAACTCCCATCAGTACCTGCCAGTTGCTAAGCATCCGAATTTTGATCAGGTGATCTTGGGGAGGCTGCAATGGTTGTGTGAAAAACGATCATAAGTCTCTTTTTTTCAGTTTTAGTTTAACTTCAGACAGTCACTAAATGAATGGTTGTAAGGCGAGGACTAGCTGTATCAGAAGTTAAAACCATGGGTCTTACTGAAAGAGCAAGCAAGATTAGCCCAATTTCTCTTCTGCTTAATTTGTTTATTTATTAAAGTTACATGCCGCTCCTTACACTGATAAGGGCTGCTTACAAGCCTTAAAAAAGATCAACATAAAAACAGTTACAATTACAATGCTATATAAAAACTGGAACTAAGGAAATGGATGGCAGGGGGATGGGGTCTTCTTACCCCATCAACCACCTCCAGCAGAAGGCACCCCTCTTGGGGCCCCAAACCATGTGGCAAAACCAGGTTTTTATATCCGGCCAAAAGACTGGGAGCAGTTCTCATTTCCAGTGGCAGGATGTTCCACAGGGCCGGGTCCACCGCGGGAATGGCTCTTCTCTTTGAGTCTGCCAGCCAGAATTCCTTGGCCAGTGGGGTCTGGAGAAGCCTTTTCTGCTGGAACAAGCGGGGTGGTCCAGTCCCATTGGGGCGAGACGGCTCCTTCGATAATTCCCTGAAGTCACCAGCTACGTAGGGAAGGATGAACCAGGCCCTCTTTGCCTCATCTGTATTTTGGTCCTGCCTAGGTGTGGAAGCAGAAGTGGCAGAAAAAGGGGCATCAGTTTGGTGGAGGTGGCAGGCTCGTGGACCGAAGTTCCGACACTTGCTTCAAATGTGGGGGTCGTGGTCATTGGTCTTCCCAGTGCAAAGGTGAAGGTGGGTCTACTCTGGCTGGCTGACGTTATCAAACTGGAAAGTCTGGTGGCAGAATCCAGCTTAGTTAGCCAAGGTTGTCTTGAAGTCCCAGACCTGAAAAGTCCGTTCTGAAATTGAGGCAATGGTCTCTCCTGCCAAAGAAACAGTAAATTTACTAAAAGGTAACTTCCTTACCTTGTTTAGCTAGGGTTTTTTAAAAAAACTATAATAGTTTTATTATAAACACAGCCACCAACAGAAAGAGCACAGCAGTGGTTACCTAATGAGAAAAAAAATCTATATACATTGGTGTGATTAAAATAAACATGACAAAAAATAAAATGATTAAGAAAAAAACTTATATTCTGTCAACTCAGTAACAGTACAGAATTAATTAAGTCCTTATGCTTAATTAATCAAAGAGAGAAGCAATCTGGAATTAAGGAGTATCTTACATAAATAAATGTTTAATCATAAACCACTGACATCTGTCTAAGTTCTATACCATTCAATTTAATTTACTGCAACCAGCGCTTTTACAAATTTCATAGATTGTATTGTTAAATTTCTACCATTATTTCTGGCAGTATAATTGGTTCTGTCGTGCATTTTTAAATCTTCCTGAGAGATTTCTTCCAATTCAGCATTTCCTAGTAAATTAATTATTTACTATTCAGTTACACATGTCTTATCTTAATGTAACTGAGCATTAAAATAATTAAACTGGTAATTAATAACCTCTGCCTTGTTGCATAACTGACTGTGGCTGGCTTGAATTCCAGATGTAAAATCGTATTGCTTTTCTTGCTTTAGTGTGAGCCAATAATTTCCCATTTTTCTTTCCTGATTCCGCTGATCAATGCATTTCAAAGAATAATCAAATTGTTCCGGATATATTAGCTGAAGGGAGAGCCATCCTTCTACATAGATCAAATATTTCTCAAGGTCAATTTCCCAGTTTTAATTAGGCTTCATCAGTAGCAGAGGCATTAAAAAAAGCATTGATAGAATTATCAGAACCAAAATAAACATAACAGAAACATGCTGTCGGGCTTGTCCTGACTTGGTCATTTAGAAAAGAAGAGCCTTTGATTTCATTTGTAGTGAAAGGTATATTTTTACTAAAGCCAAGGGGGTTACAAAATAGAAAAAGCCAGATCTGAGGTTTTGCCTACTTACTTCCCCCTTTTCCAGGTCCTTCCCCGTTATCTCCCTGGTGTCCAATAGAATTCAAACATATTGTTTTGGTAACAGTTCTGGTGCTTGGTGGGCTCGCTGATGGTCCGCATTCCATTCCCAGGCTTGTGGCCTTGGGGTCGGTCAGCCAATGTCTCTCTTGGTTTCCTTTTCTTGTCTCCCCCGCCAGCTGTTTCCCCCACTTCTCTATGGTTCTTGGCAGTCTGACATCAATGGGGCAAAGCAGGATGGCAGCACTGACACTTAGAATCACCAAGCTACAGAAAACCTTATTTGCATTCCTTTGGTGTCATCCATACAGATCGACTCTCTGCTACCGATGCCCAGCCGGAGGACAAGAGCTGTGCTGATGAAGAGGAAGTACCCTTGTTAACTCTGGAGGAAGTGGCTCAGATGACCAACACCACTTACACAAAAATTTCAAGTAAGCGACTAGGCCTACATCCACCATGCCAGAGCATCTGCTTCTAGAATGTTACTGGGTTGTCTCGATCCAGGAGATAAGGCATAGCATCACCATGAGGTTGGGTTGGGTTGCTACTAAGGTTATTAATAAACAACGCTCTCTCTGAAAAAGATTCCTAGGTCAATTCTCCTTTTTCAGCCAAGAATGAGAACAGCCAAGAAACGCTGGAGCAGTCTGCTCAGGAACAAAGTTACCTGCAAATAGGAAGGCCTGTACCCGAAACGTTCACTCCACCTGCACCGATAGAGCCTTTCTACAAATTGGGGCCAGATAAGAAGGTGAGAGGTAAGACTCAGTTGTGAGGAAAATTCTAGAGGAGTGGAGGAAGATTAAAACTATAGGTATGGCCAGTCTAGTGAAAAGAAGGGCCAGGGATGACATGATATCAGTGCTCCAGTATTTGAGGGGCTGCCACAAAGAGGAGAGGGGTCAGCCTGTTCTCCAAAGCACCAGAAGGCAGGACAAGAAGCAATGGGTGGAAACTAATCAAGGAGAGAAGCAACCTAGAATTAAGGAGAAATTTCCTGACAGTGAGAACAATTAATTAGTGGAACGGCTTGCCTCTAGAAGATATGTGTGCTCCAACACTGGAAGTTTTCAAGAAGAGACTGGACAGCCATTTGTCTGAAATGGCATAGGGTCTCCAGCTTCAGCAGAAGATTGGATTATAAAACTAAAATCCCTTCCAGCTCTGTTATTCTATTATTATTCTGAGAAACATAGAAGGAATGTATGTTAATTGAGGCAGCTTTAAAGTTCTCAGTCGCCCTGCTCTGCTCAACTGTCAGTTCTTCAGAATCTGAAATCTTTTGTACAGAGTCTGTATCTTCATAGTTGAAATTGCAACAGGGTACAAATGAAGGTGTATTGAAAATGTCTTCGTTCAGCTCGTCCTGCTGAGTCTTCCCTGAGGACAGGTATTCCTAACTGCGGTTGTGCACTGTGTTTTATCCAGAGACGCCTCCTGAAGTGTTCCAAGCACTGGCTGAGCTGGGCTATACTTCCTTCCGGCCAGGACAGGAAACAGCAGTGATGAGGATACTCTCAGGTAAGGCATAAAGAAGAAAATATTTAGCTTACTTGGATCTTGGCAGTTGTTGTGGTGGCCAGGTAATTCTGGTAAGACTGATTTCCGAAGGACAAGCAGGCGGCTCTTGGTTTTTCCTAGTCTCCTGACAGAGCCTGGTGGGGTAACATTGGCACTGATGGGTGGCAGACACAAAAAGCATCTCTCTTTTTTCCTGGAGTGCTTGTGCCACTGTACATGAGAGAAGTTAGGTCTGCCCCATGGTGAGTCTCCATCTTACCTGAAGCTCCCTCTTATCTATTGAGCACACCCTTCACATCCAGCCTAGAGAAAATGCATTTTTTGTGTTATGAAGCGTGATTTCGTGTTGCAAAAATGAATGGAAGGAGAAATATATTGTGGTGTGGTACCTCCTGTGCTTTTCTGAGCAAGACCTGGCCCTATTCCCCAATCCCTTCCATGCAGACATCAGATGACATTTGTGTTTTCTGCCATGTCTGCTCTAGTATGTGAATAGGCATCTCAACTCATTCATTGCTACTTTCATGCATTCTTTCAATTTCTTTAGCTGCCCAGTCAATGGGTGGCTTACAATTCCAAAATTGTAAAAAAAAGATTAAGACAATAAAAAGCATTTTAATAACAATAAAAACATGCAAAGTAAATACAGATAGTTAGCCAGTGAACAGTAAAGTCAGGAAATGAGGATCTAAACACATTCAGGGCCTCAGGCATGGGAATATAGCCAGGTTTTAAGAGCCTTGCAAAAGGCCAGCAGAGTTGTGTGTGGGGGGGTGTTATTCTAATCCCTGAGGGGACGATAGTCCACAAAGCAGGGGCCCACTCAGAAAATCATGTAGTCACTGCCAGCCAACACTCTGTTCTGGCCCCGCTTCCAGGAATACACCCCCTCAGACAGTCAGAGTCTAATGAACTGGCAGGCAACCAAGTAAGCTGATAAAAAGCTTGGCCGCAATCCCCACAGCTGCTTGCCAAAGCCTTTATTAATAGTTCAGTCAAATACACACCACCAAAATGTCCAGAGCTGAGACGCAGGGCAGATTCGAAATCGGGATCCATGAATCTTTGTTTTGTCCGTCACAAAGATACAGGCTGCAATCACTCTCTTTTATAGCCTGTGGGGTGTGGTCCACCAGCTAATTACAACCACGCCTTTTCCTCTGCTGGGCTCTCCTGTCTCTCCGACGCTGGCGAGGATCCAGCCAAAACTCGCTCCCCTCATCAATGTCCTCCTGTGGCTGCGGGGATGAGCTTGGCTCTGGGCCTTGCCAACTCCTCTCCCTCACTCTCAGAGTCCTCCCCTGCTGATGACGCAGGCTCAGGCAACGGAGCCACAACACACTCTTTGGCTGATGGGGTCTGCAGATGCCCAGTCTGCTGGATCAAATTGGATGGGTAGAGATTCTTGGAAAATTCTTTAGACTGACTTTCCCTGTAGGATCACTGTGGGCACTTCCCTGTCAGCAACACTTGAACTGAGAGGGGTTCTGGACCTGTCAGAAAAGGACACCTGGCTCTATCATTTTGTTCTCTGGCAATTTGGAGAAATGTTTTCCTCTTCACGCATTCACAAGATCTCTTGGAACCCTCTCTGATCTTCAGCGATGTAGATTCAGACTACGTGTTTAAAAGTATGACCGGTCAGTCAGTGAAACAGGCTACCATGTGTAGTGGGGAGATTTTCCCTGAAGGTCTTCCTATAGCAATTCAGTGATCCACTGTCCTAGCTGTCGTAGTGAATCTTGCACCGAACAGAGGGTGGGCTAGATGTCCTTTAGGTTGCAACTTCTGTCCGAGTGCCGGCACCGGGAAAGGCTCCCACGGCTGCCAGTTCTGAGGCTGACTGCTGGCTCACTCTCTTGCAGGGCTCTCCACCTTGGTGGTCTTGTCAACAGGAATGGGGAAGTCTCTCTGCTACCAGCTCCCTGCGTATCTGTACAGCAAGCAGAGCCCGTGTATCGCTTTGGTGATCTCTCCCTTGGTGTCGCTGATGGACGACCAAGTAAGCTGGAATGCACCCTTGGCTTGGGAGCTTGGGGGGGGGGGGGTGGGGAGCCTGTAGAGCGACCCCTAGAATCGTGTACTGGGAGGCAAACCAGCAACCCGTGCACTTCAGAGAACATCACTGCATGCGGTGCTACATTCTGGACCAGTTGAAGCTTCTTTTAAGTCAGGGGTGTCAAACTCGATGTCCGAGTTGTCTAAAGAAATAAAATACCTCTCACATTTTGATAATAAAGAAAAAAAACCTTTTATTTGTTAGAACAACGTCTTCACGGACTCATATGCAGTCAGGAAATGACCTCTGCTCCAAATTCCCTCCCTTTCCTGGCTTGCTTCCTTATCCTTATTGGTCATTATCTAAATCATTCTACGGCAGTCTCTCTTACTAATCCCACAGGAATTTAACCCCCCCCTTTACTATGTCAGCCCTGAATGAAGTGCAAGTTGAGAGGCTGACACTCGATTTCATTGAGGGCTGCATCAGGGTTGTGTTTGACCTTAAGGGGGTGTGGCGGGGGCGTGGCCAGGGGGAGCATGGCTAGCTTGACATCTCACTCATGGCAGCCCTCGGAAGGGTTAGGCCAGTCCTTCACTGCTTCCAGGTTGGCCCCGCGGGCCAGATCTAAGCACCTCATTGGCTGGATCTGGCCCACGGGCCTTGAGTTCTAAGTGGTCTTCAATCTTTTTGTCATGACCAGATGGTGCAGACAGAGACCCAGGGCGTTCCCATGGTCGCT
This sequence comes from Coluber constrictor foxii, assembly GCA_038048745.1. NCBI lineage: Eukaryota > Metazoa > Chordata > Lepidosauria > Squamata > Colubridae > Coluber > Coluber constrictor. The sequence goes on from CM075960.1 coordinate 212,267,072, forward strand.
GAATGGCTTGCGAAAACAAATCGGGACATGGAACAAAGTCAATGTCAGGCTGGGGAAACCTTGAATAATGACTCATTAGGATTAACTTGATCTTGCGAAGAGGAAGCAGGGTCAAGGACCTTGCCCATAGGTCCCCCGCAGTTGCCCCCGCAGCTCCACGTAGAGAGCTGTGAGGTGGCCTGGGTATAACTGACTCTCTGAAGAGCCTCCAATCTAGGAAAGGGCGCAACTGGCATACCAGATGGAGGCCTTCCTGGTCGTAGCTGCCACCTGCTCTTTGAACTTGAGGTCAAGAAAAAACCCCAAATTGTGCATCCTCTTTAAAGCCTTGCTTGGCATGGCTCCAGGTGACTCGAGGAACTGTCTTACCCCACTGGGACCGGCAGAGGAGGCATGCTAGGGACCCCATCAGTCAAGGAATTCTGGCTGCAGGGTCTAGGAGAAGAGCCTTGTCTGCTGGCCACCTGCCCTTTGGAACATCTTTTCCTCCTGGAGTGAGGTCCACTCTCACCCCCTTGACCTTCCGTAAGGGCCTGAAGAGCTGGCTCCGCCCCATGGCCTGGGACCCCAATGGGGGAGCACCACACTGGAGGTGGTTGATGAATTAAGAGCCAACCCCACCTCCAAACACCCAGAGCCACTCAGTCTTGGTAGGATTGGAGATGGTATTCGTCCTCATTCAAATCCACACAGCCTCCAGATTCTGGGATAGAAACATGACACCCTTGCATGGCCGATCAGGAGTCCAAAATCATCCTGGTGATACCAAACCCCAAACCAGCTGTTTAGGCAGTGGTTGTGCTTGGGGAAGGGCTGGGAAGAGGAGGAGAAGAGCCAGATGGGAGAAGAAAGAAGATGAAAGATAATAGGGAAAGAGACTGGCACTGAAAGCTATAGGGAAGAAGTGCAGGCAAGGGATATTGTAGCTTCACATATTTTTTTTAACTTTATTTCATTTGTAAAATATATCGGCTGCCCGTCTTACCACAGGGTAACTCTGGGCGGCTTAACAGTTTTAAAAAGATTTTAAAAACTATACAAAAGCTAAAAGACATATAAATAGGTCCAAACACTGCATCCCAATTAAAAGATGGGGAGGGCGGGAGTAGGATGGGAAGGAGGTGGGATCTGTTGTGAATCTATCAATCATCCCCTTTGTGAAACTCCCAAGCCAGTTGGCAGGCCCACATCTTTATGCTCTTGTAGAAGGTCAGGTGGGTGGGAGCTGCCCTCATTTGGGGAAGTGTGCATGTGTCAAGATGTTCCAAAGGGCAGGCACAACAGCAGAGAAGGCTCTTCTGGGCCCCACCAGCCAGAACACTCGATGGGGCCCGCAGCACAGAATGGGACAACTTGGTACGTCCAACTCGATTGCGCCAACTAGTGGCAGGATAACTTGCCGTGGTTAAATTAAGTGGGACAGCGTGCCGCAGGACAAGTCAACAATTCAATTTAAATATTTAAAACATTTAAAACATTATTTTAATTTTTGTCATTCACATTTCATTCTGTCCCTCCTTTCGCATCCTTTTAATGATTCTATTCCACCATTTCTTCGATGTTAGTGTAACTCTTGTCCCGTGCCAAGTTGGCCATGCCAAGTTATCCTAGACTCTCTGCGGCATGGCTCCTGTGTGCTGGCACAGGTGGGCCAATGCCAAACGGCACAATTCAAGCATTTTTTTCTGGAGCCAAAATTGCAGCCATTGGGAAAGCAGCAGGGACGTGGCTCCTGTTCCTTTGCTGGAGATGGTGCTGGTAGTTCCGTGTTTGCCTAACTCTGACTGAGGCGCCGTCTGTATTCCTTGCAGGTCTCTGGCCTCCCTCAGGGCTTGAAAGCCGTCTGCGTCCACTCCGGCATGTCGAAGACTCAGAGGGAGGCTGCCATGGAGCGGGTGAGCCATCTGCGTGGAGGCGAAGCTGCCTTGGGGTCCCTGAAAACTGTCTTTACTAGGATCCTCCAGATTATACTACCCCTAATTCCCATGCGGTCTAAGAATTGTGGGATTTGTGGTCTCAGTTGGGGGCAGCGTTAGGTGTATTGAGGTCCTGCCAGCCTCCAGTTTTGAACTTAAGCAGTAAATAAACATACGACCAGAACTGAGCCCAACGTTGCTGATGCTAAATGAGACAGTTATTAAGTAAGTTTTGGCCTACTGTATGACCTTTCTTGCCACAATTGTTAAGTGAATCACTGCAGTTGCTTGGTTAGCTAACAGGGTTGTTAAATAAATCTGGCTTCCACATTGACTTTGCTTGTCTGAAGGTTGTCAAAGGGGATCACATGACTGCAACTGTCCATTCCCAAGTGTATGAATTTTGATCACGTGTCCATTGGGGATGTTACAGCGATGCAAAAAACAGTTATAAGCCATTTTTTCCAGTGCTGTTGTAACTTTGGTTGGTCAATAAACAAATGGTCCACTACCTGCAGTGAAACACTCTTTTTCCTTCGTAATTGTTTCAGGATGTTCATAACACTTGTTTTCGAGAACATGGGCTAACAGGGAGATTCTCAGTCATCCTGCTCAACAAGGCTGTGGTTGGATGTCCAACTCTGAGCAGGATTGCAATGAAAGTATCAGATGTGCCCCAGCTAGGTCCCTAGGAAAGAAAGACCCTCGACTCCATTTAGTTGAAGTGATAGGTTCTTTTCCTAAGGATTACTGTTTGCAGTGAGAGCAAGGCTAGATCTAACGTTCCTGCGCAAAGGATTACAGATTTTCTCCTTCTCCCTGGCCCTCCTTCCTTGACTCTCCTTCTGCGTGTGCCTTATAGGTTTTTGGGGAACAGCTCAGATGCTTAGAGTCACTTGGTGCAATTCGCATTCTTTTCCCAGACTAGGTGTCCTTGAAGACCTCTGGTTTCTATCAAGCCTGTCTCTCTCTCTCTCTCACACACACACACACACACCTCTACTCCCTATTCTCCACATGCCAATTGCCAGCTTCCTCTCCCCTGTTGCCCCCTAAGAATTTATGACATGATGCCAGCAAAGTGCAAAGCTGAAGATGGCACATCTGACAGAAACCCTGTGTCCCTGACCAACCAAGATTGTCTGCTTGCAGGTAAAGGCCGGGAAAGTCCAGGTACTCCTGCTCTCCCCCGAGGCCTTGGTTGGAGGGGGCCTCTCGAGCAGCAGCTGCCTCCCTCCCGCCGACCAGCTGCCCCCCGTGGCTTTTGCCTGCATCGATGAAGTGCACTGTCTGTCCGAGTGGTCGCATAACTTCCGCCCATGCTACCTCCGGCTCTGTAAGGTACTGAGGGTGAATGAGTAGAAGTGTGGGGCGGGTGCAGAGAGGAGGGGCCTCTGGGGTCAAAGACCAAGAGCAATCAGCATTCTGAATAGTCCTCTTTGGCTCTGTCAGCCTCAACATTTTTCTACAGCGACCTTTGCCAACTCTTGGCAAATTGAAGGTGAGTGGACTTCAATCCCAGTTCTCAGCAGTGTCTGTCCTGGCTGCAGAATTCTGGGAGTTGAAGTCCATATACTTGGAAATTGCCAGGGTTGGATAAACCTTTTAAAAGGAACTCAGTGGCCAGTGGCAGCTCCACTCAAGGGTAAAAGTTTTAAGGGAGATGATAAGTCGTCTGGTTGTTTGATTGTTTGTTTGTTCGATTTTGGCCCCCTCTAAGTGGTGTTCTTTTTTATACAAAGTCAGCTTATTGCCCCCACAATCTGGGTCCTCATTTTACCTACCTCAGAAGGATGGAAGGCTGAGTCAACCTTGAGCCTGGAGAGATTCGAATTTGCAGTAATTGCAGGCAGCTGGCAACTAAGTGCTACTTTAACAGCGCTTTAGTCTGCTGCTCCACCAAGGCTCCTTTGAAGACCTTCTGCTTGAAAAAGCCCCCTATAAGCAGAAATGGAATTCTACTTGAAAAGGACTCAAAATAATAGTAAAGTATATGTAGGTCTTCGAGGCTGTGCTGGCCTTGTATTTTAGGATGAGGACTGTCCATATAATTAAAATAATTCTAAAACGGTTCCATGTGATAATCTAAGTATGATGCCCCAAAGATTGGGAAGGCTGACCTACTGATCTCATTTATTGCCACTAGTAAAGGGGTTTGTAATTCCCTTTGAAGCAGAATAAAATCTCTCATTCTCTCTCGCTCATTCACTCTTTCTTACACTCTCATTCTCTTTCTCTTATTCTCTCTATCTCTGTTTCACACTCATTTTCTGTATCTCTCTCACACTTTTATTCCCTCATTCTCTCACATACATTTATTTTCTTTCTCTTTCTCTTTCTCTTTCTCTTTCTCTTTCTCTTTCTCTTTCTCTTTCTCTTTCTCTTTCTCTTTCTCTTTCTCTTTCTCTTTCTCTTTCTCTTTCTCTTTCTTTCTGTCTCTCATTCTTTCTGTCCCTGTCTCTCTCTCATCAAAACTTTCCTCTTCCATTTGGGAAGAGCAACACACAATGTGCAAATGTGCGTGTAATTTTGAGGCGAGGGCAGCATTTTTATTTCTCCAGCTGGGCACGGATAAGCCCACCAGTGGAAGAGAGTTGGCTTCTCGTGCTTTCCAAATTAGACGACCTCGCCGTTTCTTTCCTGGCAGGTTCTTCGAGAACGCTTGGGTGTGCGGTGTTTTTTAGGCCTGACAGCCACCGCCACCGTTTCAACGGCACAGGACGTGGCCCATCACTTGGGCATCCCAGACGGCGAAGGGCTGGCTGTGCGTTCTGTTGCAGTTCCTCCGAACTTGTGTCTCTCTGTCTCTACAGACAGAGACAAGGATCAGGTGAGTCTGGAGCCCAGGCAGATGTTTCCATATAAGACAGCGGGTGGGAGGCGGGGGACAGTCTTCTGTAAGAACTTTGCCAGGTGTGTATGTGTTGTGGCTCCGTTGCCTGAGCCTGCGTCATCAGCAGGGGAGGACTCTGAGAGTGAGGGAGAGGAGTTGGCAAGGCCTCCTTCTCCAGGTCTCTCCTCTCTGGCAATGCCTCCGGTCGACATCGAAGAGCAGGAGATGGGCCCAGAGCCAAGCTCGTCCCCGCAGCCACAGGAGGACATTGACGAGGGGAGTGAGTTTTGGTTGGATCCTCGCCAGGGTCGGAGAGACAGGAGAGCCCAGCAGAGGAAAAGGCGTGGTCGTGATTAACTGGCGGACCACGTCTCCCAGACTATATAAGAGAGGGATTGCAGCCGTATCTTTGTGAAGAACAAAACAAAGATTCGTGGATCCCGGTTTTGAATTGGCCCTGCGTCTCAGCTTTGGTGGTGTGTATGTGACGGACCTATTAATAAAGACGTTGGCAAGCAGCTGCGGATTGCTGCCGACCTTTGTTATCATCTTACTTGGTTGCCTGCCAGTTCATTAGACTCTGATTGTCTGAGGGGAGGTTATTTCTGGGAACGGGGCCAGAACAGTATGTTGAGCCAGAAACTCACAAGATTGAATCTTAAGGTTTTTCTCAGAAAACTGGTTTTCTCCATCAACAGGCTCTGCTGTGCTTTGTACTTCATATCCAAAAGTTGCTACACCTTTAGAATGCTTTCCAGTATTAGTAGCCAGAGTTCTGGAATGGATCTATCTGGGTTCAGAAATCCATTGCTCTGGGAGAATTTGTTTGGGATGTCTCTGGAGCTTCTCAATCATCCAGGTCCTGGTTGTCCCAAAGGTGCTTTTTCCAAGAGGCAACTGGACTTTCTGGTTTTTCTTTGAAGATGTTTCGCTTCTCCTCCAAGAAGCTTCTTCAGCTCTGACTGGAGGGTGGGGGATGGAAGGACTTATACTCCTTGCAGACAGCTGGTCCTTTGCATTCTTTTTAGAGAGTCGTTGAGGCCCCTTGGAGGTTTATCTGTGTCACCTGAGTAGTGCAAATGGGTGTGGAGCCTTTGTGGAACCGCTGAAAGGATTGTGTTGCAGACTGGAGATAGATGATGTCATATCCCCCTCCCCCCTGTTGAGAGAGGAGCGATGACATAGATGGCCTCTTTTATCCGTCTTTCAAACCAGCAGTCCTTCTCTATCCAAAATGTGGACTTTGCTGTCTTCAAAAGAGCTGAAAAAGCACCCTTGGGATTTGTTTGGGGTCAGTCTCCTAGAACTGAGAAGAAAACCAGGCTGAAAATGCCACAAACAATTCCCTAGATAGGAAATGTTTTCCTGCTGGGTATTATTTTCTTGCAAACAACAGTAGCCTCTTTTCCTAAGGTATCCAGAAAAACAGTTCTGAATATCTGTTGAAAAAAAAAATGCTAATTATTGCAGGCTCTCGTAAGTTTGCTGCAAGGGGAAAGATTTGGAAGCCTGGACTCAATCATTGTGTACTGCACGCGCCGGGAAGAGACAGCACGGATTGCAGCCTTCATCCGCACCTGTTTGCAAGGGGTGAAGCTGAGAAACGCCCCCTGTGAAGGAGAGCCAGAGGGGGAGGACCAACTCCCTGGGAAAAGGAAGAAAGCTAAAGGTAGTGCTGGCTGGGGATTATTGGCAGAACCAGTGGTGAAATCCATTTTTTTTTACTACCGGTTCTGTGGGCGTGGCTTGGTGGGCGTAGCAGGGGAAGGATATTGCAAAATCTCCATTCCCACCCCATTCTGGGACCAGCCAGGGGTGGCATTTGCCGGTTCTCCGAACTACTCAAAATTTCTGCTACCAATCCTCCAGAATCTGCTGGATTTCACCCCTGGGCAGAACCAACCTGGGGAACAGCTGGGTGGGGAATAAGTGATGTGGCAGAAACTCCATTGTTCTTTTTCTCCCTGATTTATGACCACCATTGAGTTCAACATTTTCCGTTGCTAAGCAAGACAGTTGTTACAGTGAGTTTTGCCCCATCTTACAACCTTTCTTGCCACCACATAGTTGTTAAGTAAAGCTGGCTCCCCCACTGACTCTGCTTGCCGGAAGTTTGCAAAAGGTGACCCCGGGACGCCGTCATAAATATGAGTTAGTTACCAAACATCCGAATTTTGATCACGTGACCAAAGGAATGCTGCAGTGGTCACGAGTGTGAAAAACCAGTCACAAGTCACTTGGTTCAGTGCTGTTGTAACTTTGAGCAGTCACTAAACGGACGGTTATAAGTCGAGGCCTACCTGTACACCTTTGCCTACTGCCAAAATGGTGTCAGAGCACGAGCCTACCCAGCGTCTCTGAGAGAAGATTCTTTTCAGAATTAAAGCATAGCCAAACAGACATGAAATCTTTGCTTCTGGAACAGGCCAGGCCTTTTTCCCCAGCCCTTTTGAGTCCTTGAAATGAGTTGTGGTTTAAGTGGCTGATGTTTCTCCCAGGCTTGCAGTGAGCCTCCCCTTCATTCTCCTCTCATTCCCCCCCCCCAGCGAAAAAGAGCATCCGGCGCCCTCTGAAATGGGTGGCCGATGCCTACCACGCCGGCTTATCTGCCCACGAACGCCGCCGTGTGCAGAACAACTTCATGTCTGGCCAGTTGCGAGTGGTGGTGGCCACGGTGGCCTTTGGGATGGGCTTGGACAAGTCGGATGTGCGCGGCGTTGTGCATTACAACATGCCCAAGAACTTTGAGAGCTACGTGCAGGAGATCGGGCGTGCTGGGAGGGATGGCCAACCTGCCCAGTGTCATCTCTTCCTCAACCCAGAGGTAAAGTGGTGCTCGTTCTGGGGGGGGTTTATTGAGAGAAAAACTTTTAGCCTGAAAACCAGCCATATGTATGCGCATCACATATTTTTTGGGAGGAGGGGCTGCCAATATTTGAGGGCCTGCCACAAAGGAGAAGGGGTCAACGTATTATCCGAAGCCCCTGAGGGCAGGACAAGAAGCAATGGATGGAAACTCATCAAGGGGAGAAGCAACTTGGAATTAAGGAGAAACTTCCTGACAGTTAGAACAATTAGCCAATGGAACAGATTGCCTTCAGAGGTTATGGGTGCTCCATTATTAGAGTTTTTAAGAAAAGACTGGAGACTTAAGAAAAGACTTAAGAAAAGACAACCATTTGTTGGAAATGGTAGAGGGCTTCCTGCCTGAGCAGGGGGTTGGACTAGAAGACCTCAAAGGTCCCTTCCAACTTCTGTTACTCTTTTTTTTTTTAATTTGATTTATATGCCGCCCTTCTCCAAAGACTCAGGGTGGCTTACAATGCGTTAAGCAAAAGCCTTCATACTTTTGTATATTTTTTATACAAAGTCAGCTTATTGCCCCCACAAACTGGGTCCTCATTTTACCCACCTTAGAAAGGATGGAAGGCTGAGTCAACCTTGAGCCTGGGGAGATTCAAACTTACAGTAATTGCAGGCAGCTGAATCTTCCTTCCTTCCTTCCTTCCTTCCTTCCTTCCTTCCTTCCTTCCTTCCTTCCTTCCTTCCTTTTTTTAATTTGATTTATATGCCGCCCTTCTCCGGAGACTCAGGGCGGCTTACAATGCATTAAGCAATAGCCTTCATACTTTTGTATATTTATACAAAGTCAGCTTATTGCCCCCACAAACTGGGTCCTCATTTTACCCACCTTAGAAAGGATGGAAGGCTGAGTCAACCTTGAGCCTGGGGAGATTCAAACTTACAGTAATTGCAGGCAGCTGAATGTTCCTTCCTTCCTTCCTTCCTTCCTTCCTTCCTTCCTTCCTTCCTTCCTTCCTTCCTTCCTTCCTTCCTTCCTTCCTTCCTTCCTTCCTTCCTTCCTTCCTTCCTTCCTTCCTTCCTTCCTTTTTTAAATTTGATTTATATGCCGCCCTTCTCCGGAGACTCAGGGCGGCTTACAATGCATTAAGCAATAGCCTTCATACTTTTGTATATTTATACAAAGTCAGCTTATTGCCCCCACAAACTGGGTACTCAATTTACCTACCTTAGAAAGGATGGAAGGCTGAGTCAACCTTGAGCCTGCCAAGATTTGAATTTACAGTAATTGCAGGCAGCTGGTGTTTCATTACAATGCTTTAGTCTGCTGAGCTACCCAGGCTCCTGGATAGTTTTAACATGCTTGTGGATGGAACTTGCAGTTCTGCATCTCGTGGAATCAAACGCCGGGCCCCAAAACCGATAATCACGTCGTCCTGTAATTTAAAATTTTAAAATTAATTAAAATTTTAAAATAAATAAAAGTTTATTTATTTTAACCGGAGGAATTCCCTCCAAGAAATAATGTGAGAAATTCCTACAAATAAATGGAGGCACTCATATTTCAGGGAAGGAGGAGGGAAATGATACAGTCATGCATAGGCCTAGGCAATAAATAATAGTAATGCCTATTTTTCCGCCATTCACAAAGTTGACCTTCTCCTTGCCAGGGCGAGGATTTGCATGAACTGAGGCGCCATATTTACGCAGACATGGTTGACTTCTTCACCATCAAAAGGCTCGTGCAGACGGTTTTCCCAGGTTGCAAATGCCGAGAGCTTCATCGGAAGCAGCAGGAACTCAACAAGGTGAGGACAAATGCTGGAATTGGGTAGTCTAAATAAAGAAAAGAAGGACCAGGGGTGACATGATAGCAGTCTTCCAAAATTTGAGGGGTTGCCACAAAGAAGAGGGGGCTCCACCTATTCTCCAAAGCACCTGAAGAGAGGACAAGAAGCAACAGATGGAAACTAATCCGGGAGAGAAGCAACCTGGAACTAAGGACAAATTTCCCAACATTGAGAACAATTAACCAGCGGAACCAAAGTTGCCTTCGGAAGTTGTGAATGCTCCATCCCTGGAGGTTTATAAGAAGAGACCGGACAGTCATTTGTCTGGAATGGTATGGGGTTTCCTGCCTGAGCAGGGGGTTGGACTAGAAGACCTCCAGGGTCCCTTCCAGCCCCTGTCATTCTATTATAGTATCAAGATCACATAAAGTATTAGGAAAGAGGAATGAGCAGGTGAAGGAGAGGACCACTGGCTGGAGACCTCTTTGAAAGCTGTTCCTTAGGAGTACCAGCATGGTTGAATATTTATTTATTTATTTATTTATTTATTTATTTATTTATTCATTCATTCATTCATTCATTCATTCATTCATTCATTCATTCATTCATTCATTCATTCATTCATTCAATTTCTATACTGCCCTTCTCCCGAAGGACTCAGGGCGGTGAACAGTTAAAATGACATACATATAGAATGTGAATATAAATAATTAAGCCAGTTTGGCTCATCAGTTAAGAATCTTCAGCATAAAGATTTAAAAAATTAGAAAAGATTTATGCCAACCGGCTTGGTGAAAAAGAAAGGTCTTAAGTGCACGACGGAAAGTACGAAGATCTGGGATATGCGGGTAGCCCTCAGCTTACGGTCATAATTGCACCTGGAATTACGGTTGTAAATCATGGCAGTCATGAAGCAGGTCAGCACATGTCCATGGCCAATGTTATGACTTATTTTGCCAGAAACCGACAAAAGCTGCTGAAAATTATGGTCATGTGACTCTGGGACGGCGCAACTGACCGTAGATGTGAACCGGTGACCAAGGACCCCTAAAGTGATCCCATGATGGCGTTGGGGGGGACATTCTTAAGACCCTTAAGAATAGGTCTTAGGGAGCCATCCATAAGGTGCCATAACTTTGAACAGTTGCTAAGCAACGGGTCATTAAGCGAGGACTACTTTATCTTGTGATAGTCAGAGCTGTGCAATGAAGGACCGCTTCATTTTCTTGCATCCCCCGAATTTTGTCTATGTGTTCCTGAATCTCAGAGTGGACTTCAGCTGACTTTCAAAAACAGGCACATGACTCAAAGGAAAAATATTAAGAGATCCAAGAGGGACAAGACAGCATTGGCTTCTAAGGCCTAAACCCACAGGACTGATGAGCTCTTTGACAGCCAGCTGATTCTTCACCTTCTCCTCCTCCTCCTCCCTCCCCCTCCCCCATTTTTAATCCCCAGGGCTGTGAAGTGGAGGATGCAGAGATGCTGACCGCCCTAGAAGGAAGTTCAGAGAAGCCCCCCGACCCAGAACAGTCGCGAATATGCTATAAACATGAGAGAGCCATCCCTATTCAACCGACTGTGGAAGCGCTGGACCTCCGAGAAGAAGGTGAGGGCCTCTGGTGTTAGGAATCACGGGAACATGAGAACTGGCTTCCTGAAGCTTTAAATATATAATAATATTAATCAGAAGGAAGGTGGGGTGGGGTGGGGTGGGGGTTGTCTGCTAGTTGGGTCTAGTGATTAACGCATCAGGCTAGAAGTCAGGAGTTCTAGTCCATCTTAGACAGGAAAGCCAGCTGAGTGATTTTGAACCGATCATCAGGAGACAGTGAGTTCTGGTCCTCCTTAGGCATGAAAGCCAGCTGAGTTCTTTGGACCAGTCCATCTCTCTCTTAGCCCAACGCTCCTCCCCCTGGCAGGGTTGTTGTGGGGAAAATTGAATCATTTATAAAAATAATAAAGGCGGGGTAGGAAATCTAAAATAAAAAGAAAATTTCAAAAAACGCCTGGCTGTTCAGAATGGTTTGAGAAGAAGAAAGAGCTGAAGAGGTTTTCTGAATCTTCCCTGTTTATTGCTGCTGCCTCAATTTCTTCCTTATCTAAAGAATCCAAATCTGATTCGGGATAAATACCAGCCAGTATTTAATAAGATACCGGGAAACATTGCGGCTTCTCAAATCTTCACTGGTTCTCCGTTGTCCTAAACTTTTGGCATCGGCCCAAAATGATTTCCAGCTTGGTTTTGGAGTAGAAGCAACCTGGGAAAAGAACTTTTAAAAAACAAACAAACATAGGATTCTTTAGCGCCTGAACTGAAGCTCAAGTCATCCGGACCTTAATCCATCTTCAAGCAGGAGGGCAGGGTTCCCAATGCTTGATTTAAAAGAGCATATTTTCTGAGCAGAACAAAAGACTGCCTAAGCCCCTTTGTCAACAGATGGCACAGGTCTGATTGTGGAAATTGGATGGTGCCGATAGCCTGCCACAGAGAGGGACTCCTCAGGGTGCCGTCAGCCAGGCAGTGTCAGCTGGCGACCCCCAGAGGGAGGGCCTTCTCTGTGGCAGCACTTGCCCTCTGGAACAATTTGCCCCCGGAGATACGCAGGATACCAGATCTCCGGGCTTTTCGCCGTGCTCTAAAAACGCTTCTATTTCATCAAGCTGGGCTGGCGTAAACCCACCCACCCACCCCTTAGATTTTTAATTGTCAATGGGTTTTAGTCGGGATGTTTTAAATTGTGGGCCAAAGTTGTTTAATTTTTTTAAATTTTGTATTGGAATGTTTTTTTATTCTTGGCTGTGCACCGCCCTGAGTCCAGCAGGAGAAGGGCGGTATATAAATTTAATAATAAAATAAAATAAATGGTGATGGGGGGGGGGATAGAAAGCACCACCCACAACATTCTCAAGTTGACCTGGCAAGCCTGGTGTCCTTTAACACTTAACAAAAGGTGGATTTTTTTCAGGCATAGAGACCCTTCTGTGCTACCTGGAACTGCACCCCTCTCACTGGGTTGAGCTGCTGCACCCCACTTTCTCTTCATGCCGGGTTTCGTGCTACAGAGGCCCCCAGCAGCTGCGGATGGTTTCTCGAAGGTGAGTTAAGGAAGTGGGGAAAGGACCAGGCCCGTCAGAGAGCCTGTCAGGAAATTGAGAAACGAGGCTCTTTCACAGCCGTGGCTCAAATCCAGTCACAACCACAATGGAGCCCAAAATCTCTCTTGCTAAGCAAGGCGGTTGTTAAGTGAGTTTTGTCCCATTTTACGACCTTTCTCGCCACCTTTGTTAAGTGAACCACTGCAGTCGCAAAGTTAGTAATGCGCGTCGTCAAAGTGAATCCGGCTTCCCCATTGACTTTGCTTGCCAGAAGGTTGCAAAATATGAGACAGTTGCCAAGGGTCTGAATTTTGATCATGTGACCATCGGGATGTTGCAATGGTCATAAATGTGGACAATGGTCAGAAGTTACTTTTTTTTCAGTGCCGTTTTAATTTTTAATGGTCAATCAATGAAGGTGTCAACTTTGAAGCGGAACGGGCCCGTCGCAGCCATTTGTCTCTGTTTCTCAGCTTTTTTTTTAAAAAAAATTATATGCCGCCCTTCTCCGGAGACTCAGGGCGGCTTACAATGCGTTAAGCAATAGCCTTCATACTTTTGTATATACCTGCTTAGTAGGGCTTTTGGCCCCCCCAAGCGGTGTTTTTTTTTATACAAAGTCAGCTTATTGCCCCCACAATCCGGGTCCTCATTTTACCCACCTCGGAAGGATGGAAGGATGGAAGGCTGAGCCAACCTGGAGCCGGTGAGATTTGAACTGCCAAATTGCAGGCAGCCGGCAGGCAGCAGAAATAGCCTGCAGTACTGCGCTCTAACCACTGCACCACCGTGGCTCTTTCTCTTGCATTGACCCATGGGGCCAGGTTCTTGTTGCACATCCTAAACCAATCAGCTATTTTTTACACCATAGGACTTTCTTTCTTTCTTTCTTTCTTTCTTTCTTTCTTTCTTTCTTTCTTTCTTTCTTTCTTTCTTTCTTTCTTTCTTTCTTTCTTTCTTTCTTTCTTTCTTTCTTTCTTTCTTTTTTCTTTCTTTTCTTCAATTTATATGCCGCCCTTCTCCGGAGACTCAGGGCGGCTTACAATGCGTTAAGCAATAGCCTTCATACTTTTGTATATACCTGCTTAGTAGGGCTTTTGGCCCGCCCTAAGTGCTGTTCTTTTTTTATACAAAGTCAGCTTATGGCCCCCACAATCCGGGTCCTCATTTTGCCTACCTCGGAAGGATGGAAGGCTGAGTCAACCTTGAGCCTGGTGAGATTCGAACTTGCAGTAATTGCAGGCAGCTGGTGTCACTTTAACACCACTTTAAGCTGCTGTGCCACCAGGCTCTTAAAGCTTGACACACTTTGTGGGGAGGAGGGAGCTGGTCTGAATTGTCAGACCAGACATCAACGATCTACTATCTCGTGGGAACCAAGGTCATCCCAACAGGTGCTGGTCAGAGGCCGGGAGAGGAGTCCGAGGAGATGCCAGAACACCTAACTGGACCTCTGACAAGGAGGGAGGGAGGGAGCTGTCTAGTCTTCATGGGGAATAGCCAGAGCTGCTCTTAGGATCATCCACGCTGAAATGATGTCCTCTTTGAGGAAGCTGAAAGTCTCAAGGGCGCTGACGCATTGAGGTTCACTAATCAGAACCTTCACAAAATGGTTGTAAGTGTGAGGATGACTTTTATTTAATCTTGCAGGCCAAAAATTCAGCACACAGAGTTGTAGGTTTGCTACAGTCCAGAAAACTCTAGATAGCTTAAAACACCTCAGTGTGCGATTTAAAACCCTTAGAAACAACCACATAGCATAACAACCTGGACAAAAACAACCTATAATAAAGAGCAGAGGCGACAGAGCACCCAGAAGGGAGGGGAGGGAGTTTTGCTGCAGTTGGCATTTTGGAACAATGGGCTTGAACAGGATATTGCTGTTGTGTGCAAACATGCAGCCAAACTGGGGGCAGAAGGGACCTAGGTCAGACTTTTAACCAGTTCTCCTCCACCCTGGCAGCATTTTTATCATTTATTTTAGAGGTTTATAAGCTGTTTCAGTCAAAGCTGACTCTTTAGACCGGGCGTCCATTGCTGTCCGTTGGTGGCAATGGAATCACCTAGGACAGGGATCCCCAACCTCTGGTCCATGAACCAGCAACGGTCTGCAGCATGCCAGCAGCTGGCTGTGCAAACAAGTGAAGCCCCATCCATGGGATGCAGGCAGCATGCGAAGCCACACACCCCTCTAGTCTGCGGAAAAACTTCTCTCCACAGAACTGGTCCCTGGTGCCCAAAAGGTTGTGGGCAGCTGACCTAGGATAACATCTTAGATGACCAGCATTTGCCAAATAGAAGGCCGTATCCATTGTGCCCTCGTCTGCAAGTGTGGGAGCAGGTATCATGGGTACAGATCCAGGCCAAAAGGAAGCCTGCCCATGCTCCTGGGACAATCTCAGGGTGGACCCTGAAACACATGCACACACACACCAGGACATGGGGCTTTCGGTCACTGAATGCTACGCTTGGGATCTCTGGGTAGCTCAGGAGCCACTATTAGGCAGCACATGGATAACGCACATACCGTCTGGGTCCCTTGGTGAGGAGCAGCTGCCAGTGAGATGAGACTGGGATGGCCGTCCAGTTCTACCCAGCTGGGCTTCAGAGTAGCCTGTTCGCTGGAAGGGATGAATTTTTTAAAAAAAATTAGATTTATATGCCACCCTTCTCCGGAGACTCAGGGCGGGTTACAATGCGTTAAGCAACAGCCTTCATACTTTTGTATATTTATATTTATACAAAGTCAGCTTATTGCCCCCAACAAACTGGGTCCTCAATTTACCCACCTTAGAAAGGATGGAAGGCTGAGTCAACCTTCAGCCTGGTGAGATTCGAACTTACAATCATTGCAGACAGCTGGATGTTCTTCTTTCTTTCTTCTTTCCTTCCTTCGTTCCTTCCTTCCTTCCTTCCTTCCTTCCTTCCTTCCTTCCTTCCTTCCTTCCTCTTTCTTTCTTTCCTTCCTTCCTTCCTTCCTTCCTTCCTTCCTTCCTTCCTTCCTTCCTTCCTTCTTTCTTTCTTTCTTTCTTTCTTTCTTTCTTTCTTTCTTTCTTTCTTTCTTTCTTTCTTTCTTTCTTTCTTTCTTTCTTTCTTTCCTTCCTTCCTTCCTTCCTTCCTTCCTTCCTTCCTTTTTTTAATTTGATTTATATGCTGCCCTTCTCTGGAGACTCAGGGCGGCTTACAATGCGTTAAGCAATAGCCTTCATACTTTCGTATATTTTATACAAAGTCAGCTTTTTGCCCCCACAAACTGGGTCCTCAATTTACCTATCTTAGAAAGGATGGAAGGCTGAGTCAACCTTCAGCCTGGTGAGATTCGAACTTACAGTAATTGCAGACAGCTGAATGTTGTTCTTTCTTTCTTTCTTTCTTCTTTCCTTCCTTCGTTCCTTCCTCTTTCTTTCTTTCCTTCCTTCCTTCCTTCCTTCCTTCCTTCCTTCCTTCCTTCCTTCCTTCCTTCCTTCCTTCCTTCCTTCCTTCCTTCCTTCCTTCCTTCCTTCCTTCCTTCCTGAGTCAACCTTGAGCCTGGGGAGATTCAAACTAGTCTGTTGAGCTATCTAGGCTTATTCCCTCTCATCTATCAGTATCCTCTCCTGGGCTGACCATCATGGCTGTATCAGAAGCCTGGCTTTTTCCTCAGGGGTAGGCCAGGCAGTGGGTGCAATCCACATGGAGGCTTTGATTGGATTGTGGTTTTTAGGAGCCTCAACTTCACTGCTACGTCGTTGTACATTTTGTGTGTCTTTATGTCTTGCATGATGAGCCTCTCAGTGTCACAAGACTGAGATGGGCCAGTAGAGGAAGTCCTCAGCTTACAACCACCATTGAGCCCAACGTTTCTATTGCTAAGCAAGACAGTCAAGTGAGCTTTGCCCCATTTTACGACCTTTCTTGCCACAGTCGCTAAGCGAATCACTGTTGTTAAGTTAGAATCTGGTTTCCCCATTGAGTTTGCTTGTCAGGTCACAAAAAATGATTGGTGACACTGCAACCGTCATAAATATGAGTCAGTTGCCAAGCTTCCAAATTTTCATCACATGACCGGGGGGGGGGGGATACAGCAATGGCTGCGTGAAAAGCGGTCACAAGTCACTTTTTGCAGTGCCATTGTAACTTCAGTCACTGAAACGAATGGTTGTAAGTCGAGGACTACCTCTATATAAATTATGTAAACAAATATCGGGTTTTGCAGGTCGCCGTATTTATTATTTTATTGGTCAGATTTAGAAATTGCCCATCTCCTTCACCGAGGAAGGTATCCGTATTATTTATTTTATTTATTGGTTTGATTTATATGCCACCCTTCTCCGGAGACTCAGGGCGGCTTACAATGCATTAAGCAATAGCCTTCATACTTTTGTATATACCTGCTTAGTAGGTCTTTCGCCCCCCCCCCCCCCCCAAGCGGTGTTCTTTTTTATACAAAGTCAGCTTATTGCCCCCACAATCTGGGTCCTCATTTTACCTACCTCAGAAGGATGGAAGGCTGAGTCAACCTTAAATCCTCAATTGAGTATTTCCCCGAAAATAAGAACAGGTCTTCGATTAATTTTTGCTCCAACAAGGACTTATTTTCCAGTTAGGTCTTATTTTTGGGGAAATACTAAATGTGTCTGGCTGATGATCTTAACTGGGGCTTATTTTGGGGGGTAGGGTTTATATTATGAATATCCTGAAAAATCATGCTAGGGCTGATTTTCCGGTTGGGTCTTATTTCGGGGAAAATCTAGTATAGAAAAGGTATAATGCTTGTTTCATTCATGCTGTCAGGGTTCCAAGTAATACACCCATGGCAAGCAAAACTCCGAGGCAGGTAGATTCCTCAAAGACTAGTTTTATTCAGGCTTATCATACAGGCACAGCTCTGGTGAAAACCAACTCTGAAGGTTCCCGCAGTTTTCACCTAATTAAAAGCAAAAGTTTTCCCTCAGCCCCAAACAGTCAGTCACGTCGTCCAATCAAGGTGCCGTCCGGTTGCCTGGTGACATCACTCCTCCTTCCTCTGACCAGGTGTCAGAACGTCCTTGGCTCCCAAGAGCCAGCATTTTGTTTTGGCTACAAAACCCCAACTATCTCTTAATCTCCCTAATTCTCCAGTGTGGCAGCACTGAAGCTTCCAAGATGGCTCCGGTCAGGTCAGCTTCAGGGTTGACACCTGCAGTCAAGTTTGTTTGGTAAGCATAGGGGGTTGACTCCTTCCTTGCTGTCTCTCCCTGCCTCCAGGTGCCCTCCGCTCGCGGTCTGCTTGGCCCAGCAGCGCCTGACAGGGGTGAGAGCCACCCAGGCCAGCTCTGTGGAGTTCGATGTCATCGCACTGGCCGATTCCATGGGCTGGGAGGTTCTGCCAGTCAAACGCGCCCTACGACAGCTGCAGTGGAACAGCCCATGGCAGAACGGTAAGCAGCGGGGAGCTTGATCAACTGGTGTGCAGGGAGGGTGGGGAGCTGTTGTGGGGAGATTTTTATCTGAGCTACTTCTCCATCACGGCCCAGAAAAGAAGCAGAGTCCCTGCATAGTGTTTGTCAATCATCCCTTCCCTCTTCAGCCCTAGAGGTCTCCTTTGCGGTCGGTGAAATGTCTGCGGAGATTCTCAATCATCCAGGTCTTGATTTGGGACCTCAATCATCCAGATCCCAAAGGCTCTTTTTCCAAAAGGAAACTGGACTTTCATAGTTTTTTCATCTGGAAATATTTCACTTCTCACCCAAGGAAGCTTCAGTTCTAACTGACTTTTGGGGAATGGAATGCCTGTGTTATAATTATGTATCAGTAAAGGAGAATATTTGTAGCTCAGGGTTGAAACGAGGAGTCCTGGTTGCTCTGTGAGCTTTCTTGCAGATATTTCACGACCCAAATGAAGTGATATCGGCAGGGCTAGCATGATTTCATTACCCGAGTTTGGGTCATGACTTGTCTGCAAGAAAAGAAGCCAGCTCAAAGAGCGCCAAGGACTCTGGTATTAAAATTGATCTGTGTTAAAATTGAACAGCCCCTCTCTCAACAAAGGGGAGGGATATGCCACCACTTTCATCTCCTGTTTACCAATCACAGTCCTTTTGGCATCCCCAAGGAAGTTCCAGACCCACTTGCACTCTGGATTTAGGGGACTCGGAAGATTGAGATAAACCCCCAAGTGGCCTCAACGACTCTTAGGGTGCTAACGACCAGGTGACTGCAAAGAATATAAATCCTTCCATCCCCTGCTAGTCTGTTAGAACCGAAGAAGCTTCTTGGATGAGAAGGGGAAATGTTTTCGAAGAGAAACCCAAGAAACTCCAGTTGCCTTTTGGACTTGCAGTCGGCTGTGTTTCAGGGAAACTCTTCCCCCACCGAGAGGCAGTGATTCAGAACGTGCCGGAGGATGTGGGGATTTCGAGAGGTTGTCCACCATTTTCTTCTCTCCCTGCTCAGGTTCCCAAGGCTCCAGGAAGAGCGAGATCCTGGTGGAGTTCAGGGAGCTCTCCTTTCACCTGCGCTCCTACGGCGATCTCAGCGATGATGAGCTGGACGGGGTGTGTGACTTCCTGCACCAGCGAGTCACGGGTCGAGAAAAGGCAGCCCTCCGGCAGCTCCAAGCCTGCTTCCAGGCTTTCCAGAGGTGGGCAGCTGCAAAGAAGGAAGGGCCTGTCAACCCCACGGGAGGCTGGGTGGATTCTGGCAAAATACGGACTTCACAACTGTTTATTTAATGACCGTTCAAAGTTACAACTGAAAAAAGTGACTTCGGACCCTTTTCACACTTATGACCGTTGCAGGATCCCCATGGTCAGGTGATTAAAATTCACACGCTTTGCCACTGACTCATATTTATGACGGCCACAGTGTGCCAGGGTCACTTGATCCCCTTTTGCGACACCTTCTGACAAGCCAACTCGATGGGAAAGCCAGATTCACTTAACGACCATATTAGAATAGAATAGCCAGTTGCCCTGGGGATAGTCATAAGTATTAAAACCGGTTGTAAATCACTTTTTCCAGTGCCATTGTAACGTTGAACGGTCACTAACGGTTGTAAGTCGAGAACTCCCTGTACTGCTGGGCCTCCACTGTACTTACCTCTATTGTGTGTCTGTGTCGTTTTCCACAGTGTGGCTTTCTCTACTTACGCCTCGTGCTGTGACCATGCGGACCAGGAGAGGAGCAGCCAGCTGAAGTCCCAGCTGGTGGCTTATTTTGAGAAGCAGCCGGTGCTGGATGAAACTTCTTTGGGTGCAGAGTGTGGGGCTGATCATCTCC
This sequence comes from Coluber constrictor foxii, assembly GCA_038048745.1. Lineage (NCBI taxonomy): Eukaryota > Metazoa > Chordata > Lepidosauria > Squamata > Colubridae > Coluber > Coluber constrictor. Next base: position 212,286,751 of record CM075960.1, read on the forward strand.
AGGATGTCCAGGTAAGGAAATCCAGCTTTTCATCTACAGCTGGCTCCAAATCACGCATGCTGACAACTTGGTTCTATCCTGGCTGGCCTTCTGCAGATTGGTGGCTCTGCTAGGGATCGTTGGGCGGTGGGGTCCTGATGCATATGGAGGGCCCCAGAGGGTGGAGGTTAATTCAAGGGAATGTATTTATTTATTTTATTTATTTAGAGCAGGGGTGTCTGATCTTGGCAGCTGTACAACTTGGGGATTTCAACTTCCAGAATTCTTTAGCCAGCATGGCTGACTGGGGAATCCTGGGAGTTGAAGTCCACAGTCTCGGACAGAGTTGAAGTCTTCCAAATTGCCAAGGTTGGATGGCCCTGGTTTAAAAGGCAACTGTCTATGCCCCAAGTTGGCATCGTTTGTGGAAATTCATTGCTTTTGCCTTGTACGTGTCCTGAAAAGCTTCCAAAACTTCACCGCCTCCGTCTGGTTAACTACCCTTCTGTGTGTCATCAGGCACCGCCAATATTGCCATTCCCTTTTCTATATTTCGACTCTCTTATTATATAGTTTATTATATTTTATATTTTTACATATTTGGACTCTCTTATCAGGCAGTACATTTCGACAGAGAAAATATGGTTTCTTTTCCTGCTCTCTTCTTAAAGACAATACTTAATCGATTTAATCCTTGAAATTTCTGGTTAAAACAATTAAGGAGCAGGTGACCAGAGCTGTTAGCAGAGTGGTGTGGAGGCCTAGAGGTGGAGCTCTCACCTCAGAATCAGGAGGCTGTGAGTTCGATCCCAGGTAGAGGTAGATATTTCTCTCTCTGCGCACACTGAGAATATATCTCCTGAACAGAACTCCGCATTGGCGACAGGAAGGGCATCCGGCCATTAAAACACTCTGCTAGCGCCATTCAGTTGCCCAGACTTCACCCCGCAAGGGATTATGGAGTCGTTAAACGATGAGGATGATCCTGCAGAGCTGTTATTAGCAGAAATTAGTCTACTAGCCACTATCAGCATCATACAGAAAAAGGCATTCCTTTTCTGGAGAACAAGCTTGTTAACTGAAACAGTGAGCAATATTCGGCTAACATGCTACAAAACCTGCAGGCTAACTTGATGGGAAGCAGTGTCAACGTTCAAAGTAATATTCATGCATCTCTGTAAAATTTTACAGAGTGGCACTGATATTATACAGATTGTGAAAAGCCATCCTAGTTCGATTGGAGCAGCATAAAGTCGAACTCGGCAGGAAACGTTCGTTCCTGGCTGCCTGTTTTTAAAATTTAACGGCATTTGCGCTAATGCTGAAAACACGGCCCTTGTCTGAAATTGTGCTTTGCTACGGAGCCCCCCTAATGCTAATTTCACTTTCCCTGGAATGTTCTTCCCAATTATAGTTTCAACAATGGGAACAGCAAATCCAGGCTGACGTTCGCCACTTCCTCTCCATCCGTCAAGACGAAAAGTTCTCCGGCAGGGCTGTGGCGAGGATTTTCCACGGCATTGGTAAGGTTCCTCTAATAATGAATCTGAACTGTGCTGAATTACACAGAAATGCACAGGTCTCTTCAATGAGTTTTTTGCTCAGTCATTTTAACAAAAGATAAGTCCCAGCATGTCACGTGCATGTGGTTCTCTGGGCAGCGATATGGAGGCGGTTTGAGTTTTTTTTTAATCCAGGACTAACACGGACCAATCTTTCTTGATTTATGAACTCATGGAAGGGAGGTTTGGGAGGAAACTCTGGAATGCAAGTGTGCTGCCTAGAAGCACTAGACAGACCCAAATCCCAAGATCATCGCCCGGGAATGTCCGAGGCAGGCTGGCCGTTTCCAAAATAAAGCAGGTGCAACCAATTGGTGGACAATGGGAGGTCACGGGGAGGGGGAGGAAAAGTTTTCCTTATGCTGTTTGCGTGCGAAAGTGTCAGAACTGGCTTTTCTAGTTCTGTATCCCCATTTTCAATCAAGTTATACTCTAGGAGAAAAAAATGTCCCAGGAGTTTCTTTTGCTGTTTAAGGCAATGGGATGGTTGACATAATTATACACCAAGGGTCCTCAAACTATGGCCTACGGGCAGCTTAAGGCCCACCAAAGCCATTGATCCGGCCCGCACAGGACCACGAGGCTTCCCCGCCCACATTGCCCTGCCCAACTGTTGGCCCCCACCCTTCGGCCAAGCGCAGGGATTACCTTCACAACTCCCGCAGGGTAGAACTAAAAAGGATGCCCCGGGAGGCCAAAAATGGGCCCATTTTTCACCTCCCCCACCTCCAGAAGATAGACAGAGGGAGAGAGAGACAAGACACACACACACACACACACACACACACACACACACACAGACTTGTTGATTGTAAGCTCCTTGGGGCTGAGAAGAATTGCTGCAAAACTGAGTTTCCTGAAGTGGACCACTAGACTCCTAAACAACTGAAAAAATGACCTAGTAAAAAGAAAAGGCAACCAAAAAAGTAACATGGAAACAGAAACAAACACAGGAGCAAAGCAAATTAAAGTTTAATTTGTGTAATTTGTTCAATGGAGTGTTAAATTGGCCACGCCCACCTAGTCCTACGACCTAGCCACGCCCACCCAACCGGTCTGGCCCCCCAGCGGTCTGAGGGTCTGTGAATTGGCCCCGTTTAAAACGTTTGAGGACCTGCTATACACCGATGTGCACAGAATGTAAAAGCTCACCTATCTTTACTGTATCTTTGCATCATGCAAACCCTGGGTTAATTTTTGCCACAGTGCTTGCTTCATTGAGGTTGCTTTGTCTGCACAGGGAGTCCATGCTACCCAGCTCAGATTTATGGCCGAGACCGTCGTTTCTGGAGAAAGTACCTTCACTTTGACTTCCATAAGATTATGCGCTTGGCTACAGAGGAGATCATCCGTTGGAAGTGAATTGAGCTGGGCAGAATCTGGAGAGGCGAAGCCCCATTGCACAGCTGCTGCTGCTTCCCTCCCTTGCTTGTTGGCCACTCTGCAAGCATTACATTTCCAGAAGATCTCTGGCAGCCAAATTTCTCCTTGGGCAATTGTCCAAGCTTTCTACAAAATAGTAGGTGGAGCTACGGAAGAAAGTTCTCCTGGCCTAAACAAGTCGGTCGGGAGTCCTTCAAAAAAATAATCTTGAATTCACTCCAAAAATATGAAATTCCTACATATTTGGCAAAATCTTGAAGAGCGTTCCTTCGCCTCGTGGCTTTCCCTTCCAAAATTCTGGCAATGATGGGGTTGGGCTGTGGATTTAGGGAGTGGATAAGGCGTTGATTTATAATCTTCAGTGTTTTTTTGAAGAACAGATAGTTCCTCTTTCTGAGGAGAGTTGGAAGTCTTGATTTGCCTTCTGACATTTGAACTGGACAAGGAACACACGTAGCCGTATTAAATAAATGCCTCTAAGGAAAAAGGGGAATGTTTTTGTATTGCACTACAGGATTTTCCCTGGCAGAACTTGATTTTAATAAAACAGATTTTTTTTTTACTTAACCTAACAAATCATTTTCGCTTCTTCTGTTCTTTACTATATAAACAGCATGAGGTTTTAAAATAAGTTTTATCTTTCTCATTTGAGTGGGACATTGGAAGTGTTGTATAAAAACGATGCCAGGAGGGAGAGGGAGGGTGAAGAGACGCTTTCCTTGATACATCCTCTGAATCACAGAATCTGAGAGCTGGAAGGGGCCCTTGAGGTCATGGACCCAACCCCCTGCTCAATGCAGGAATTTAAGCATTCCTAAGACAGCCCCATTCCCTCCCCACCCCTTAGCCATGGGTTTCCCTGTCAATCAGGTTCCAGTTAAGTCCTTCCTAAAGTTGACCCCAGTGAGGATGTTAAGGGTTACCTGTGCTTCACCCACCCCAAACTGGCCTTCCTGCAAGACAAGGGCAGCCTCACAGAAAAGACCCAAGATTCTTGCAACAAACAAGGCAGATTTGAAAGTCCAGTGGAAAGCCAATCCTAAATTCTAGGGAAAGAGGCCTAGGTCAGTTTGTCATGAAATTTTTGTTAGTTGACAAGTTTTTTCCCCCCTCCTTCCCTCCAAATTTCTGATTGGTAATCTCCATGGGAAAAAAATGATGCACTTTGAGCAAACCTAGACAAGACATCTGGGATTAAAAAAAACAACAAAAACTGGGCCAAAGGTAAGCACGGCTATTACGGGCAACCCAAATTCTTAATTTCAAACTCTTCACTATAACAAAGTAGAGGTAGTTCTTGGTTTACATCAGTTCATTTAGTGAACTGATGTAAACCAATTGTGAACTAATTGTGGGAGGAAATATCCATCGGGTTCAGTTCTAAACTGGGAAAAAGACACTGGAAATATGGAGGCTGATTGGAAAGATGGTTAAAGATGAACGGAACCACCAAGCACATGTGATTCTGGGTAGCTGACCTCATGGAGTGGAG
>CM075960.1:212296166-212311166 GCA_038048745.1 Coluber constrictor foxii
ACACAGCCCGCGAGGGGCGGGCTTCCTCCTTCCGGCTTTCTGCCCGCCTCTTCCGATGCTTCTCGCAGCTCAAGGGGCGTTAACATAGAGAGGTGAAGCCCAGAGCGCCCCTTTAGGACCAGAAGAGGCCAATGGGACGCTTTCATTCCACAGAGCACGGCCGCTCCTTCCTCCTCCAGTCTCCCAGATGATTGAAAGGACGGGCGACAGTCTATGCCTCTAAGGGCCCAGGTCTTATTCTTTTCCATTCCAGCCGGCCCTTCTTACGTCACTTCCGCTTTCTTTAAGCTCAAGAAGGCCGCTTTCCTCCGCACAGCGCCCCCTGCCGGTTGCAGCGCGGAAGGGGTCCTAGAGCGGAGTTGCCTTGGCAACGCCGGAGCGGGGGGCATGGGGGTTCTTGGAAGGGGCGCCAGGTTGGGGAAGCTGGCTTGGCCTGCCTTAAGCAACGGCCCCTGAGGGCCTTTCTATCCAAGTGGGGCCGGCTCCTCCCTTGGAGACGTCAGCTGGGCGGCCGTCCCCTCCAGTGGTAAGGAGTTCCGCAGGCTCCATGCGGTTTTGTTGGAGGGGGCGGGGTGGCAGCAGCGGGGACTCCTTGGGGGCTCATTAGAAACCAGGCAGAATTGTTTAAACATTGTTTTCAAACTGGGCCATTTGAAGAGGTGGGGGGGAAACTTCAACTCCCAGAATTCCCCAGTTGGGGAATTCTGGGAGTTGAAGTCCCCCCCCCCTTCAAATGGCCCAGTTTGAATAACCCTGGTCTTAAAACACAGGTAGTCCTCTGCTTAACGACCACAATCGAGCCCCACATTTACGTTGCTAAGCGAGACGTGTTAATTGATCGTTGGCCCCTTTTTCGACCTTTCTTGCCATGGTCGTTAAGTGAATCACAAGGTTCACAGTGTGGACCCCAGGACATTGAAACCGTCATACGTATGAGTCACTTGCCAGGCGGCTGAATCTTGATCGTGGGAACACGGGTGGGGGTGGGGTGCTGCAACGGTGATAAGTGTGAAAAACGGTCATTATGTCGGTGCCGTTTGTCACTTCGAAGGGGCACTAAAAGAACTGTCGTAAGTTGAAGTCTACCTGTAAAGGGGTATTTATTTATTAAACAAATTAATTTTAATTTTAATTTAATTTAATGAATGCAGTCAAGGGAAAAGAGAGTGTCTTGTGGCTGGCTAATTCCCCCCCCCCCACACACACACACACTGATCGAAATTCAGAGGCTTGGCAACTGATTCATAGTTACGACCATCGCAGCTGCGACGCCTTGACAAGCAGGTTCAATGGGGGAGCCAGATTCACGGAACAAATGTGGCAGGAAAGTGTCAGATGAGGCATGGAAATTCACTTAACAGCGCTCTCACTTTAATGTAGAGGGAGCTGTTGGATGACCACTGGATAACTTTCTATTCACTATATTCTAAAAGATATTCTAAAAGCAACTATATTCTGAAAGCAGGAAATACATCCAGCTGGAGAGAATACAAAGTCAGCGTTATGCTGACTTTGTATTCAGCGTTATCCTTTGATACTCCTTTGTCAGCGTTATCCTTTGATACTCTAAGTGACCCCCTAACTTGTCAGAAGAAAAGGGAGCATCTTAATGAAACATTGTTAAAGGTGATTAGGCCAGAGAATAGCACCTGGACGAGAAGCAAATATCAAAAGAAGAATTTGTACTTTAGTAATTTACAGAAGAATTATGAGTGTTTGGCAAGGATAATGTAAAATCTTAGTAATAAGGAAATGTCAATTAAAAATAACAAATGTATGTTAACCATATATGGAAAGTTGCTGTGTTAGCAGAATCCTTTGTTTAGGAAAGTATAAAATGTGTCATGTAATCATGGAGTCTTTACTCAAAGCTAAGATTGGAAAACCTAGCTTGAGTCTTTGCGCAAATAAACTCTCTCTCTGGCTGACCTAGGGATGTTGCTTGGTCACTTCATTCCATAACAACTTGGCGATAGAAATGTTATGGACGTAAAGTTGAGGATGCCCTATCCAGAGGCTCCCATCATCCACCGCTTTCCGCCTGCCCGTCTTTCTTTCTTTCTCTGCAGGGTGGACCGGGACTGAAGGATGAACTTCAAATATTGGTTTCTCTTCCTGCTGTATTTCGTGCAAGGAATCCCTTACGGGCTGCAGTCTGGACTCTTGCCGATCTACTTCCGAACCGTGGGCCTCTCCTTCACCAAGATCAGCCTGACCAAACTGCTTTATCTGCCATGGTTCCTCAAGGTCTTCTGGGCCCCCTTTGTGGACTGGTATTTCTCCAAGAAGGCCTGGCTGATCTTCACCATGAGCGGCTTGGCCCTGACGTGCCTGGCCTGCTCCTTCCTGACCCCAGAGGTGGACTTCCTCGGAGTGGCCTTCGCTCTGCTGCTCATGAACCTCTTCGCTTCCATCCAGGACGTGGCGGCTGACGGGATCGCCATCCAGATGTTGGGAGCAGAGGAGGTGGGCTTTGGGAATAGCATCCAGGTCGTGGCCTATAAGCTGGGCTCCGTCCTGGCTGGAGGCGGCCTGCTCACTTTCCTCCATCACCTGGGCTGGGGAGCCCTCTTCGTCTACCTGGCTCTGATATACGCCACGGCCATCGGGTTCACCTCCAAGTTCCCTCTCAGGTCCCCTCCTCAGGACAGGCTGGCTAAGGACAGCAGCTTAAGCCTTCCGGCTTTTTTCCACGAGCTTCTCCTTGTGCCGGACACGCTGTGGACTGCTGGCTTAGTCCTCATCTACAAGTTGGGTGAGTGTGAGATTTAAAAAAAACAGCAAACCTCATAAAAAGTGAAACAGAGACCACGAACAAGTAAAAAGCAGATTTATTAAATATATATATATATATACATATACGTATACGTATACGTATACGTATACGTATACATATACATATACATATACATATACATATATATATATATATATATATATATATATATATATATATATATATATATATGTCTGTGTAAGTTTTCACGGGTATATATGTGTGTACAGGTGATAGCTCGGGTTTCTTCCCGTGTAATTGCAAACATATCTTTGGAAGTATTGCAGCGACGTTTCGATGAAATCTCATTCATCATCATCTGGCTGATGTTCTCGGTGTTGTGGCCCCGTCCTCTGAGCCTATCCCTTTGGAGGAAGGCAGCTCTGAGCAGGAGGAAGAGGAGCCAGCCAGATCTCCCAGCCCTCCCCCTCTGGCACCGGCTCAGGTGCCAGCTGAAAGAGAGCCAAGTAGTGGGGAAACAGGTGTCTCAGATGAGAGTGAGGGAGAGACGTCATTCCTGGACGCACGCCAAAGAAGGCGAGAGAAAAGGGTACTGCAGCTGAGGTGTATGAGGAAATCCTGAGTCATTGGATTGGAGTCACGGGATCAATGACTCACTGGACCACACCCAGAAGCATATGTATATAAGACAGTACGGTGGGTTACGAAGTTCGTGACGAACAAAGCTAAACAAACGGAGCAACCTCGTAGTCTTGGAAGCTAGATGAACGGCAAAGCTACGTAGGAGATTTTCTTGTTTGTGTAAACCAATAAAGTCCTTGGCAGACGGTGTGCATATCGCTGCCAAGGTTGAGATAAGAACTGCGGAGTGTGCCAAGTGATTATTAACCCTCGGCTGGCTGTGTTTTTGTGGGTCTCTGAAGGGGGGGGACAGATCACTCGGTTTGGTGCCCCAGTTTGCCCATAGGCACCAAACCGAGAACATCAGCCAGATGATGATGAATGAGATTTCATCGAAACGTCGCTGCAATACTTCCAAAGATATGTTTGCAATTACACGGGAAGAAACCCGAGATATCACCTGTACACACACACACACACATATATGTGTTTGTATGTAGGTCTTTGGTTATATGTATGTGTGTGTGTGTGTGTGTGTGTGTGTGTGTGTGTGTGTGTGTGTATGTAGGTCTTTGGTTATTCGGGTCTTCTCCCATGTAGAATTGGAAGTATCTTGGCGACGTTTCGACGAAGTCTCATTCGTCATCTTCAGGCTGGTGTTCTCGGCTTCGTGCTTCCAGGAGCAAATTTTCGCCGTGCCCTCAAGACCCTGCTGTTCTGACAGGCGGGGCTGTCTATGTAAATGAATTTTAATTTGGAGTTTTAATCTTTGGGTTTTTAATTACTTTGGCCGAAATTGTTTAATAATTTTAATAATTTCAAATTTTAAACTATGATGTTTGTATATTTTGTGTTTTTCCTTGGCTGTACACCACCTCGAGTCCTTCGGGAGAAAGGTGGTATAGAAATAAAATAATAATAATAATAATAATAATAATAATAATAATAATAATAATAATAATAATAATAATAATAATAATAATATAGTCCAACCCCCTGCCCAAGCTCAAGATCGTACACTATTTCTGACAGATGGCAGTCCAGTCTCTTCTTGAAAGCCTCCAGGGATGAAGCTCCCACAACCTCTGAAGGCAACTTCTCTTCCATCAGTTGATTGTTCTCACTGTCAGAAAATTCCTCCTTATTTCCAGGTTGAATCTCTCCCTGGTCAGTTTTCCTCCATTGTTCCTTGTCTGGCCTTCAGGTGCCTCGCCAGGAACTGAACCCCCGTTCTCTCCGCAGGTGAACAGGGGTCGGCCTCCATGTTCCCCCTCTTCCTCCTAGACCACAGCTTCTCTCCCCAGAAGCTTGGCTTCTGGAACGGGATTGTGGCCAGCGCCTTTTCCATTGCAGGCTCTTCCCTAGGGGGCCACCTGATGTCCGACGGCAGGTAAATGGTGGGAAGCCTTTTCTCTCTCCCTTGGAAATCAATCTCTCCCTGGGATCGTGGGATTGAGAATCCGGCATCCCCAGAAGGATGGTGGAATCGGTCCCTTCCTTAAACTATTCCTCGCTCTGTCGCTCTGGTTTTTGACAATGGCCCATGAGGGTTGACATGAGAGGTCCTTCGTGCTCTTTGAACTTGTAGACGTTTCATTACCTGACTAGGTAACGCCAACAGTTCTAGAAGGGGTTGGGGTTTGGGTCTCTGTTTATAGACAGTCCCTTCTAGCACTGATGTTACGTAAACGTCTGCAGGAAAATCACCAAATTCAGGAGAGAACCAAGGACCACATTGTCATTTTCCTCCTCCTCTTCCCTGCAAACCCCCCTCCCTTCTGAGCACTGATGATGTTACCTAGTTTGGTCGTGAAACGTCTGAAAGAAAACCACCAAGCTTGGAGAGCACCAAGGACCCCTCTTTTGAGAATCAGAGGAATTTGCCTCCTCCCCCACCCCGAAAGAATGAAGGGGGGAAAAGTGCTCTGAAAGTCCAGCAGAGTAACTACAGACTCCAGAGTCCTTCCGTCCGAAAAGCCCTTCCTTTGGGGAACGTTTGCTACTGAAACCCAGCGCTGTGAGTCAGGAGTGGTCCTGCTATTTTGGAGACCCTAAAACCCATCTCTTGACTTCCCTTCCGGCTTCAGGGTTTGGGGACACTCTTTTTCTTTCTTTCCAGAGGGAGGACCTTTTTTGCATCCTGGATGCAATTTTAAACAATGGTTCGTTTTCCCCACCCCGGCCGCCAAATCATCCTAGGCCAGAGGTCTTCAAACTTGGCCGCTTTAAGACTTGTGGACTTCAACTCCCAGAATTCTCCAGCCAGCATAGCTGGCTGGAGAATTCTGGGAGTTGAAGTCCACAAGTCTTAAAGCGGCCAAGTTTGAAGATCTCTGGTCTAAGCCTTCCCCTGAGCAAACTCGTGATGCCCTTGGATTCTCCTCCTGTTCCATTCTGACTTCTCGGACTTGTTTCCCCCTCCATCAGGAAATCCGAGTCTCTGCAAACCTTGCTGGTCCTTCGCTTCTGCAATCTCCTTTTCCAGACCTGGGTAATGGTCACCTACACCGATCACGCAGCTGCCTTTGAAGGTGAGTCAGGTCCCATCCAGGGCAGGAGCCGTGGGCCCACTCTGGCTCCAGAACGCAGGAGTCCCCAGATCCCACTCAGGAAGAAGACGACACAGAATTTGGGGAGCTTGATCCGAAAGTGAGAGGGGAAGAAAGAGGTAGCCATCCTGGTTTGTACTGGAGTGACCAAGAGCATGGGAAACAGCCCTGGGGTAGGCCAGCATGGTACTTACTTTTGCCCTCTGTCCAGGGATGCGGCAGTAGAGATGCGTCGGACGAATAGCAAAATTGGGAAAAACCAAATGACAGAGTTGGAAGGGACCTTGGAGGTCTTCTAGTCCAACCCCCTCTCAGGCAAGAGACCCTATTCCATCCCAGATAAATGGTTAGGTCCAATCTCTTCTTGAAAACCTCCGGTGTTGAAGCACCCACGATTTCTGGAGGCAAGTAGTTCCACTGGTTAATGGTCACTGTCAGGAAATTCCTCCTTAATTCCAGGTTGCTTCTCTCCTTGATCAATTTCCATCGGTGGCTTCTTGTCCTGCCAGCAGGTGCTTTGGAGAATAGGTGGAGCCCCTCCTCTTCTTTGGGGCAGCCCCTCAATTATTGGAAGATGCTATCCTGTCTCCCCTAGTCCTTCTTTTCTCTAGACTAGACCTACTCAGTTCCTGCAATCATGGTTCATATGTTTTATTTCAAGTACCTGGCTGGGTTCTTGATGCAACAATCCACCCACTTGCTAGATTCTTAAGAAGGCCTTAAGCACCTTCAGGAATCCCTCAGCATCTACTGACCACCAGGGTTAACAGCCCAGATCATACACCTATCTTGGGCAGGGGTTGGACTAGAAGACCTCCAAGGTCCCTTCCAGCCCTGGAATTCTATGGGTTAAGAACATAACTCATAACTGGCCTTGCAATGCTGTCCTATCTCCTCCTCCTCCTCCTCCTCCTCCTCCTCCTCCTCCTCCTCCTCCTCCTCCTCCTCCTCCTCCTCCTCCTTCTTCTTCCTCTTCCTCTTCCTCTTCCTCTTCCTCTTCTTTTATTTCTATACCGTCCTTCTCCCGAAGGACTCAGGGCGGTGTACAGCCTATTTAAAAGCACAAAGACAAAACATAAATTAAAAATAATTAAAACTATTAAATAATTTTGGCTTGAATATAAAACCCCAAATTTAAAACCTCAATTAAAAACATTACATTGATAGCCCAGCCTGGCGGAACAACAAGGTTTTGAGGGCCCAGCGAAACACACGGAGGTCGGAGATCTTACGCATTTCCGGGGGCAGTTCATTCCAAAGGGCAGGGGGCCCACAGAGAAGTGTCGCCAGCCGACATAACTTGGCCGATGGCACCCTGAGGAGTCCCTCTCTGTGGGAGCAGACGGGCCGGTGGGAGGCTACTGGTGGCAGAAATCGGTCACGAAGGTACCCAGGTCCGATGCCATGGAGCGCTTTAAAGGTGGTAACCAACACCTTGAATCGCACCTGAAAGACCACTGGGCGCCAGTGCAGCTCGTGCAGGAGTCCGTGCCACATGGGCACAACAAGTTGCGCCCATAACCCCCTGCGCAGCCGCATTCTTATTATTATGACCGTGGGGGGCTGCCTTTCCCGATTCGAAGCTTCAGCTCTCCCTTGTTGCTGCAAGTCGAGCAGCCGCTCGGCCGTCCTGCACCTGGGCTGACTGGGTGGCCTCTCGTTGCAGTGGCCGCGGTGCTGAGCCTGTGCATCCAGCACTTCATCGGGGGTCTCATCACCACCCTGGTCTTCAGCAAGATGATGCTGTGCACTCAGAAGGCCCCAGAGAAGATCCAGGTGGGTTCTGCTTTCGGGAGTCTCAGGCCTTCCCACAACGGAAGGTCAGGGCTCCAAGTCATCCAAGCACAAGATGACCAGGGCAGGAGTGACTCCATCCTCTCTCCCTCCCTCCTGGAGGGGAGGGCTGTCCACACTTCCTACTCTGCTTCCCTCTCCTTATTACAGATTGTCAGAGTTGGAAGGGACCTTGGAGGTCATCTAGTCCAGCCTCCTGCCCAAGCTGGAGACCCTACAGCATCATTTCTGACTAACGGCAAATTTTTCCCCACAGGCCACCCACTACAGCCTTCTGGCCGCTATCGAGGTCCTGGGTAAAGTGGCTTTCAGCACCGTGGCAGGTAGCCTGGTGGACTGGCTGGGATTTCCACACACCTTCGGCGTCTTCCTCGCCCTCTCCTTTGCCTCCGTGCTGTACACGGTCTAAGCCAGGATGAGCAGCTGCCGTTCTGCCAGGATCTGTCCTGTGTCACTCGCCAAAGAGAGAGAGAGAGAGAGAGGTCACCTCAAAGAGAATCCCATGGAAGTCACGGGCGTCTCATTAAAACAACCGCCTCACCCAACTCCTCCCTGGCCAGTCCTCCTTGGTAAGGGGTGGGGAGTATCCCTCCCGTGAACCACGCCGGAGGGTCGGTTGAGGAACAGAGGTTGCTGTGCAGAGTTTAGGTAGTAATCCTTTAGGGCTCAAGATTGCCTCCCATCCTTCCGAGGTGGGTCAAATGGGGAGCCAGATTGTTGGGGGCAAGAGGCTGACTCTGTAAAGCGCTTAGAGGGGGCTGGAAAGCACTGGGAAGTGGTATGCTATTGCTAAGTGGAAAGGAAGGAAGGAAGGAAGGAAGGAAGGAAGGAATAGAGCACTAGGAAAGAGGGAAGGAAGGAGAGCTTGAGGAATGAAGGAGGGGAGGAAGGAATAGAGCATGAGGAAGGAGGGAGGGAAAAAAGGAAGGAAGGAATAGAGCATGGGGAGGGAGGGAGGAAAGAAGGAAGGAAGGGGTGCGGTGATGCAGTAGTTAGAGTGCAGTATTGCAGACTATTTCTGCCAACTGCCAGCAGTTCGATTCTGACCAGCTCAAGTTTGACTCGGGCTTCCATCCTTCCAAGGTGGGTAAAATGAGGACCCAGATTGCTGGGGGCAATATGCTGACGTTGTAAACAGCTCAGAGAGGGCTATAAAGCACTGTAAAGCGGTATATAACTGCTATTGCTATTTAGTGACCACAACAGGGACCAGCCACTTGGTCATTAAACAAAGCAGTCACAAAGTGAAATCTCAAACGCAATTATGACCTTCCTTTGGTTTCTCTGACCTACGAAGGTCGTAAATGGGAGAATTGGGTGTGAAGATCTGTGGAGATTCTCCATCATCCAATTCAATGCTTTTTTTTCCCAAAAGGCAACTGGAGTTTCTTGTTCCGCAGAACAAGCTCTGAAGAAGCTTCTTGGGTGAGAAGGGAAACATCTTCAAAGAAAAAAAAACCCCAGAAAGTCCAGTTGCCTCTTGAAAAAAAAAGCCCTTTTGGGACAAACATGACCTAGATGAAGGAGAATCTCTATAGGCTTTTAGCTATGCAATTGGGGATGAAGACCCTTTGAACGGTGCAGGAGTAGGAATGGATTTCCAGAGAAAAAATTGCAGGCTACAGGAACCATTTGCACCACTCAGGTCAGTGGTGGGTTGCCCCCAGTTCACACCGGATCTATAGAACTGGTAGTAAAACTGGCAGGAGGCCCCGCCCACCGACCCCGACATCATCAAAAGGCTTACTATCCTATATGGTGGACTTGCAAGAAAGTGAAGTCTTTTTGGATTAAAATATGGTGGGTTATGCAAAATGTTCTGAAGAAAAAAACTGCAATTTTCTCCTCAATTGTTCTTACTGGGTATAGTTAAGGATTCCTCAATGACTGAAACAAAAATGATATATGGTTACAGCAACCAGATTATTGATTGGCTAATATTGGAAAAAAGACGTTATGCCTACTATAGAAGAATGGACTTTGAAGGTGGCCAGTTTTGCAGAAATAGCGAAGATATCAGCATATTTAAAAGACCAGACCCAAGAAACTTATATGTGGGAATGGAAGAAATGGATAGATTACGTGCAGAACAAATATCAAACAAGGAAGTATCAGATAGCTTTTAGTTGAATGTTAGGTAGAAATGTATAGTGTAGACAGGGATTTGAGTTGTAGGAGGATACTATATGATATGGTATGATTTGCATGTCACCTTGGGAAGTCGTGGGGGTGGGAGGGGAGGGTTGGGGGGGGAAAGGGGGGGATTTGTGTTTGTAAAACTTTTTAATTAAAAAAAAAAGGCTCCTGTGCTTGCTTCGCTGGCGTGCGTGCGTGCGTGCGCAGCCCCACTACATACCGGTAGTAAAGGTAAGTAGACCCCACCCCTGACTCAGGGGATCCTGAGGACACAAGTGGCCTCAACAACCCACTGAAAAGGATGCAAATGACCAGCTGTCTGCAAGGAATATGCACCCTTCCGTTCCCCGCTATCTTGCCAGAACTGAAGAAGCTTCTTGGAGGAGAAGCGAAACGATTTCAAAAAAAACAAAAAAAAAAGAAGGAAGTCCAGTTGCCCACTGAAAAAGCACATTTGGGATAACCAGGACCTGGATGGCTGAGAATTTCAACAGACTTTTAGCTACATAATTTGGGATGGACGCCCTTGGAATGGTGGGGGAGCATGAAGGGATTTCCAGAGGAAAAATTGCAGACTACAGGAATCATTTTCACTACTCAGGGGACCCCCAAGGACACAGAAAAACCTCCAAGTGGCCTTGATGACCCTCTAAAGGGATGCCAATGACCAGCTGTGTCTGCAAGGAGTATCAATCCTTCCATTCTCCTCCATCCAGTCAGAGTTGAAGAAGCTTCTTGGAGGAGAAGAGAAATATCTTCCAAGAAAAACCAGAAACTCCACTCGCCTCCTGAAAAAGCCCCTTTGGGAGAACTGGGAGGACAGAGAATCTCTACAGCAATAATAATAAAATCAATCCTCGAAAATGCCCATGCTCCTTTTCCTTCAGCATTCCTGCTTATTTCCACATGTTCAGCATGGTCAGAGAGAACCAATCGTCTCGCACGTGCCAGGACCCCTGAAGTTGTCAGCCGGAGAAAATCTGGAAATTGGGAGTGTTTTTTTCCCCGAAACCAACATCTGGAGGCATCGCTGCTACTTCATGCCTCTTTGAAAGGCCTGACTTTTGCAAAACAACATTTTGGACTTTGGATGCGGCTGTTCAGGAATGGAGCAGCTGGGATATAAAACTTCCAGGGGATGGACAGCCAAGAATCCAGCTATTCGGCATATCCTTGCCTTGTGCTTGTGTGTGCAACCACACTTGCAGTGGGGGAGGATGTGTGTGACACACAGAAACACGCACAGAAGCCGATTCATGGAGGAAATTGGCTTCAGGAGAAAAAGAGAATCAGAACAGCACTGAAAGGGACCTTGGAGATCATCTATTCCAGCTCAAGCAAGAGACTCTATCATTTCAGACAAGTGGCTGTCCAGTCTCTTCTTAAAAACCTCCAGGGATGGAGCAGCAGAACTTCAGGTGGCAAGCTGTTCCGCTGGTTAATTGTTCTGTTAGGAACAATTTCTCCTTTATTCCAGGTAGCTTTTCTCAATAGATTCCATCTGTAGTCCTTTGTTTTGGCTTCAAGTGCTTTGGAGAACAGGTTGACCCCCCCCCTTTCTTTGGGGCAGCCCCCGAGATATTGGAAGACTGCTTTCATGTCACACACCCCCCCCCCCCCCCCGCCAGTCTGGACTTTCTGGTTCTTTCTTTTGAAGACGTTTTGTTTCTCATCCAGGAAGCTTCCTCAGCTTCTTCAGCACCACTTCCACAGCCAAAGAAGCTTCTTGGGATGAGAAGCGAAGCACCTGCGGGAGAATCCAGCTGAGAAGCAGCCTAAAAGGAAGGAGAAATTTCCCGACAGAATTAACCCGTGGAACAGCTTGCCACCTGAAGTTGTGGGGGCTCCATCCCTAGAGGCTTTTAAGGTTGTCTTCCCCCCACCCCCTTGCACAGACAGCCTGCGGAACTCCTTACCCCTCCCACCCCACATCTCCAAGAAGAAACAGGCTCCATTGCGGTCGTAGGTCAAGGACTGCTTGTCTTGTTCCAACTGGGCCACTGGAAGAGGGGCGGGACTTCAACTCCCAGAATTCCCCTGTGGAAGCAAAGCTGGGCTGGGGGATTCTGGGAGTTGAAGTCAACCCCTCTTCCAGCTGCCAAGCTTCACAAAACACAGCATGGGAGTCGGACTCAGGCAATATTTGGGGGGGGAGGGGTTTACTCCAAATGGTTTTCCCCTCCCCCCAAGGCTGGCAGGGGGAGGAGTCTCGCAAACTCCTCCTCCTTCTCCCCCACTCGCTCTCCGCCCCGCCCAGGAGGCGGGGCTTCCCCTCGAGGCTTCTGCTCCCCTCGACGGATGGCGAAGCGGACCAATGGGCGGCGGGGAGGGCGGGGCCTCGGATCGGGCGGCCAATCGGGGCGCTCTCTCTCCCGCGCGCGGGGCGGGGCGTCCATGCTGGGCTGCGGGGCGTGAGGAGAAGCGCAGCCGCCGCGATGGAGCTGCGGCGGACGGTGAGACCCTCGCCCGTTTCCTTCCCTGCCCTCTTCCCAGGAGACCCCCGGGGGCCCTAGGAGCCCTGCAGCGTCCCCGCGGCGTTTGGGGAGGGGGTCTGCTGCTCCCGGGGGGGGGGCGAGCGAAGGGGGGAGGGGAGGCTCTTCTCTGACCCCCCCGCCCGGGTCAGTCTGGACCCCCCACCCGGAGGTCGTGACCCCCCAGCCCTCCCCCCCTCCATGGGTTCTTGGCTCCCCAGAGAAACCCCCCCCTCCATTGCTGGGAATGAGTGGGGGGTGGGCGGGGGTCTCTGGGAATCCTTGCCCCTCCCTGCCTGGAGGGGGGGGCTTCTTGCCACCCCACAGAAATGGTCCTCAGCAGCCCCCCCCCCTCCATTGTTGGGAATGTGAGGGGGTCTCTGGGGAGGGGGCCTCCTTGCCCCTCCCTTACCCTCCTTGCTTGTTGGGGAGGGTCCTTTGGCCCTGAGGCCTTCTGGGATGGGGGGATCCTCCCCATCTGGGGCTGCCCTCCCCCCACTTTGCACAATGGGGTGTCTCCCCCCTTCCCCCTCCCCAGGGCTGGGCTTCCCATTCATTCCTCCCTGGGGAATCTTCTTCCTCTGCCCACCCATCCATCCCAGCTGTGCTTTGGAGGGGACGCCCGGAGGGGGCTCGCAGGTGCCCAAGGTGGGCGTTGCCTATTGGGAAACCCATGTGCCTCAGCCCACCCCACCCCCCATCATCCACTCCCTCTGCCTTCCATGTTTGCAGGTGGCCGGCTGGCAGGGCTTCCAAAAGCAGGCTCTGGGTGCCAGGATGGCATCGGGACTGCCAGAACAGACACCGCCCCCTCCGCCTCTCTTTCCACCTGGGTGGGCCCCATGGAGGAGCCTGGGCTGGCTTGGGTTCAGATTATGACAGCCAGGCTTTGGCTGTGCGGAGCATGGAGCCCCCTGGAGTCCTCCTCTCTGCCAGGAGCGCCCCACCCCTCAGTGAGAGGACCCCCCCCCTTCCTTCCCTCCTCCTTTCAAATGGGCATGCCAAGCGTCCCTGTGGGTGGCCCATTTAGCGTAATTAGATTGAAGCTGCCGTCATCTGCTTGACATCCCCCCCCCCACACACAAGGATTTTCCCATGGGGGTGGCTGTCTCTGAGCCCCTTTTGCACAAAGCCTGGGGAGCCCTGAGCCAAGGATAGCTGTGCAGCCCCCACCCCTCCTTGCCCCCCAGTTTCCATAGCTCCTCCTGGACCGGCTCTTCTTCCAGCACAGCACTTCCTTTCCCAGGCTGGCATAAAGCTGACGGGGCCTTCCATTGCAGTGTTGTGATTTTGTGTGTGTGTTGACCTAGTGAGGCCCAGAGGGACCCTTTCTCCTGGATCCCTGGCCTGGGCTTCGGAGAGGGTACACGTGGCCTTTCCTTTGGGTGGTGGGAGTTAGAAGCAGCGGCAGAGGGAAGGCGTCCTGTCGGTCAGCATAGAAGGGCAGCCGTGCCTTTTCCCAGGCTCTGGGAAACCTTTGCCCAAGAGTGGCAGATCAGGGCTGTCATTTGCCAGGTGTGTCTCCTAAGAGCACCTGGCTCTGCGTTTCTTGCTTCAGGCTTAGGTGTTGCTTCCTAAGAAAGAGAGAGAGGCAATCGGGAAAGAGAGGATTCATAGCATTTCAGGGTTTGAAAGGAGGGGCCCTGGGTGCTCTCTGGGCTGGGTGCATTCCTTGCAGATGTTTCATGACCCAACTAGGGAACAGTGCTAGTAAGGAGTGGGGTGTGCTGGCCCCAGGAGAGAGAGAGAGGAAGGAGGGAAGGAAGGAGGGAGGGAAGGAGGGAGGAGATGGTCTTTGGTGCTCTCTGAGCTTGGTGGATTCCTGGCCGACAGAAGTGCAGACAGATGTTACCTAGTTTGGGTAAGGAAAACTCTGCAGGCAGGAAAGCCTCCCAGCTGAGAGAGCCACAAGGATCCCTCCCGGAGAGGCCACTTTGTTCTGCAGCCTTTCCTCCTTGACCCCGGCTGCTCCCGTGGAGCTGTCCGGCAGATGTCCTCCACGATAAGGCCCCCACCCACGCCAAGACCTTGGCAGCCCCCTCTGGGCTGGAACAGCGGGTCAAGGCTCTGCCCTGCTGGCCAGCTGCAGGAGCTCCTCTCGTGGGCTGGGGTGGGACGGACCGGCCTCTCCGGGAGCTGGAGGCAGAGCTGGCCGAGGAAATGTCCTCATTTTTTCCGTCCGCTTGGCCTCTCTCCAGGCCGTCCTGTCCCCTTGGGGCTTCCAGTGTGGAGGAATTTTCCACCCCAACCCCCATCCATTGCAGAGGAGATGTTAAAGCCCCCCTCCCTTTGTTTGCCCTGCTCAGACAGGGTAGGTTGGGACACCTGTGGGGGTTTTCAGATAACCCACAGAGAACTGCAGTGTTATTTATCCTTTCCTTATCTCTTCTTTTCCTCTTCTACTGATTGCATGCTTTGATATGATGATGATGATGATTTTCTCTGTTGCTTTGCAAGTACACTGATTGCTTCAGTACCAGAGACAAATTCCTTGTGTGTTTTAACCACACTTGGCCAAATAAAATTTCCATTCCATTCCAGACTCTCTACTCTTTCTTCTGTATTCAGTTCTCCTGTCCTGTCCTGTCCGTCTATTCTATTCTATTCTATTCTATTCTGTTCTATTCTATTCTATTCTATTCTATTCTATTCTATTCTATTCTATTCTATTCTATTCTATTCTATTCTATTC